>ML660781.1:2078893-2504579 GCA_007570785.1 Antilocapra americana
TTCCGGAGGGGAAGCATATGTAAACCCATGGTGATATCATGACAATGTATGGCAAAAACAATAAAAAAAAAAAAAAGAAAGGATCTTCCACTGGGAGAAGCAGGTGGAATATCTAGCAGTATTTTTTTGTGTGTTTTGTTTTTTGGCCCTGATTACCAAATAGGAAGGAAAAAAGATACATAGGAAGAAAGGGGAAAAAAAGAGTAAAACAGAAAGAATATACATCCCCTGAATGCAGCATTTCCTATATTTACATTGCCTACTGGGAAGACTCAGTAGCTAAAGATTCATCCAATCTAATGCCATTTGGATGGTGAAAAAGATCTCCTCACCCCATCCTTTACCAGATTAAAGCCATTACTATTAAAATACTGAGATCACCAGGAGAAAGGGAAACCATCACATCCTGACATTTAAGAAAGAGTATTGTATCTGCTTAATAACATCAGAAGGGCCATAAGAAGTCCTTCCTTCAATTAAATATCTCCATCAACTATTAACAAATTAAGCATTTCATAAACTATAATACATTAAAAAGAGATCATTAGTATTTGATACTATTGTGTACATCAGAGATGCATGTCATGTTAATGACTTATGATCATGACTCCATTTTTTGGGTCTTTTTAAAATGCATATTAATCATCTTAATGTTACATAAAATACAAGATCAATTTTTGCCTAGTGCCTCACATATGTAGGGATAGTTGTGTGTTCTGGGCATTACAAAGTGCTTTGTGTGTGTGTGTGTATGTGGACTCAGTAGCTCAGTAACATCCAACTCTTCTGTGACCCCATGGACTGTAGCTCACCAGGCTCCTCTGCTCATGGGATTTTCCCGGCAAAAATACGGGAATGGGTTGCCATTTCCTCCTCAAGGTGATCTTCTCAACCCAGGGATCAAAGTGGAGTCCCCTACATCTCCTGCATTGGCAGGCAGGTTCTTTACCACTGAGCCACCTGGGAAGCCCAAAGCAGTGCACTGTATCCATTTCTTTTCCACTGTCACACTTTCATTCCCTTATCTGTCACGGCTGGAGGTCAGCCTCCCTGTGTGTCAGGGAGGAAGCAGTGCGTGGCCAGAAATATGAAACTGACTTTGAACCCATCACCTGAACCCTGTCCCTTCAAGATCTGAAGGCCCTGGGGTCTCTAAGCATGCCCCATGATTTTTTTTTAATCCTGCTACAAAACACATAACATAAAATGTACTGTTCTTAATCATTTTCACATGTACAGTTTAGCAGTGTTAAATACATTTGCAGATTGTACAACCAGATTCTAGAACTCATTTCCTCTTGCAAAACTGAAATTCTACACTCACTAAATAACAAGTACCCATTTTCCTATTCTCCCCAGCCCCTGGAAACCACCACTCTACCCCGTCTCTCAGAATTTGGCTATTCTAGGTACTTTATGGGAGTGAACTCATATAGTATCTGTCTTTCCGTGACTGGTTTATTTCACTTAGCATATAGTGCCCAAGGGTTATCCATATTGTAGCATGAGTCAAAATTTCCTTCTTTTTTTAAAAATTATGTATTTATTTATTTTGGGGTGCACTGCATCTTCCCTGCCTCACGTGGGCTTTCTCTATTTGTGGTGAGTGCAGGCTACTCTCTAGTTGCGGTGCGTGAGCTTCTCATTCTGGTGATTTCTCTCGTGGAGAGGCAAGGGCTCTAGGGCATATGGGCTTCAGTAGGTGCAGCTCTAGAGGGCAGGTTCAGTAGTTGTGGCAAACGGGCTTTAGCTGGTCCTCAGCATGTGGGATCGTCGCAGACCAGGGATCGAGCCCGTGTCCCCTGCAGCGGCAGGCAGATCCCCATCTACTGTACCACCAGGGATGTCCTTTCTTTTTCTTAAGGTTGAATAATATTTCATTGTAATTTTGTTTATCCATTTATTTGTTGATGGGCATTTAGGTTACTTCCATCTTTTGCTGATTGTGAATAACACTGCTATGAACACAAGTGTGCAAATATTCCTTTGAGACCCTGCTTTCAACTCTTTTGGGGTATATACCCATAAGCAGAACTGCTGGACCATATGGTAATTCTATTTTTAATTTTTAAGGATGATCACACTGTTTTCCATAGCAGCTGCACCTTTTTATCTCCCCACCAGCAATACTCAAGGATTCCAACTTCTCCACATTCTTGCCAACCCTTGTTATTTACCTTTTAAAAAACTATGGTAGCCATCCTGATGGGTGTGAAAGGATATCCCAACCAAATATCCCTTAAGGTTATGCTTTGGTTTTCAGATAATACCTTAGTGATGAGTCTACATTATTATTTGCAGAAATCTGAGAGGGCAGCCCCGCTGCAGTACATGAAGCCACTGAACATCTAGGCTGGGATGGGAACTGAACTATGAGACATCCCCAGCTGTGCAAGTTATTAGCCCCAAAGGTTACCTTCTCTGTTGCATAAAATGTGTTCATCGGTAGCTCTACCCTAATGCAGTCTGTCAGCTTTCAATTTGTGCTAGAAAATAAGAGAATATGGAACAAGGGTTGTTGTTGTTCAGTCACTAAGTCGTGTCTGATTCTTTGTGACCCCATGGACTGTGGCATGCCAGGCTTTCCTGTCCTTCACTCTCTCCTGGAGTTTGTTCAAATTCATGTCCATTGAGTTGGTGGTGCTATCTAACCATCTCATCCTCTGCCACTCTCTTCTCCTTTTGCATTCAATCTTTCCCAGCATAAGTGTCTTTTCCAATGAGTCATATCTTCACATCAGGTGGCCAAAGCATTAGAGCTTCAGCTTCATCAGTCCTTCCAATGAATATTCAGAGTTGATTTCCTTTAGGATTGACTGGTTTGAACAGGGGTCTGTCCATTCCAAAACCCTACTCTGGTTTATCAAAATTTTATAAACTAAGAAAGAACTTCATGGATCCTGGTACAAAATCCTCACTCCTGTTCCACAGTTGCCCTTTTATACCAACATACACAGCCCAAAAACAAGGGCAAAGAATCAATAAGATGGTTCCTTCCATCTCTTTAAGCATAGAACCATGAAGATATTAAATCAATTTGATTCCCATGTAGAATTCATAAAAAATATTGAACCATCACTCAGGTAACACCTTGCTTGAAAATCAAAGCATTTGTGGTGGGTTGAACAATACCCCCTACCTCCTTCCTCCTGAAAAATATCCATATCCTCTTCTCTGGAACCTGCTTATGTTACCTTATATGGAAAAAAGGGCTTCACAGATATGATTAAATACAGACTCTCAAGAAGAGGGAGATTATTGTGAGTTATTCACATTGATCTCAATTGTCATCACAAAGGCCCCTATGGGAGGAAGTCAGGAAAGTCAAGGGAAGAAGGTGGCTATGTGATGAAGGAAGCAGGGGGAGAAAGTGATGCAGTAGCCATGAGCCAAGGAAGGAGAACAGCCTTTAGAAGCTAGAAAAGGCAAGGAAGTGGATTCTCCCTTCCGGTCTCCAGAAGAACCCGCCTGCAGACACCTTGCGTCGAGCTCTGTAAGGTTCACTGTAGATTACTGCAGTGCCTCTAGGATGGAAGAAAATAAATTTCTGTGCTTTAAGCCAGGGGTCCCCAACCCTTGGGCCATGAACCGGTACCAGTCTGTGCCCTGTTAGGAACTGCGCCGCACAGCATGAGGAAGCTGCAGGCAGGTGAGTGAGCGAAGCTTCACCGTGTTACAGCGGCTCCCCGTCACTCACATTTCCTCCCATCAGATCAGAGGAGGCATCAGATTCTCATGGGAACATGAACTCTACTGTGAACTACGCATGTGAAGGATCTAGGTGGTGCACTTCCTTAAAAGAACATAACACCTAATGATTTGATCCTGCATTATGGTGAATAATGGTGTTTATGGTGTATAATCACTTCATTATATTAAAGTGGAAGCATGAGTCACTCGGTCATGCCTGACTCTTTGAGACACCATGGACTGTAACCCACCAGGTTCCTCTGTCCATGGAATTCTCTAGGCAAGAATACTGGAGTGGATAGCCATTCCTTTCTCCAGGGGATCTTCCTGACCCAGGTATCTAACCCCGGTCTCCTGCATTACAGGCAGATTCTTTACCATCTGAGTCACCAGGGAAGTCCACTTCATTATATATCACAATGTAATAATAACAGAAACAAAGTAGGTAATAAATGTAATGGGCTCCAATCATCGTGAAACCATCTCCTCCACTCCCGGTCTATGGAAAAACTGTCTTCCACAAAACTAGTCCTGGGTGCCAAAAAGGTTGGGAACCACAGCTTTAAGCCAGTACATTCATGTTCATTTATTATAGCAGCCACAGGAAATGAATATGGCATTAAAATCTACCAGCTTCATTCATCCCTTATATTTCAGCTTCCCAACTGGTCCACCACAAAGGACCTATCTCCTTGCCTCCAGGGGAAGCTGGTTGGGGTCTGGGGCAAAAGTCCTACCAAGCTGCCCAAAGGCCCTGGGTTGTCCGTGGCGGGGGCGGGGGGGTGCCACACAAAATAATGTCTTTTGTCTATGTGTTCTTACGTCACGGCAATTGTAAAGCATCCAAGCACAGAAAAGTCCCAGGAATTAATACCTCTTCAACTTCATGCTTCAAAGCTCCTGAACACAGTTCAACAGAATACGAGGAACAATAAAAAAAAGTGTGAGCATTCCTATTGACTGCCATCCTTCAGAACTGCTGTTTGACAAGCTGAGGCAGAAAGTTTTTAGTGAAAAAAAAGCAAAATGCAACATCCTTTCACAACAAGAAAATTTCAGTGGGAAAGCATCCCCAATCCTCAGGCAACTGTTCTCCCCACTGCAGCTCCATCCCCAGCTGGTCTCTCCCAGCCTCTCTCCCCTCCCCTCGCCTGGGATCTGGGGATGCGAAGGCCACCAGAGCACACACACTGGGCACAGACCTGATGGGGAGGGAAGGGTCTCCGGCATCCCACCAGTCTTTCGGGGGGCTGATGTACATGCACCATAGCTCCCAGCTGTACCCGTGGGCCGAGTTCTCATACCGCTGCACCTCGAAGGTGTCTTGCTTGATGTTGTCGATGGAGGGAAGGATCACACGCTTTCGGTTCTCCTGGATCCGCGAGAGGACCGGTTCGGCCCTGAAACACAGAGAGGTAGAAATAAAAAATCTCTCTCCTCCTGGTAGTCCAGTGGTTAAGAATCCACCCTGCAATACAAAGGACAGAGGTTCCATCCCTGGTCTGGGAAGACCCCACACGAGGTGGGGCAACTAGGCTGGTGGTCCCCAATTACTGGCCCGTGGTCTAGAGCCCGCGAGCTGCAACTACTGGGAAACATCCTTTAGTAGACCCTGCAATATCAACTCAGGTCAAAAGCTAGTATCACAGGCTCTGTAGGGCCCGTGCTCTGCAACCAGAGAAGCCATCACAACGAGAAGCCCATGCACCCAATGAAGAATAGCTGCTGCTCGCCGCAATTAGAGAAAGCTCAAGTGTAGCAATGAAGACTCACTACAGCCAAAACATAAAATAAATAAAATTTTAAAAATCTCTCTCCTGAGGCTCACCTGCAGCCCCACTGGCCCAGACCCCAAGACCACAATGAACAGAAGCATCATAGCTGAAGGCTGGGCTTTGGGCAGGCTGGAACTCGCAGGGAGGCCAGGCTCCCACGTGACAGCTTTAGATGGATCAGATGGCTTTAAACGAGCCCGGTGGCCTGCAGCTCAAGCCCTCGCCCCTATGGGGTCACCACAGTGTCACCTGTGCTGGCTTGAAAGGCCGGAAGCGAGAACTGAGAACCCCAGGGCCTCTGCCCCTGAAAGTCTGGCCTGTCTTTTATACTCACCCCTGTGAATGTCTAAGTCAAGGCCAGGCCCTCCTGAGAGAATCTGCACCGCCCTGCAGTTTCCTACAGTTTTCAGTTTCCCCTTTGGCACTGGCTGATGCCTCTGGTTTTCTTTTTCTCCGCAGGAGCTGAATTGTCTTTCCCCAAATAGGTCACTTCTGCCCTTGATGGCCTGGTTTCAATATGCATTTCACTAGCTTCTTTGTGCGTGTGACTATTTCAGTTGTTTTAATTGATTATTTAATTGATTTCTTAAAAGGCATCTAATTGGATGGGTTAGGGATGGCAGGCAGGAACTATTTGAATGCAAAAGTGGGCAGAATCCTACCTCTCAGCAAGCCTGCCTCCTCGGGGCTGCAGCAGGAGAGAGGCAGGGACCTGGCTCAGGGTTCAAGGAGCAGCCCTGCCAGCTCAGGAGAAAGCAGATGGCCAGATACCCTTGCCAGGGTGTGTTCTCCAAAGCAGATGTAGGAAGGGATCATTTCCCACATTCGAGAAGGAAAAGATGGCTCTCAGAAACCAGGGCATTAATCTCCCTGCTTAGAACAGAGCACAGGCTTTGGAAGGGAGTGAAGCGAAAATCCCATTCCTCTGCATTATTTGGAAGAATAATGAGAAAGCTCGGCCTCCATCCCATCTCTTTTCATTTGCAGCTATTGAATTACCTGTTGGCACATCTCATCTTTCTATTTAAAATGAGCAATAAAATATACCCGGAGCCATTTACTGCCTCTGATACTTTTGCACACGCCACAGAAGCTGATGCCAAACGGGGCTGACTTCTCACAATTTCTAGATGTGCTTCAGAGCTCTGCCCCTTCCAAGTTCTCACTCTTGCTGTTGTCCTCCAGGAATGCCCTTGTGCCTAGGCAGGAAGTCTAGCCATCCACATAGTCTTCTCCAATCAAGTGCCACCTCTCCCAAGAAGCCTGCCTTGATTTCTCCCAGTAGGCGACTCATCCCTTCCACTCTCGGACCACCTTCTCCACCATATTCAAGTCACCCCGATGACATGCTGTCCAGGAATGTGGAGGTCAAGACAGAGAGGAGCAGATGGACATTGAAATAGAAGGCAAAACCAGCTAAAACTGGAGGGGGATTGGATAAGTTAACACAACATGATGGAGAGAAAAGAACTGAGTGATGGGGCCATGGGTGGTGCCACCTGATTGGACAGGAAAGAAATGAGGAGAGAGTGATGTGGAGGAAAAGGTGAGACAGGGCAAGGCTAAGGCTCCATGTGTTCAGAAGGATTCTTGCTCAGGAGTTCCCAAACTTGAGTGAGCAGCAGAGTCTCTGGGTGGGGGCTGGTTAAAGCAAACTGCTGGGTCCCACCCCTAGAGCTTCTGATGTCACAGGTCTGGGTGGAACCCAAGGATATATATTTTTAACAAGTTCCCAGATGATGCTGGTCTGGGGACCACACTTTGAGAATGATTATAACAACGAGGCTCAGGGGAGGTCAGGGCTGCAAACCAACGACTGTGTGTATCAGGGTCTGGTCATAGCAGGAAAAAACAAGGAAGAAAACTGGGCTTTGAGATGGTATCAGATGCCTGTGTACACGGGAAAGGGCCAGTGTTAACGGTGACCCCAGGTTCCGAGCCATTGTGTGCTCATGTGTAAAACCATCCTTTTATCCAGCCTTTAAAAGGATTCTAAAGTTGGTTTCAAATGAAGAATAGACATTTCAGTGTTTAATTAGTGATGGGATATGGGCTCTTCAAATAGGGTACTGTAAGACAGCTCATATTCGAGATGGTATTGTTCCTTTTTTTGGCTGTACCGGGCGGCACAAGGGATCTTAGTTCCCCAAACAAGGATCAAACCTGCGTCCCTTGTAGTGGAAGCATAGGGTATCAACCACTCGATCCCCAGGAAGTCCCTCAAGACAGTATCACGGAGCGTAGATAAACATTAACGAAGTTAAAGACTCTGCTTCTTACTAACCCTCTGCAACCTGGCATAGGGGTTTAATCTCTGACTTGGTTTACCATTGGTTGGTAAGAAATTATCCTATAACTGTAAAGCTTGAACCTAATTTTAACATGCTCATTGACTGATTTGGGCATTTTGGATGCTTCACTCTCTTACATACAAAATCTTCTCCTCCCTGCGTGCTCTCCAATTTCTCTCATATTGTTCTTTTTACCAGGAAATCAGGCAGGGCATATCGGCAGAGAGAAACCCTTCTCTTCCTCTAAATGATGTTAAAGACGATCCCATAATTCTAGGAAGCTTTGCCTGAGTAGGCAGAACTATAAATGAATCTTTTTTTTTTCTTTCTCCCATAATAGTTAACCATCCTCCCCAGAAATGGAAACAAACAAATCAGCAAAAGAGAACAACAGGAATATAGACTGCCTTTGGCTCCTTAGCAAGGGTCATCTTGAGGTCTGTCTAGCTAATATATCATTTTCATAGGGATTTTAATGATGGCAATGATATGATGATGATGGCAAGGATGACCATGATAGACGGTGTAGACAGCAGATGTATTTCCCCCTGCTTCCCAGTTTTACCCCAAACTATGGTCTCACCTTTTCAACCACCCTTCTCCATTCTTCCTGGGGCCCCAGAAGAAACAGGCAAAGCGCCCCCACCTCCCAGACTCCAGACCTCCTGACCATGTTGCAGGTCCCAAGCACTTCCAGATTTTAGCTTGTGACCTACCAGCCAGCGGTGAACTCCACGTGGGCATCAAAGAAGCCGGTGACCTGGCCGGTGGCCGCTTTCCAGCCCTCAATACGAGCTCGGATCAGTCCCTCTCTTTTCTGGTTTCTCACCACCTTCACCAGCCCAGGGTAGCGTTTGTGGACATACTCCTCCAAGGGGGCCTTCAGCTCCTCTGCAAATGACAAAACACAGGAAGATCCATAAACAGGTCAAATGTGCATCCAACCCACTGTGAGGCCAACAGATCTTCAGAAGTTCAGAGGCTGCCGAAAAGTGTGCATGTTAGTCATTTTAGTAAAAAGGACAACTGGGTCTGTGTGAGTCAGAAGGCATCTCTGACTGATGTCGCTTGAGATTTCTCTTCTTTCTGCTCCACCCTCCTTCCTTGGCCAGCACTCTTGTGCTTACACTGTCTCCTGGGTCCTGTTTATCCACTTTATATGGCTTTTTTTTTCCATCTGCACATACACTAGTCCCCACAGGATGTGTTCTGGGAGGTCCAGACCCACAGTTACACCCTAGATGCAACATTAACAGGGTTTGCGCTTTGGTCATAGGATGTAAAATCTTCACCCAGCAGTAGAAACGCTACTGTGGTGGCAAAAGAAATGCCAACGGGATGGAACTCTCCCTTCTGCCACCAGCAGGTGGTACAAAGTGCATTATTTATACGATCTAATTGAATCCTTACAGCAGATTAATCCCATTAATTTGCTAGATGAATTTCATTTTGCAAATTAAGAACAGTCTTAGTAAGTGGGCTGCCCTGGTGGCCCAGTGGATAAGAATCCACCTTGCAATGCAGGGGCCACGGGTTTGATCCTTGGTCGGGGAAGAGCTCACAAGCTGCAGGGCAGCTAAGCCCGTGCACCACACCTACTGAACCTGAGCTCTGAAGTCCTTGCTCCACAACAAGAGAAGCCACTGTAATGAGAAGCCCTTGCACAGCAAGGCTCCTGCAATTAGAGAAAGCCCTCGCATAGCAACGAAGACCCAGCACAGCCAAAAATAAATAAATACATAAAGATAAACAAACTTTTTTTTTTTTTAAAAAAAGAACAGTCTTAGCAAGGCTAACCTGTTCCAAGGGCACAACCTAGGAGCAGAAGAGATGAATCACAGGCCAAATGTGTCTAACTCCACTCACATAAAGGGAAACCCTTGTATACCTGAGAATCATCATCTCATCACAAGGGTAAAAAATCCACATTTTTTTGTTTCTGTTTTTTAATAGCAGTATGAGACAAGGATGTTAACTAAGCTTACTGCAGCAATTACTTCACAATATGAAAGGTGAAAGTCAGTCATGTCCGACTCTTTGTGACCCCATGGACTCTACAATCCATAGAATTCTCCAGGCCAGAATACTGGAGGGGGTAGCCTTTCCCTTCTCCAGGGGATCTTCCCAACCCAGGGACTGAATCCAGGTCTCCCTCATTGCCGGTGGATTCTTTACCGGCTGAGCCACCAGGGAAGTATCACAATATATGTCAGGCAAATCATTATACTGCCCACCCTAAACTTACATAGTGCTGTATGTCAATTGTATCTCAAAAATGGGGGAAAAAACAGCAGGTGTAGAAAGACAAGCAGGAAAGTGTTGACAGAGAGGGAATTCCAAAATATACACACTCCAAGCACCCACCCTGGGAGAGTTTCTGGATCTGGAAACAGCCCAAGTAACTCAGATGTGAGTGATCTACAGACAATACATTAGGAAACATTGTCACCTCTGACTCCGCTCTGGGAAAACTCCAAAGATTGTATTTACAAATGTTGTACAGACCCCTCACTTGCTAGTTATACACAGCAACTTTTAGCAAATGCCCTTTGGGTTGCCATTTCTTCCTCCAGGGGATCGTCTAGACCCAGGGATCAAACCCACATCTCTTATGCCTCCTAAAATGACAGGCTGGTTCTTGAACACTAGTGCCACCTGCGAAGACCTGGCACAGCCAAATAAAGATTAAAAAAAAAGAATAAATAAAATTTACATATAAGACCCTTTATATGAATTCAAAATCTTATTTCTAATACTAATTGGTCTATTATTAATATTCATATAGGTCCACTTTTACCTCTCCATCAACAACAAGGCGTCTTTCTAGCTAATCAATATCATTTTAAAGCCCAGCCACTATCATTCTACAGCAGTACTCACCAGCTTCCAGCTTACAAGATATAGGGACACATTGTTCCAAACAACTGAACTGATGGCCTGGGGGCTGTCACGGGAACACAGAGTGAGATGCCAGCATCCGATTAGCAAGGCCCAAGAACAAATGACACTGAGAAGGCTTCACTTCCCAGGCCCTGTATGTGATTCCGGACCTCCTAAACTATTGGGTTGTGTTCCTGCCTGGATTTAAAATCAATCTGGACACAAGCACTTTCTCCAGATACTTACATTCTGGGTAAGGAGATGAGACATGTTCAAAAAGTTCCAATATTCAGAAGCTAAGAGTCAAAACAATAAAAAAAAAAAAAATGGCCACAGAGGGCAAGGGTTACGGGGGTGGATCACAGAGGGAGAAATGATTTTGCTTGGAGGTATCCAAGGAAGAGGTCGTATCCGAGATGTGCAGCAGGTTAGGACACGCGCTCTTACCATTCCAGAATATGCAAGCACACGGCAAAGTAGGCAGGTGTGGAAGTGGATCTTCCTAGGTGGGAGTCACTCATGTCCGGGGGACCACGAAGATGTTGTTAATCATAAGAGAAGACGAGAAGAGAAGCAGAAGCTGATGGGGGCCAGCAGACATCGGGAGCTGACTGTTGAACCAGGAGAATGTCCAGAGTGAGAAGCCAGGGCACAGAGTGTTGTGGACATAGCAGGAAGAGATGATTGCTTAGGAGACAGTAGGAGTTCCAACAGAAGACTTCGGATCCCACTTTGAGAAATGTGTGTATTCAGGAGGCAGGGGGCAAAGTTAGAGGACGAGAAGAGCTGCAAACAGCATCACAGGGGCAGAATCATACCAAGGGTTTGTGCTAAGTTGCTTCAGTCTTGTCTGACTCTTTGTGACCCCATGGGCTGTAGCCCACCAGGCTCCTCTGTCCATGGGATTTCCTGGCAAGAATACTAGAGTGGGTTTCCATGCCATCCTCCAGGGGATCTTCCTGACTCAGGGATCAAACCTGCATCTCTTACATCTCTTGCATTTGCAGGTGGGTTCTTTACCACTAGTCCACCTGGGAAGCCCAAATTAAGGGTAGAGCTTCCAAAAGGAGAAGCTGTGCATTCATGTCACAGATATTTACAGAGCGCCTCCATGGCTGACAATGACACAATCCCTATTCTTGAAGAGTTGTTCAACATCCAACGTTAGGAAAGTCAAATGTATTAGAAAAAATGAGAGGTAAGACCAGGCCATTTGATCTAGACAAACAGTAGATTCCTAATGGGACCAGTGAGGAAAAAAAAATGAATTCCCTTCTGGATACAGCTGGGTCCTTTGGGGACACGGTGAGTTTAGGGAGAAGTGAATGAGCAGGACAGCTCAGGACAGATTTCTAGAAAAGCTGGTCCTGATGGAACAGAGATGTGACAGCTTGAGGGCACCAGGGTGTTGAGATTTAAAAGTCACTTCCTTGGCTCAGATGGTAAAGAATCTGCCTGCAATGCAGGTGATGTGGGTTTGATCACTGGGTTGGGAAGATCCCCCAGAGAAGCGGATGGCTACCCACTCCAGTATTCTTGCTTGGAGAATTCTATGGAGAGAGGCGTCTGGTGGGCTACCATGAGATCCTAAAGAGTTGGACACGACTGAGCAACTAACACTTTCACTTTTCAGTTTAAAGTGAGAAAGTCCACAAGCTAACTGAATAAAGACAAGGCCCCCAGGCTCATCATGGAAGGAAACAAATCCTCAACCTGACAGTGGTAAGAAATGTCACACCCATCACCTAAGATCTGTTATCATCCTTAAAAGACGAACCCACTCCTGGACATTATAATGACAGCAAGAAAGACATTTTACATAATATTTTTCTCACAGCAGACTCAGAGAAGATGATGAAAACTCACTTCTACAGGCTTCCCTGAGGCTCAGTGGTAAAGAATCTACCTAGGTCTCGAAGATCCCCTGGAGTAGGAAATGAAAACCTGTTCCAGTATGCTTGCCTGGGAAATTCCCTGGAGAGAGGGGTCTAGCAGGCTACAGTCCACAGGCTCGCAAAAGAGTTGGACATGACTCAGTGACTAAAACAGCAACTTTGCAAAAATAAATGTTAACCTATGAGTGTTATCAAATCCAATCCTAAACTGGTCTAGAGCCATTTGGGAATGCTTGTGGTTCTTAAGGTTTGGATCAATAATATTTGAGGTCAAGAAGGGAGAGGCAACTATCGCCTTTCATTGGAAGGGACCAGAAAGGAGAACTATCTGCTTCTTCACAATAAAAGGAACAGCCATCATCCAGACTTAAGGAGTACGTATTGCAACAAGAAAGTTACAGTGAGAACGAAAGCAAAAATCATTATTATGGAATTTTATCCAGATCCAGCAATTTCAGTGGTATTGGGGAATAAAACATTGGTCTAGTCCCTCATCTGTAAACTCTGTTCAAAGTATTGACCTAGAAGACTCATCTCCATGTGCTCCCAAAACATGTGCATGAACCTGGGTACCACATGGATGTGAGCTTGGAAGTGGCCACACTGTCCGGGATTGGGTTCCATCTGTACTTATCAACCCTCCTAGTTATCAAGTCTTGACAATGAGACTTACTAAATGTGTAATTCTCATCAAGGTATGAAGACTCAAGATAATCAGTCAAGTTTAGATGCTGTTTCTTCTTTTTTTTATGCACTAATTTAAAAAAATTTATTGGAGTATAGTTGGGCTTCCCAGGTGGTGCTAGTGGTAAAGAACTCACCTGCCAATGCAGGAGACATAAGAGACGCTGGTTCAATTCCTGGGTTGGGAAGATCCCCTGGAGGAGGGTATGGCAACTCACTCCAGTATTCTTGTCTGGAGAGGCCCATGGACAGAGGAGCCTGGAGGGCTCCAGTACATAAGCATCACAAAGAGTTGGACATGACTGAAGTGACTGAGCACACATAACTGATTTACAACGTTGTGTTAATTCCTGTGTTAATAGCAAAGTGAATCAGCTATATGTGTATATATACATTGCATATATGTGTGTGTGTGTATATATATATATATATATGTCATATGCATGAGAATTGCCAGTAGGTCTGGGGTGTGGCCCAAGAAGTCACATTTCTAACAAGCTCCACGAGGCTGCCACTGCCGTTCTGGTGAACACTCTTGGAGTAGCTCTGACTCAGAGCCAGGCCCTTATCCAACCCCATCTGTGATGAGTTAACCCCTGCTCATGAACTAGGTCTTCTCTGAAATGAGCAGACGTTCCATAATCCCTGTGTTGGCCACTGCTAGTCTCTGCTCTTGCCCGGGCCTTCTTGTTCCACCTTGTCTGAAAGATGTAGCCCCTTGGAGATGACTTCAGTCTAGACAGGGAGGGCTTTGTCTTGCCCAAACTGGGATCCTGATGGCTTCCTTCCACCCGCCCCTCACATGGAGCAAGCTCCCCATCAAGCCCCTCAACAAGGACCCGGGTGCTCCTGGCTTCTCTCTCACTCCCACAATCCATTACGATAGCAAGTGCTTCAATCCCACCAACACTGCTTCTGCTGCCGTCAGCAGCACCATCACCACCACAGCCACTTAGAACCAACACTCCTCCCCGCCGACAGCTGCTGAGGTGTGGGCATACTGCTTGCTCACTGTGAATGCATGGGCTGTGACAGCTGGGACGAGAAAATAGCACATATGGCATGCTCCAATTAAAAAAAAAAAACAAAAACGAAAAACAAAACCATCTGCCTCAAAGCCATTGTTCTGCAGAGTGTGAGATTCCTCTCTACCTAGGAATCACCTGGCAGGTGAAGCAGGTTCCTGGACTGCCTTAAACGGATCTAATTTACTGGGCGTGGTGGGGCTGACCAGAAATCCAGATGATTCTCCTACAAACCCTGAGCTTCTCAAAAGCACTGCTTGATTTTTTTTTTTCTTACACTGGTTTTACCATGTTAAGATACACATAACATAAATTAACCTTCTGACCGTTTTAAAGTGTACAGCGGCATCACGTGCATTCTCAGCGTGGCTCAACCATCACCCCTATCAAGTTTCAGAAATTCTCATTACCCCCAAAGGAAGCCCCACATCCATTAAGCGGTCACTCTCCATGTCTGGCCCATCTTCCAGCCCCTGGCACCACTAATCTGCTTTCCACCTCTATGAATATGTCCATTCTAGATACTTCAAAAACTGGAGTCATAACAAGATGTGGCCTTTGTGTGTCTGTAAGTCCTGGTCGATCTTGAAAGTGAGGGGAAGCGAATTTTTTTTTTTTTTTTAAGGTGTGACTTTAGATCCCTTGGCCTTACTAAAGATCTGATTCCTCATTCTGCTGCCTGTTAGCTTTTTTGATCCCCATTTTGGCTATTTAGTTGACTGGAAGCTTATTTGCAAAACCCCTCCAGATTCCTCGAAGGGGGTCTGGCTTCTCTGAGGGGATCCAGCCTTTGGATCTGTGTTCACACCCCGAGAGTCCCCCGACTCTGACCGTAGCCTTTCTCCCCATCCCTGGTGGAAACTTCCAGCTCACCGTGCTTGCGGGTCTTGAGTTAGCAGAGGTTAATACAGGTTAATACTGTGCTTAACCTTAATATAGGCTCAGCACAGCCATCAGGCATGATGCCCTATGCTTCTGCAGTGCTTTTTTATGAGCTTTTTTTTAATGTGTGAATCATCCATGATGCCATCAAAACTCCTCCTCTCACCAAACTCTGAAGGGACAGTGATAACCTAAGAAGCACCTCCCGCGCCTGCTCCCCTCCTCTGCCCCTGCACCACCCTCCATTGCATGGACCAGTCCCCACAATCCTAGCCCTTTAAGAATACCCATGGACTTCCCGGTGGCACTAGTCGTAAAGAACCTGCCTGCTAATACAGGAGATGTAAGAGACAAAGTTTCAATTTCAGGTCAGGAAGTTACCCTGGAGGAGGGTCATGGCAACCCACCCCAATATTCCTGCCTGGAGAATCCCATGGCCAGAGGAGCCTGGCGGGCTACAGTCCATGGGGGTCACAAAGAGTTGGACATGACTGAAGTGACTTAGTATGCAGGCAAGAACATCCATGAGGTTGTCATACTGAGTGAAATAAGTCAGAGAAGGAGAAATACTGTATGACATCCCTTATAAGAAGAATCTATAAAGAAATGATACAAATGAACTTATTTACAAATTAGAAACAGACTCACAGACTTAGAGAGCAAACTTATGGTTGCCAGGAGGAAGGATGGGGAGGAGGGATAGTTAGGGAGTTTGGGACGGACATGTACACACTGCTGTATTTAAAATGGATAACCAACAAGGACTTATCACAGAGCACAAGGAACTCTGCTAAATGTTATGTGACAGCCTGGGTGGGAGGGGAGTTTGGGGGAGAATGGATACATATATATGTAAGGCTGAGTCCTTTGCTGTCCACCTGAAACTACCACAACATTGTTAATTGGCTATACTCCAAAATAAAACAAAGAGTTAAAAAATAACATCCATGGAGAGAGCCAGAGCAAGCATGTGAAAACACAAGACAAAATAACACAGACAGCGGCTACATTGCATGTTTTATTTTCCGGGCATCTCTCAGTTTTGTGGACTTAAATAATGCATTGTCTGACTATGGGAATGAAAAAAGAGGCGAGGCGAGAGCTAGAAACTTCAGGAAGAATGGGGGAGATTAAAAAGGGATGCTTTCGGTGTGTATGAAAGCATTTTAAAGGCGATGCCACAGTGAGATCAAAGCAAGGAGAAGAGAAAGCAAAAGACGAAAAGAAGCAAGAAAAAAGATGTGAGGTGCAAAATACCGAAGTGTTAAACTAAATATATCAAACGGAGCAGTGCATTCAGGAGAGAGACTTTGAAAAGGAAAGCCATCTCTGCTTTTATTCCTTTGTTAAGAAATTCCTCTCTATCGCTTCTTCCATTTAAATTTCACCTTAAAATAAAATAAATACAAGGAGCCCAACCCCACAGGAAAATACCATAATGCCTCTTTGCGGGGTGGCTCCAGACTGCTCCCCCAAATTAAGAGCATTCCCCTATCTCACCCCCATCAAAAGGCAGTTGAAAATCTGGTACTTGCAGCTGATTCTAATAATAACATGTGAATTTAAGCGATAAAATTTGTCTACAGCCTGGAGTGTGTTTTCCTTTCATTATGTTTCTTATTTACTGTGATATTGATTCTGAACTCTCTGAAGCTAGCAAATCTCTCCTCTGAAATAACCGAACTCACCATCTGTGGGGGGACGGTGCTCAGGGGGAGCAAAATGGCACACAGGAAACCCTAGAGAGAGCAGGGTCAGAGCCCAGCGTTTGGTCACTTCTTGGAGTTTTCCTTAAATGTAGTTGTCAGCCAGGAATGGAATAAGAGGAAGTTATCTGGTCCAGTATTTTGGGGACCTCTGTATTCAGAGCCCTGAATTCTCCAAGGTCAAAGGCAGTATGGGTCCTTTGAAGTGAAGTGAAAGTCACTTAGTTGTGTCCGACTTTTTGCGACCCCACGGTCTGTAGCCCACCAGGGTCCTCTGTCCATGGAATTCTCCAGGCAAGAATATTGGAGTGGGTTACCATTCCCTTCTCCAGGGGACCTTCTGGACCCAGGGATGGAACCCAGGCTCCAAAATCATTGTGGACGGTGACTGTAGCCGTGACATTAAAAGAAGCTTGCTTCATAGAAGAAAAGCTATGACAAAACTAGACAGTATATTAAAAAGCAGAGATGCTACTTTGCCTACAAAGGTCTATACGGTCAAAGCTATGGTTTTTCCAGTAGTCACATACAGATGTGACAGCTGGACAATAAAAAAAGGCTGAGCACCAAAGAACTGATGCTTTTGAACCATGGTGGTGGAGAAGACTCAGAGTCCCTTGGGCAGCATGGAGAACAAACCAGTCAATTCTAAAGGAAATTACTCTGAATATTCATTGGAAGGACTGATGCTGAGGCTGAAGCTTCAACACTTTGGCCACCTGATGGGAAGAGCCAACTCATTGGAAAAGACCCTGATGCTGGGAAAGATGGCAGGCAGGAGGAGAAGGGGACGACAGAGGATGAAATGGTTGGATGGCATCACTGATTCAATGGATGTGAGTCTGAGTAAACTCTGGGAGATGGTGAGAGGGAAGCCTAGCGTGCTGCAGTACCTGAGATTGTGAAGAGCCAGGTGCAACTTAGCGACTAAACAGCGACAACGGTCCCTACCTGAGAGGGTTGTTTGCGGTGTTAAATAACAGGATGCCTGCAAAGCACTTAGCTCAGAGCCCAGCACACAGAAGACACTCAATGCATGTTAAACTTGTTACTCATTTTTTATTGTATGTGTCTCAGGATATGGGGGAACAGACATTAGACATGTCTTGGGAAAAAAGGGGATGACTGGCGAGGGGACGGGAGGGCTTCGAGGGTGGGGAGGGAGTCTTGAACCAGAGGAAGAAGGAAAGCACAGAGAGAGGTGACTCTGCCAGGGACTCCTCCAGAGTCCTAGTTCCAGGACCAGGAGGGCTGAATAGGAGCCCTGCCTCCTAAAATTCTGTTTTTCTTTTTATTGGAGCATAGTTGCTTTATAATGTTGTATTAGCTTCAACTGCACAGCAAAGTGAATCAGCTGTACCTATACATATATCCCCTCTTTTATGGATTTCCCTCCCATCTGGCTCACCACAGAGCACTGGGGAGAATTCCCTGCGCTGTACAGTAGCTTCTCATGAGCTATCTATTTTCGACATAGTACTGCAAATATGTCGATCTCAATCTCCCACTCCACCCCACCCCCTCTTTCCACCTTGGGGGCCACACATTTGTTCTCTGCATCTGTGTCTCTATTTCTGCTTTGCAAATAAGTTCATCCGTCCCATTTCTCTAGAATCCACATATATGTGCTTCATATAGAATACTTGTTTTCTCTGTATGATAGTCCCTAGGGCCATGAACTTCTTTTTTTCAGTGGGTATCAGTGAGCATCTCCCAGTGTCAGAGGGTGTGGTCTAGACTCTAGATGTGTGCTCAGTTAGCACCATGGAGGGTGAATGGCATGTCAGGGCCCCTCGGTGTTCATGCCCCCTACCCTGGAGTTCCTTAACTTCCTTCGGGGATCATTCACTCGCAGGCCCCTTTGAAGCCAGATGTCCTCCTATGTGTGTAAAACAAGGAGACCAGTGGCCAGGCAGGACAAGGCTGTCAGGATTCAGAAGGTAGCCATCACGCCCAGAGGGTCAGAGATAAGGAAAGGCTTTGTTCCAACCTGCGAGCAGGTGCCAGGCACAGACCCTCCCAGACTCTGCAGCACAGCCTGAGGCCAAAGAGCCTCCGCCCAGCAAACTGCCCAGAGCTCAAAGCTAAAGAGATCTAAAGACTCTCTCGTCAAGGCCAACTCAGGATCCACCTCACTTTTCCAAAAACACAAGATTAAAGCTCCAACGCTGCTCCTTGGGGAGCAGAGGTGAAAATGGCCACGTCTGGCCTTTCTGACTGTATCTCCACGGACCCCTGGGCTTCCTTGCCCCACCCCTCCCTCTCTCTCACCTATCAGCTTCCCTGATCCCCATCCCCAGCCAGGCCGTTCAAAGCGCATTTTTTTTTTTTTAGTCCCTCTTGCTCTGAGGCTGCTCAGCATTGTCACAGGACATGACCATACTGTCCCTCTTCAATCCTGTGGCTCAGCAAGTCCCCCATCTCTGACTGGGACTCTCTCTCTCTCAAACTCCCATCAATTATTACGCGTTGAATCCCACTGCCCGCATTCCTCTCTGGGACAGGCTGGGAAATGGGACCCTCTGCTGCAGTGCTGCAAGGCCTGCGTCTGAACACACCTCTCCTTGAGCGACAGAATACAAAAAGACTGCATGAGACCAGAAACGACTGTGTGAATGCACAGTTGGGGCAAATTCTGGACAAAAGCTACAGAGAGACCAAAATACCCAACTGCCACTTTGGGAGAACCTGGAGCAAAAGCAGGTTCTTTTGCTGCACACAACACCACCTAAGGGGTGGGCAAACTAGCTTAGCCATCGCTGCATCCACCCCTACCCTCGTCCCATGTAAGGAACAAGCTGGGCACCCCCCCTCAGGGAGCCAGAAAGCCCGGGAACCTGTTGCTTGTTCTTGTCCCCCTCTGCTGCAGCAGGGCCCCAGGAAAGACCCGCCTGAGTTCCTTGTCTGGCCTCTGATCAACTTCTATTCCCTGGTGGCTCAGACAGTAAAGAATCCACCTGCGTGCAGGAGACCTGGGTTTGATCCCTGGGTTGAGACGATCCCCTGGAGGAGGGCATGGCAATAAGGCTTCCCTGGTGGCTCAGATGGTAAAGAATCTGCCTGCAATATGGGAGACCTGGGTTCAGTCCCTGGGTTGGGAAGAGCTCCTGGAGGAGGGCATGGCAACCCACTCCAGTATTCTTGCCTGGAGAATCCCCACGGACAGAGGAGCCTGGTGGACTACAGTCAATGGGGTCACAAAGAGTTGGTCATGACTGAGTGACTAAGCACAAGGAAGCCAAGAACGCTGGTCTGTAACATGTCTACCTCCCAAGCATTTGTGCCCTGAGATCCAGGTTCGTCTACTTTCCTCCACTGCTGTTCCCTCCCATCCACATGTCCAAGTTCTAACTGTCTCTCATGGTCCAACTTGAGTGCCACATCCTTCTCAAAGGCCTCACTGATTTCCCCAACTTGTGGGAACCCCAAGCATGAGTCCCATGGATGTGGTTACAACATACAAGGTCCATGGTGTGCTTGCCCAGCCTGCTCCCTCTATTTCTTGAGATGTCCCCCACGGTCATGGGGTGTGGCAGTTCTATGCATTACCCTGTCCTCCTGGCCACAGTTGGCAGGTCCAGTGAAGGCCATCTGACCCAAACTAGAGCACCAGTTCCCTTCCCTGGGATTCCCCTGGAGAGGTGGTCCTGTCCCCCTACAATGACTGAAGCTGTAATTACAATATCAACATTGGGCCATCTTTGCAGCTACGCTTCCCTCCAGACACCTGGAAAACTGGAGGTGGCCAGTCTTCTCAAGCCAACAGGGGAAGGAGGAGCTCAGAGACAGCAGAGCCTGTGAAGAAAAACACTATTATGTCTGAGTGCCCAGGTCTTGCTTTCCCTGGGCCCAGCCTCATTCTCATCTCCGGGGTGTATAAGCCCCTCTAGGACTTTGTGTTGTTGGGTCTTGTCTGTGTGGGTTTAGTCATTTAGTCATGTCTGACTCTTTGCAACTCATGGACCATAGCCCACCAGGCTCCCCTGTCCATGGAATTTTCCAGGCAAGAATACTGGAGTGGGTTGCCACTTCCTCCTCCAGGGGATCTTCTCAACCCAGGGATCAAACCTGAGTCTCTTGTATCTCATTCATTGGCAGGTGGATTCTTTACCTCTAGTGCCACCTGGGAAGCCCAATGGGTCTTATCTAATGGAAACCCAAATCTGATCCCAAGGCAAAACTTTCAACGTATTTTCTTTTTTTAATTTCTTTTCTTTTCTTTTTTTTTTTTTGGCCACACAACATGTGTGTGGGATATTAGTCCCCCAACCGGAGATCTAACCTGTGCCCCCTGCACTGGAAGTGCAGAGTCTTAACCAGTGGACCACTGGGAAAGTCCTTCAATGTAGTTTTTAAATTACTCCTGGTTCTATAGGAATGCAACCCATTCCCCTTGGTAATACAGTCAGGATCACCAAGGTTAAAACAGAAACTTTTCCTTCACTGTAAGTTAGGCTGGAAGACACACAATTAATCTTATTTTTAAAGAGAAGTTTTCACATAGATGGAACAAATGACGGGAAAGTTCGATTGAATGTGCGTTTCCCATAATTCAAGCAATGAGACCCTGAAGCGTTTATCCGAGAGAAACAAAGATTTATTTTTGTATCAACATCTGTACGCCAATGTTCACAACACCCAAATCTCCTTCCACTGATGAAGGACTAAACAAACAGGATCCTTCATTGCAGTGCAGACTCTCTCGTTGCAATGTGGCATGTAGGATGTTAGTTCCCCAATCAGGGATCGAACTTTCATCCGCTGCATTGCAAGGAGGATTCTTAACCACTGGACCACCAGAGAAGTCCCTGTACTAGAGTTGTGCAAGAGGTTACCAGTGGGGTAAACTCAGAGAAGGGCACATAAGACTCCTTGTACATTTTTGCACCTTTTTGTGAATCTAAAATTATTAGAAAATAATGAGGTTTTATGTTGTTATTTTTTTAAGCAGTTAACATAGGAAGGTTTAGCTGAGGTTCTCACATTATCTCTAGTACAAAGATACACTCACTCCTTCTCCTCTCCTCCCCATGGCCTGAAAATACCACAGGGAGAAATGCAAATGTACAACCTAATGGTGATTACAGACCCACAGAGCAAATGCTGCCACATTGCAGTGATCTGGTTGGGGAAAAAAAAAACAAGTATTATTTCCGATTAGGAAGGCTCTTTACAGGTTGGGGAAAGGCAGGTGCTGTTCCAGAAGGAAGCCTGGCCCAGTATGGAGCAGTATGATAACAAGGTGTCCCTTGGCTACTTCACTCAGAGCCTTAACACAGGAAAAATGTTATCTTCCCGAAACACAAGACCTCTCCTATCTCTGCAATGATAAACCAAACAGAAAAGCTAACAATGCCAGTATGCCTTCTCTAAAATCCCTTTTGAAAGCCCAGAGGGTTGAGCCTTCCGTTGAAAAGAGTTTTCTAACTCGACACATCATGCTTTCAACCGTTGAACACACAACCAAGAGAAGTGCTTGATCAGGGTGCTCACTCACGGGGAACTGTGAGTGACAAGGTCTATAGCCTCCCAGGCACCAAGAGACGCAAATCTTGACGACTGGAGACAGGCGGCTTTTGAGATCTAAACGAAAACAACAAGGGCATTGAAGCCAAGATACGTATTGGGTTGGCCAAAAAGTTCATTTGGGATTTTTATATGGAAAAACCTGAATGAACTTTTTGGTCAGTCGAATAGAACAATGCTAAACACAAAAACTCCCAGGATGATGCCAGGGGAAGTACAAAAAATGCTTTGCACACATACCTTTTAAAGGAACATATCCAGCCAGCCCTATAACTTGGCAGCACACAAGGCACTGGGGACACAAGTGCAGAAGGGCTACGGTTCTTGCCCTCAAGGATCTTACAGTTGAGAGATGGGCAGGTGCACAGGGATAATACAGTGAGCTAAGTGCTGAGCCAAATGATACACTGATGTCCAGGAGCAGAGGCTGAGAGGGTTCTCAACCCAGCTACATCTAGGAAATCCAGGAAGGCTTCCCAGTGGAGGTGATGCAAAAGTACATGCTGAGGAATAAGCTGAAGGTGGCAAATCAAGTAACACCACAAGCACACTCAATAGTTAGACGTCTTATTATACTGCCAGAACTTTTACTAGATTGGCCAAAAGTTCATTCAGGATTTTCTATACTATCTTATGGAGAAACCTGAACCAATTTTTGGCCAACTCAATACAACGTGCTTTACAAGTATCACCAAGAAAGCCCATAATTTGAACTCTGCATAAAAGCCACTATCACCCACAATTTACTCAAGCTCAGAAAAGGTAGGTGCCTTGGCCAACACCTCCACAGACTGCTTAAGGAAAAGAGGAAGAAAATTTTTAAAAAATAGTTAAAAACTATTGATAAGACATGTATTATGCATATAATTTTATGCATAAAAGATTATAATAGTGGAAATGAAGAAGTTTCTAATATTATTTCAACTTAATGGCTAATGTTCCCTTTCAGTTTGAAAGGCACAGCAAACTTCCAGGAGACTCTGGACTTGACGTATACAAAAGGTGAACTCAGTCCCTCTCCCAAACCTGGTGGTGGTCCAGTTGCTCAGTTGTGTCTGACTCTTTGCGATGCCATGGACTATAGCCCACCAGGGTCCTCTGTCCACGGGATTTTCTAGGCAAGAATACTGGAGTGGGTTGCCACTTCCTTCTCCAGAGGGTCTTCCTGACCCAGGGACCGAACCTGTGTCTCTTGTGTCTCCTGCACTGGCAGGCAGATTCTTTACCACTGTGCCACCATATTGCACCAACCTATCCTGTCACCGTAGCCAGGACCCTGGGACTCCTTTCTGACCCCTCCCTCTTGTTTACCCTCCTTCATAACCAATCAGTCCTCGTGTGATTCAGCCTCAGTGTTTCCAAATCTAAAATACTTTAGCATATGAAAACAAATATTTCAAATAAATGGTGAAGATGAATTATTAAATACCTCTAGATAACCACACTTTCAGACAAGAGTCTCTAGATTAAAACTTTCTCAGACCTGATATAAAAATATTTAGTTTGTTGGAATTTACTTTGAAAAGAAACATTTACCTATAAGAAAATATGCATAAATATTTGTACCTTCTAAGGATTATAAATAACTTCCTTAGGACATTACTCAAGGAAAAGACTGATGGATTTGACTATATAAAAATGCAAAATTTATGCTTGTCTAAAAACATTGTCAACAAATTAAAGTGAGAGCTCAAATTGAGAGAAGTATCTATAAAATTAAGGTAAAAAGTTTTTTAAAATATACAAAGTTCTTATAAATCAATAAGATAAATATTCCAATAGAAATAAAATTGAGTGTCATTAGTAGCAAATCCATTGAGAAAGAAAATATGGTCAAATATATTAAAAAGTGTTCAACATCACTAACATTCCAAAAATGCAGATTTAAAAATGAAAAATGACACCCATTTGTCACTTACCAGACTAGCAAAGATGACAAAGATGAATAAGGTCTAGTGTTGGTGAGGATACAAAGAAAGAGGCACTTTCACATACTTTTCATGGGATAGTACAGGCATTTGGAGAACAAATTCAGTTTCTATGAAAGTTCTTAAAAATGAATATAGAATTTCTGGGATAAGATGATGAATATAACTCAGGAATTTGACACAAGCTGCTGAAGACTATAGGAAAGGGATTCAAAAATAAATAAATAAACCTATGACCTTCAAGGTCAGAGAAGATACAAGATGAGACATCAA
The DNA here is from genome assembly GCA_007570785.1 of Antilocapra americana. Taxonomy (NCBI): domain Eukaryota; kingdom Metazoa; phylum Chordata; class Mammalia; order Artiodactyla; family Antilocapridae; genus Antilocapra; species Antilocapra americana. The sequence goes on from ML660781.1 coordinate 2,103,449, forward strand.
CCACAAAGCTAGGGAGCCTGGAAAGGGGATTCACAGATTGACAGATGTGTCTGATGCCTCTGCTGTCAAACCTAGGAAGTCTAAACACTCAGTGTGTGTGTGTGTGTGTGTGTGTGTGTGTGTGTGTTCACATGTATATACAGTGTGAAATTTTACTTTACAGTTCAGAGAGTAACTATAATCACATTGTTGTACAAGCACATTACCATCATCCATCTCCAGAACTTTTTCATCTTCTCAAACCGAAATTCTGAATCCATCATACAATAATGCTCCATTTTTCTCTCCTCCAGCCCCTGGTTGTCTAATCACCTTTTAAGAGGTAATCATAAGCAGACAATAAGCTAGCTGGACATGCAAGAAAGCTCCCAAGGTGGGAGACAGAAACTACATAACAAAGGGGAGAAAAAGAAAGCACCTTGTGGAAACAGACTACCCAGGGAGAAAACTGAAAAAGCAAACAAGACGTTATTAATATCCTCCAAGGGATCAGAAAACATATTGCTTCCATTAAATAAAAAATATACACTATAAAAAGAAACTTTCAGAGAATAAAAATGAGGACTTGGAAGCAAAATTGTGATAGCAGAAATTTAAAAAAAACTGAAAAGAATGGAAAGGAAATAAAATTGAAGAAAGCAAATATATCAGATCAAAAAGATAAGGAAAGATAGCAGAGAGATGATAAGAAAATTAGGGGTTTCAATCTGGGAGGTTCAATAATGGAATATAATGGGAGATGCCTAAAGAGAGAATTGAGAAGAATGGGGAGGAATTACCAATTAAATATTCTAAGAAATTCTCCAAAAACTGACAGTAGATGCCACACTGATGCCCCTGAATGACCAAAGGATAAAAATGAACCCACAAGGCTCATCATTGTGAATTTCCAAACTCCACGAACAAAATGAAGATTCTGGAAAGGAAAGAAACACGCAAAAGGTTAAGGAATCAGGACTCCTCTGTCTCTTCTAAAAAAATGCTGAAAGATGGAAAATAATGGTGTGAACCCATCAGCTTTCTGAAAAAACGAGGTGATATCTAATTCAATCAGGTCATCATTCACACATCATCTTTTGGTCCTAAGAAAGATTAGGACAAAGCTTTCTCCAGACATGGATGATCTCAAAAGATTCGAACTTCCTTATAATATTTCTCAGGAAGCCTGAGACGTTGAGTTTCACCAATGTAAGGATGTAAACCAAGAAAGGGAGATGGAATCCAATACAGGTGGGGGGCAAAGGAGAGCTCCAGGAGGAGGAGGAAGAGAGACAGACGCACCATGGCCAACTGCCCACATGGGAGTGGTGTGACTGGACACAGATGTGTTGAGGGCTTTTATCACTATCTCCCCTACAACCTGACCACACTTAAAGCTGAGGGTAGATCACTCGAATGGGTCTGATCCCCATTCTTCCCTGTAACTAGATGTTCTGACCGGAGGCTAAGCGTGTGCTGGTCCTCCACACCTGCTGCCTGGATCAGCTGAGGACATTGATTTCATCCTTACACTTCCCCCTGAAGGTAGGCAGTACACCTTGATGAGGTCAGAAGCAAAAAACACAGGTCAGTTCATTCCATCTCTCTAGCTTTCTGCCTTATACCCACTGTCTGGTTCACACAGTAGCCCTACCAGGTGCCCCCACAGGGGTGAGCCCTGTGCTTCTCTGGGGCCACTGATGACCGAGATGCCTTCCCCAGAAGGAGCTTTCGTAAACCTCTGTTTCTGTTGAGTTGGTCAGTTGTGTCCAACTCTTTGTGACCCCGTGGACTGTAGCCCACCAGGCTCCTGGCTCCTTGGTCCACGGGGATTCTCCAGGCAAGAATACCGGAGTGGGTTGCCATGCCTTCCTCCAGGGAATCTTCCCAACCCAGGGATCGAATCCAGGTCTCCTGCATTGCAGGAGAATTTTTTTTATCAGCTGAGCTACCCGGAAAGCCTGAGAACCATGAGTGATCCCAACTGAAGCAGAAAAAGGAAGACTGGAGAACAATCTGAAGACACTGGTGCCAGGGCCTCCAGATGAGAAAGATGTCAAGAAGGAAGCTGCTAGCAAGGTCTGAGGTGGCCACATGAGTGATTTCAGTATCATGACTCACAAGGGTACAAAGAATTGCCCCTTCCTTGGGCTTAATGTAGGCCAATGTCAATATTCAAGGTGAATGAAACAGATGACCTAGAAAAAAAAAACTAATTAGGAAAGTCCCTGATTTACCTGTGTACACAGACCCGGAGTCACCTGACTATTTGCCCTTTTCCTTGAGCCAGTCTTTTTTTTTCACTTCCTTTAAAAGCTGATTTTTTTTTTTCCCTTGAATGTATGTGGTAACATAGAAGTGAAGGGCTACAGTTCCCACCTGAGCTAGTCTTCACCCGCCTGAGAAAGAACCATTCTGCCCTCATTAAAATGATGGTTGCAGAACTTTTTTTTTTTTTTTAATAAAAAGGGATATTTCTGCTTCACAGCTCAGGGAAGGAAAACAAGAAAAAGATTAACTTGTTTTTATTATAGGAGCCTAATGTAAAACATGCATGAAAAAAAGAGGTGAGAACATGAGTAAATGAGCAGTTGCTTCTGGTTAGTCTCTTTGGTATTTGTTTTTGTCCAATTATATGCACTTTTTGATAGATTCAAATGTCCCTACGAAGAGCGTGCATTACTTTTAAGATCAGGAAAAAAAAATTAAGGCTTGAAAAAATGTTTTAATCAAATTCAAACAGAAGGTAAGCAGGGATAACAATATTAATGTTAGACGAACTAACTATATTCATACAGGGGGAAAAAAAGCATGTTTTTAAGATAAAGGGAACATTACATAACAGTAACAACCACTGCTAATAGTGAAGCCATGCAGATACAAATCTACAGTTGCCAAAGAAACTGACAACAAGATACAGAAATCAAATGTTATTAAGAACACAGGAAGGAGTAGATATTGTAGGAGGAGATTTTAAAACACCATTATCAAAAAGACTTAAGAAAATAAACTCATAGTCTAGCTAAATACACAAAATTGATGTCTGGCAGGACTTCAATTTCATGATTACAGTGTGTGTGTAGGGGGTCTTTTCAAGTGTGTACAGAACATTTACAAAATTTGTTAATACTAGTCACAAAGAAAAAGAAAAGTTAAATTCCTCTTCCAGACAAAGAGAAGGCACGTTTAGCCTGGAGAAAAATATAGATGCTAGACCTGGGACAGAAAAGAGGGAAACTCTATTAATGTAGTCCATTCTGGGTTTCCTAGGTATCTCAGGGGACAGGGGAGGATGAATGAGAATTAACTTTAGGATCAGACTGAAACAAATACTTCTTCCCACTTTTTCTCACCCACTAAACTTCTTCATTTAGACCTGAAGTATGAACCACAGAAATGGTACTTAATCCAGTGTGTTTCAAAGCGTGGTCCCTACAACTGTAGCACACCAGGAAGCTTGTGAAAAATGTAAATTCTTAGACCCACCCCCGATCTCATGATGCAGAAGTTCTTCCAAGTCAGGGTTCCAGGAGGTGTTGATGTGAAAGCATCTGATGCTAAAGGTGTATCAATACCCCAGCTCCCTTGCCCTTGAGTAGATGGACTCTTGCGGGGTGAGTGCCACTCTGGCTTTGCCTTCCCTTCTTTGTCTTACTTCCCTACTCCTCTGATGATGCAGTTTCTTTACCTCCTAAAGAAACTACTGCACTCCAATCTTAGTTTCAGTGGCTGTTCTGGGGGAATCCACACCAAGACATCTATTGGAGACCCCTGTTCTCTCAGAGCTTATGTTCTGGTTGACACTAGCTTGTCCTTCCATGTCTTCCTTGCAGGCTGAGTCTGCTGAGATCTCCCCTTGGGGAATGAGCCCCACTGGTAGTGTTTCCTCACCCCAATTCAGTCTAGCACCTACTGTCTGCTTTCTTCTCTGGGTCTTCCAGCTCTGCTCTGCACCCCTCTGATCACTTTACTGCTAGCCCCTAACACCCCTTTCCCGGCCCTATTCAGCTTCATTGCTTACTGTCCAGCTGAGTTGTAAATGGAAGAACAAATCTGACTCCATGTTAGATCCGTTCCTTTAACTTTAACCATTGTGCTCTGTTGCCTGTCATGCTTAGCCATGTTGGCTCTGCACCTTTGGTAAAAGAATGTTGCCTGTAGCCTGAAACATATAAGACAGCCTATTTTCAAGGCTCTAACCTTTAAGGGTACTTATTACATTTTTCCATCCATCCAGAGATAAAAGTTGCAGAACAGAGAATAACATTAGTCTTTGTCGGAGGTTTACAGGAACATCCTGACCTGGCCTAGTGGACAGCTGCAAGAACAAAGGATTCTAACATCAAGAAGTTTGTGACAATTAACACGGTGCTTCCCCCTGCCTTTAAAAGTGTTTTGCTGAAATGCTACCAGGAGTTTGGGGCTTTTTAAGCATGAGCCACCTGTCTTCTTACCGAGCCCCGTCTGCTCCAAACTCCAGTTGGTTTGACCTCACTGTGTGTCAGGCACACGAACTTTTGTTCAGTAACAGGGTCAGACTCACAGAGGGTTGGCTACCAGCCAGGCCCTGTGAAACCAGATCCTGCCCAGCATAAAAAGTCCCACTGTGCAGGACACAGTGACCTCACAGGCTGTGTGCTACAGGAGGGTACAGGGAGCTGAGGCAGCACAGAGCAAGTGTCTCAGGATGTCAACAAAGGAATCTCCCATGAAGTGACAGATATGGGACACCTGGGGAATACGTGGTACTTAGCCAGCAAATGGAGTGGAAGTATGAGCCAGGATTCCTTGCAGAGAGTTTGGAAGTACGTCTCAAGCCACAGGTCTGCAGGTGCAAGCTGAGAGGCTGCAGAGAAAGCCACTGGAGCCACGACTTACGAGGCTTCAGGAACTGAAAGAACTGCCTTCTCCCAAAAAGACTCTCTAGGTCAGTTTTAGAAGAAAATAGATCACGAAATGGCCAGAGCAAAAGGGAGAAAAATAAGACTATGAAAAATGCAGCAAATGACTCATCAGTCCTCAAACTCTGGCAGCCCGGAAGATGGTGATGCCCTGAGGATGCATTACTGGGTCCAGACCTACTCAAACCCTTCACTGGTAATGGTCAGCAGGTTCAGACGGGGCAGGGGGACGTCAGCTCCTGGGCTGATGAAATGTGATAGACTCCTCAGAGCTCCTGAAGATAATCAGGTTTTCAACAGGGTCCATGATACCATCTTGCCTTTACCTTAGCCTCTCCTTACCCAGGAGCGCAGGGTAATCCTCTACTGATCACACCAAAAGCAAGGAGTTCAGTTTGCCCCTAAGCCTTCAGTTTCTCAGAAGACAAACCTCCCTGGCCTTAAGCATACACACTGGCTGCCTTTCTTTGAGGTCCTCAGCTTGTGTGGGTTTTTCCCTGCAGTGAGTTTTGCAGGCTGAGAGGCAAAACAAAGGCACAGTTAGCCAAAGCAAGCCCTCCACAAGACCTTGACACTAGACCTCCATCTCCAAGGACTTCAAAGGCATTTTGTTATTGCCATCCAATATTTGCTTGTTTCATATTTTTTAATTGGGCCATTGTTCCTAGCAGAACTGAAAGCTAAAAGATCTGCAAACACGGTGTACTTCTACCAACAGTCATTTGGGCCACAGTGGCACAGGCGGAAATTCTGACATATGATAAACAGTTCCCATCGCAGGACAGAACTTTCCTTTTCCTTCTATCTCTCTTGAAAGGACAAGGGGGATGGTGTGGGGGGGACTGCAAAGGAATTCAGCTCTTCCATGTCATCTACTTTAGGTAATATGAAGAGGGGGATTAGTCTAGACACATAACCAGTTATTTACTCTTAACAGCCCTGGAGCAGTGGTCCCCAACCATTTTGGCAGCAGGGATGGATTTCATGGAAGACATTTTTTCCATGGAGGAGGTGGGGATGGTTTCCAGATGATTCTCGTAAGGGGCATGCAACCAATATCCCTCGCCTGTACAATTCACAGTAGGGCTGGCGCTACTATGAGAATCTAATGCCGCAGCTGATCTGACAGGAGGTGGAACTCATGCGGTAATGTGAGCGATGGTGAGCGGCTGTAAATACAGGTGAAGCTTTGCTCACGTGCTGGCCTGCCACTCACCTCCTGCTGTGCAGACTAGGGGATTGGGAGACCCCTGCCCTAGAGGATTCGAGGAATGAACTAGCGTTCGCTTGAATTACTCCCCCCCACCAAACAGCCCCCATCCCCCAGCTATGCCCCAGAGACAGGAGACAAAGACACTTGGGTTCAGGATGGAATGAAATAAAGGGCACATCACACCCCCCCGCTGACATTGTGCATTGTGTGCTTGCATCTTCTCAAAAGATGGCATGCAGGCTGGCAGCCCCCATACCTTCGTCACTGTTGTCATCCACTAGGATGATCTCCTTCAGCAGGTGGGTCGGCGTGTGGTTGACTGCGCTGTGAACTGAGCGCAGGATCACCGACAGGGCCTCATTCACGAAGATAAATATGATGGATATCTGGGGCAGCTCCTTGGAGTACTTTAGCTCCTTACACCTGGAGGAAGAGAGCAGGGAAGAGAGGAGTCAGTGAAAGGAGCAAGGCAGAGGCACTGTGGCTGCACGCGGTAAGGAGGTCAGCTGGATCCTGGTACATGTTCTCCCAGGCCGAGAATCGGTGGTTCCCTCTTGGCCTCTATTGGCTAAGAACTGAGAAAAAAAACCTCCGGAGAAGGCAGTTAAGAAAACCAGCTTCACATCTCCCCTATTTACAACCCCATGGGAAGCATAAGGCTTGGGCACACATAGACTGTATCCTGGAGGCCATAACCACATGTACCACCTGGTCTCATTTCAGTACACACACACACCTACTCTGAGTATTCTTGCCTGGAGAATCCCATGGACAGAGGAGCCTGGCGGGCTACAGGCTGAGTTGGACATGACTGATGTATGCAGACACACACACACCATCATTAGTTCTCATCCAGAGGTGACTGGGAAATGATGTATAAATGACCCCAGCTGCCTCAGCCCTTGAGCTGGTTAACTCTGAGGGGTGAGTTTTACATGGGCCCCTAGAGTATTTCCCCCAGGTAGGATTAATCTCCATCACCCACAATTTACATAATACTCACTTTGGGGGATGCCTTCCCTTCTCAGTTCTCCTTCCCATTAGTGGTGCTCTTTTCACTGCCCCCGTAAACTAATGCTCTCAAGTATTTGTTTCAGAGTCGGTTTGTGGGAGAACCCAAACTAAGACATCTCTCAGACCTACTAAGTACCCAGCAGTATACAGGAGATCTCTGCTCTCATGGAGCTTACACACTAGGAAGAGACATGAAACACGTGTGAAGTTAATAAAAGTCTTCTATCCACTATGACTGTCCTGCCTGACACACCCTAACTCTTGTTGCAAGCGTTCCTAGAATCTGCCTAGGGGGCAGAAATTCGATCTAAAAAGTCCTCCCTCCTAAAATCCGACAACTTCCCCATCTCTGAAGACGGGGCTTCAAGGGTGCACTAAGTCACTTCACTCGTGTCCAACTCTTTTGTGACCCTATAGACTGTAGCCCGCCAGGCTCCTCTGTCCACGGGATTCTGCAGGCAAGAATACTGGAGTGGGTTGCCATGCCCGCCTCCTGGGGAATCTTCCTGACCCAGGGAGTGAACCCGCATCTCTTATGTGTCCCACAGTGGCAGATGGTTTCTTTACCACTAGCACCACCTGGGAAGCCCTGGGGTTCAAGAGAAGAAGGTTTTTCATCCAGGCTGGACTCAGGGGTGTAGAGCTTGGGCCCCCCTGGAGGCGCCTGATGATGTCAGAGATGACACCGGTGCCCTAGGATCCGGCTCTGCATGGCTCCGTGATGGAAGCACCAATGCTCTCTCCCTGGAGCACTGGGGAGTTTGGTTTTATGCCTAGTTTGAGCCACTTTGAAATACCAAGTGGAAACAGAGCAGAATGGAAGACAGAGCTAGCGCATTTCAAATGCATCCTCTTCCTCCATGTGTGAGACTGTACAATGTATGAGACAATGTGTTCCAGAGCAAAACAAAGAGGACAAGATGAAGGCATGGAGTGAAAGGGAAGCAGCACTGAAGTGGGAGCAGGAAATACAGCTGTTTTTTATGCTGAACAGCTTGGGCTGTGTCGAGCCATATTAATCATGTAGGCGATTTTTGGAAGAAAATAAAGTTTTGTTACAATGTACATTTGTGTCTCCTGGAGGAGACTGTCCGGGGATCCATTGATCATGCAGCCTTATTTTTACCAGGACGCTGTAAATTCACTTCTGGGGGCTGCCAAGGAGATTAGAATGGTTATTGACAGGCTTGTGGGCAGTTGGCGGGAATCATCACACTTAAGTGTGCGCTGATCCGGGGGAGGGGGCGCATCCCAGAAGGTCCCTCGGAGCCCCCCCCCAAATGTGGCCAGCAGCCATTCTGAGCCGGAAGGCTGGCGACTGCTCCCTCCCAGGCTGTTCCTCCCCATACATTCGAGCACCCCCACCGTACACACCCACCTACTCTGAACATGCCTTCTCGGGCCTGGTTTCTTTGGGCTTTTGTTTTTAACAGATTCTGGCCCTGGAAATGAAGAAGCAAAGAGGCCAGATGGCATTGTACCAGCAGCGCCATCTTCTCCGGCTACAGGCAATGGGATCAAGCTGCCACTGAGGCTGAGTCGTGGGTTAAGCCTCTCGGCTGGAGCAGGCAATTCCCTCTGCTGAGTGGGACTCCTGGGACCCTCTGGGGAATGGGTCACTGATCTTGCCCATTCACAGTCAAGGTGGCCATTCAGTAAATTGCAGGGGCATCGCAGAATTAAAAAGCTCTCTGCCACACGCTGAACCTGGGCACACTGCTCACGCTTCTTCATCTCTGAAATTGTCCACATCATCCTCATCGTAGTTAGCTCTGGGTGCCTGGCTAAGGTCCTTCTAAGGATCAGGTGAGGTCAGTCTTTGAGAGCCCTGGAAAAATGCAATATTCCCACCAATGGAAAGACCTGCCTGCCTGGTCTAGAGAGTGGATGGATGGACAGATGGATGGACAGACAGGTAGGCAGACAGGGAGACAGATAGATATCTTATTAGTTCTATTTCTCTGGAGGACCCTCCCTCATACACTGCCCTGTGGTGGTTTGGAAAAAAAAGTTTACACCAAATTGAGGTGTCATGTCTCATTAGAATCCTGTCTTTCCAATCTCTCCTTCCTGTCAGAGCCTCAGACACCACCTCAGCAGAGAAAGGGAGCCTCTGGCGCATGATGAGAGATGACCAGAAGGACACCCTAGTTGAGCAGCAGAATTATCTCAAAACTGCCATGGCCGCTCACTGTCTGGAGCCGCTGCACCAAGACTGTCTCCACCTTCAATAGCCACAACCTCCTTGCCTTCCGGGTCTCCTCACTGTGTGTCCCCCAAACACCCACTCTGACCTTGATGGGACCTTCCAGTCCGGGGCCACTCCACTGTCACTCAGTGTATCAGCTCTGCTCGCGCTCTCGCTCAGCTAAAATCTACGCACTTCCCTTCACCCTGCCTTCATCCTCCACTCGCTTCCCTGGCTTGCTTTCTCACCAGCCCTGAAGAACCCCAGCTGGGAACCAATTGTCCATCTGACTTTCCTCCCCTTTGCACACAGCAGTGGAAGAAGCAGGCCCACCGCAGCAGTGGTGACAAGACACATCCAAGGTCCCCAGTCCCCCGGAGCCCTGGGGGCTGCCCTGCACCCTTCTTTTCAAGGCAGGTCAGAACTCTTAATTCCCCCATCCTCACCCCCATCCCTACTTCCTACTTTCTCCCCTTCCCTCCAGGCAACCTCAGTCTTGGAGGTCCCTCCTACCCCACAGAGGGAATAGAAGCCATCAGCAGGAATTTCCAAGTATAGTTACAGGCCTGTAACCGCAGCAGCATTCCTTGACAGCCTGTTAGAAATGCACATTTTCAAACACCTCCTATAGAGCACAGAGAACTCAGCTCAACTTATGGGGCAGCCTGGATGGGAGGGAGGTTTGGGGGAGAATAGATACGTGTATATGTATGGCTGAATCCCTTCGCCGTCCACCTGAAACTATCACAACACTGTTAATTGGCTATCTCCCAATACAAAATAAGAAGTTAAAAAAAAAAAAAAAAGAAACTCACATCTTCAGCCCATCCAGACCCACTGGCTCAGAGATCCTGACCAAGTTCTGCAAGTGGTTTCTGCACACCATGTGGAAACGTGAGAAGCACTTCCCTGGTCCCCCTCACCACCTACAAACCTACCAACCTCTGAACTCAGCCTTGAAGGAAACAGGCTCAGGAGGTCAGAGGTGACCCCCTCATCTGTGCTATAGAGTCTCCAGCCTCCTCCCCTCCCAACGCCCTGCTTCATCCATCATCCTCTCTCCTCTAGCTTCACTCTCCCTTCACTGACTTCTTCCACTCAAAGAGGGGACCCATGTCTTTCCCATTCTTATCCAGAAACTCCCATGCCCCACTGCCTTAGTCCCCATCTTCTCTGTCTGCTCTCTTTGACTCTCTCCTTTATCTATCATTCATCCCCCATCCCACCGTTATTTACCTCCTAGGTATCCTATTCTGCTAAAACTGCTCTTGTTAATTTCCAATGACAGCTAGGCGGCCAGAATCAATGGAGACTTCCCAACTTTACCCCAGCTGATGATCCTTTCTGCAGTGTTTAACACGGTTGCCTCTCCCCTTCCATAAACGGTATTTACTCTTGGATCCTGGCACCCTTGCCATTTTCATCCCCATCTCTGCTTTTTCTTCCACTGGAGGATCTGCCCTGGCCACTTGTTCATTTCAAAGGTTGCCCTTTTCTGCTAATACTCCAAATTCCAAACTTCCTAAAGGCTCCGTCTTCCACTCTCTGCTATTCTCACTTGATCAACCCTTCCTGGGTGACCTCATCCGAGCCTATGACTCCAACCCTGATGCCATCAACTTTCAAATCCACATCTCTAGATGCTTCAAGCTTCTGCTTCCCACTGGGCTTCTCCACTTGGATGTCTCATCAGCATCCCAAATACAGCCTTCCTAAAACTGACACTTGCTCTCTCTGTACCTCCTTGTCTTCATAGAAAGGTACCACTCTTTATCTTTGGGAGTCAAGTCAAAATCATGATGCTCAACATGTCCAACTGGTCATCAAGTCCTAAAGATGCTACCATCTTTAGGATCTCTTTATGATGCTCCTCTTCACCCCATTTCTACTTCTACTCCTCTACTCATCATCAATCTCTCCTGAATGACACTCAAGGCCACATAACTAACTGGTCCCCGGCCTCCAGCCTGTCTATTTGCAGCTCAACCCCATTCTATTCACCCCACTAGCAGAATGATCTTTCTAAGATGCTAATACAATCCTGCTACTCATATTTCCACTGTCTCTTTGGCTCTCAGTAGCTTTTGGGATTAGCTTCAAATGTCTTTGCATGACATCTAAGTTCAGACTCCTGGCTCACCTCTCCAACTTCATCTCCTTCCTGGAAGGGTAAGTATTTGTACTTTCAGATCCAGAAATGCTGCCTCTCAGTCTAAAGTATCCTTCCTCCTGCCTAGCCTGCCCTCTTTCCTTAGCCCAGCTCCAAGCAGCTCTCCCAGACTCCCAGCAGCACGTCAGGCCCCTCTCCTTTGTCACTTTCTCTCCCTCTGCACACTGTCATCCTGTCACTCTTCGCTCTGTCCTCTAGCTTTTCAGAGTGGCCAGGGGTCTTCTTCAGGGGGTCATCTTTCTTTTCTGTTTCCCCAGAGCCCAGCAAAATAGTTGGTAGATAAACAGTTAGTGAATGAACAGATAAAAACCCTCCTATCTTCCCAATATATTCCCTCCACTCTTCTTATGACCAAAGGTATCACTTATCTCCTCCAATTATAACATTGGTGATGGCACCTCCACACTTAAAAAAGATAGCATCCTGAACATAACTGCCTACTGTTTCCCCTGATTGACTAATCTGAGCTCAAATGATGAAGGCTGCTGGGGTCAAATGCATTAACCAGGCCCAAATTCTCTTTTTTTTCTTCCCCTCCTCATCAAGCCCTGCCTATACTCCTAGCAAAGAGGGATATCATTTTTAGTAACAGCAAACCTTGCAAAACAAGATATGGGGCTGAATAAATGAGATGTATGAGGCCCCTCGTTTGGATCTCTCATTATTAGGGAAAATGCACACTTTGCTGAGTGGCTTAATTTTCTCTGTTTGAGCTCAGTTCATCCAGGAAGGAGCAGCACACCTCATTAACTTCCCACACAGAGCAGTCTCTGAGACGAACTGCCCACTTCAGCATTTGGGCCTGCATGCATCCTGCCTATCAACTGTATTGGGGCAATTTTCATGAATCAAGACTCAGCCTGTTCCATGCATGGCAAGGGTTCTTTCTTACCTTGGGGTCCAGGGAGCCCCAGGAAAAGCTCCAGAAATTAGATACAGGATGTTGTGGGTGAACAGGGATGTTTTTTCTGGGCCCCATTGGCTTCCCACCAGAGCACAGTGGGAGGGAAGAACCCAGGCATACAGCAGAGGACCATTGTGAGCTGCAGCCCCCCACCCTGGTCAAGACCATTGCCAGACCCACACCCTGTTTTCAAGCGCCATGGGGTCAACAAAGCTCTGCGCCTCCCCTGCCAGCCTGGTTTCTACAACTATGTATTTTGGACTATTCCCCAAAGCACTTCTGATTTTTGGACTGAATACCTACTGGCTCCATGGCTTCCTGGGAAGTCTTTCTCTGAGTCTTAAAGAGCTGCTTTTCTAAGGGCAAGGCAATCATCTTTAGCCAGAAAATTCTTGAGACTCAGCACTGCAACAACTATGCCAGTTTCAAGTAGACTAGAGTCCCGACATGGACAAAAAACAAACCAACCAATCAAAAAACACCCAACCCTACTTGTCTCTCTCTAACTGTCAAAGTTTTCTTTTTTTAAGTCAAAGCGTTCATTCACCATTTTTTATCCTCAGTTCCAATCACACTCCCCCGTTTTGTGCAGCACTGCTCTCCCTGAAACGGAAGGGGAATCACACACACGGGGCTGGGGCAGGAGCACCATTCACTTCCCCGGTTGCTGGATGCATCTGCCTGGGTTTGATGGAGATTTTCGTGCGGTCTTCAGCTGAAGAGAACAGAAAAAGAAAAGAAAATCCCTCAAGTTTGGCTAAGCAATGGCTCAGAAGGAGAATTCCTAAAAATAATTAAGGGTAAATTCATGCAGACAGTTTCAGGCCACGACTAAGAAAGCCTGGGTGCTCCTAAGACACAGGAAATGCTGCCTAAGCCATTCATACCTAGTATTTATCCTATAACCTTTCTAAGCGGAATGGAATGAGAGGGGGCCACCCCAAGTGCTGCAGGAGGGACTCAAATACATTAAAAAAGATTCATATTAGAAAAAATAAATAGCGGTGTTCCAAAGCCCAGCAGACCCAAAAATTTGGTCAAAAAGATACTTCATAGAAACAGAGGGCCATACAGTGCTCTGTTCTCAGTCAGTCCCCTCCCTCTCCATGCCCAGTCCCTCACACAAAGTGCCAATCTCATTCTAGAGGTTGTCACCCTGTCATTTTAGCATAGCAACGAGAAACATATAACCAAACTAGCTATTTTTCCATTTTTCCTTTTAATTGTTCAGGCCAAACTGGCCCATCTAGGCCATCTTTCTACTAACACTAACCATGAAAACCGGAGATAGCAGCGGCAACCCACTCCAGTACTCTTGCTTGGAAAATCCCATGGATGGAGGAGCCTGGTAGGCTACAGTCCATGGGGTTGCTAAGAATTGGACACAACTGAAGCAACTTAGCAGCAGCAGCAGGAGCATCAACCCTGAAAACACTTCTGTTTATTCCTGCATCTGGGCCACCCCTCTTGTCCTTGGCATTATTTTTACTCCCCCTCTCCCCCCCTATTTTTAAAATCCAGGTATAGCTGATTTACAATGTTATGCTAGTCTCAGGTGTACAACAAAGTGATTCAGTTATATATCTATTCTTTTTCATCTTAGGCTATTATAAGATACTGAATATAGATTCCTGTGCTATAAGGCAGTCCCTTTTGTTTGTCTACATTATATATAGGAAATGTAAGAGATGTGAGTTCAGTCCCTGAGTCAGGAAGAAGGAGAAGGAGGAGGAGGAAATGGCAATCGACTCCAGTATTCTTGCCTGAGAAAAGCCCATGAACAGAGGAGCCTGGCAGGCTACAGTCCATGGGGTCACAGAGTCAGACGTGATGGAGCACACACGTATATATGCATAGTAGTGTGAATCTGTTCATCCAAGACTCCTAATTTATTACTGTTGTTACTTTTATCATTGTTACTTCCACCCATAAAGTCTTCCTCAAGGATGAGTCCTCCTCCTTCTGAGTCGAATCCAACACACCAGCCCCTCCAGTCTCAGCTTAGTCCTAGTTCAGCCGTGCCTGTCTTTGCTGTTGTTGTTCAGTCACTCAGTCATGTCTGACTCTTTGCAACCCCACAGAATGCAGCACGCCAGGCTTTCCTGTCCTCCACTGTCTCCCAGAGATGCCTCAAACTCATGCCCACTGAGTTGATGATGTCATCCAACCATCTCATCCTTCATTGTCCCCTTCTCCTCTTGTTCTCAGTCTTTCCCAGCATCAGGGTCTTTTCCAAGGAGTCGGCACTTTGCATAAGGTGGCCAAAGTATTGGAGCTTCAGCTTTAGCACCAGTCCTTCCAATGAAGATTCAGGGTTGATTTCCTTTAGGATTGACTGGTATGATCTCCTTGCTGTCCAAGGGACTCTCAAGACTCTTCTCCAGCAACACAGTTAGAAAGCATCAATTCTTCAGCACTCAGCCTTCTTTATGGTCCAAATCTCACATTCATCCATGACTACTGGAAAAACCATAGCTTTGACTATTTGTACCTTTGTCAGCAAAGTGGTCTCTGCTTTTTAATACATTGTCTAGGTTTGTCATAGCTTTACTTCCAAGGGCCAAACATCCTTTAATTTCATGGCTGCAGTCATCATCCTCAGTGATCTTGAAGCCCAAGGAAATAAAGTCTGCCACAGTTTCCATTTTTTTCCCCCATCTATTTGCCACGAAGTGATGGGACCAGATGCCATGATCTTTTCTGTATGTTGAGGTGCCTGTCTTACTGGACAGAAAATGCTTTCTCCCTCTCTGAACGACGAAAGCCGCTTAGCAGATCCTGTTTCTACTGTGTGCAGAATGTATGAATGCCCCCAATTCTTCACCCCCCAAGGTAATCAGGTCCTTTGCCACACGATTCTGAAGCTGTTCGCACTAAAGAGGCGAAGTCTATTTCTCCACCCATTAAATCTGAGCTCAGCCTGACTAGCTGTGACCTGTTCTGACTAGCAGGACAAGGTGAAGTGCTCATGCCAGCTCCAGGCATGACCCTCAAGAGAGTCTTATGCCCTCGGCCATCACCTAAGAAGCACCAGCTGGCCCTCTGGTCCCAGATGAGAACGGAAGCTGGGTGCTAAGAAAGTGACAACGGCACAGGACACACATTTGCGTGGGTGAGCCCAGCCAATGCAGCTGCTCAGCATGCCAAGCACTTTACAGAGTATACATTGTCTTGTCACTTTTCCCAGTGAGCCAGTCATGTAGGCATTCCCATTTTGCTCGTGGGAAAGCTGAGGTTCAGAGGTATGAGCCCAAAGACAAGTGAGTGGTAGACAGAGTGAGGCTTTCAACCCAGATCCACCTGACCACAAAGCCCCTTGTTTTAGTCTTTGTGAAAAGAAATGACTTATCAAGGAGGGTTGGGGTGGAGGAATTTTAATGGCATCTGTTTCTTCTTTTATATTTCACTGCAGTCTCCATTGTCCACACCAAACACATATCACTTTTATAACTTAAACACTATGTTACTTTTTGAAAGCTTCCTATGAAAATCATTATAGTGCTTGACATGTAACTTCAACACTAGCTTGAAAGAGTAAACAGGTAAGAATAAATAACAAAACTACTGAGGGGAAAAGGGTATTTAGGAAACCCTGAGACAAACACAATGCTAAAATCCAATATAAAGCTAATATAATTTAATCAATAACAAGTTGACTGACAAGTGAAAATTAAAGACCAGAAACAAAGCTGATCTTAGAGAATTTATGCCAAGAACATACCACAGACCAAAGGGTAGGGAAAGAATCATTAAAAAAAATGTGTTAGGACTATGCTTTCTCTATTGAGTAAAACTGTAAGAGTTCCCCCTCTAGATAGGCTTCCCAGGTGGTGCAAGTGGTAAAGAATCTGCCTGCCAATGCAGGAGACATAAGAGACACTGGTTCAATTCCTGGGTTGGGAAGATCCCCTGGAGTGGGAAATAGCAACCCACTTCAGTATTCTTGCCTGAAAAATTTGATGGACAGAGGAGCCTGGTAGGCTACAGTCCATGGAGTTGCAAAGAATCAGACATGACTGAATGAATAAGCACACACTCTCCTCTAAACACACTGAAGAATAAACATTAGATAGATAAAACAGTTAAACTGATAACTAAAAATATAAGAAAAGCAACAGAAAGAAAATAACATCCATATAAGCTCTGGTTGAAGAAGCAACAGTTTGTCAACAGTTGCAAACCTCTAATTATCAAAAATAATAAAATTTAAAAAACAGCAAATTGCAAAAAAAATTTACAGCAATTACAATAGAATAAAAGATAATGAAAATCCAAAGAACATAATTAAGTAAACAAACAAAAAACATGAAAGTGCAATTCAGAGAAGGAAAGAAACAAATAAACATGAGAAGAGGTGGACTCTCAAGAGTAATAAGAGAAATTAAAATGAAAACAATAATGAGATGTCATTTTGCCTCTGGGTGGTAAAATTATCAGTAATTTTTTCTGGCTTCTTTATATATTTTCTATTCTTATTTTTTTTTAGAGTGAGCAAGCACAACACAGAAAAACACATCAATTTAGATTAATGCATGATGACAGGACCATATTGCAAAATTAAAGGGAACAGCAAAGCTTGGCTATACTCTCTTGGATTTCTGCATGAGTGTGACATCAGTTGGCTGAAACAATCGACACCCCCACATCATCCCACAGCTTGCCCTCTGGGACCACAATAGAATTCTGAGTCAAAACCAAAATCACAACTATTCTCTTTTCAAAGGCAGATGTGGGAGCAAGATGACATGGTCTGATCTCCAAGTTATTCATTCTAGGAAACAAGCATACCTGCCGTTGAAATGGACTTCCAACTTTTTCTCTGTCCAGAAGCTATTTCATGATGGTCTTGTGTAATAAACATAAAGTCAATCACTCACAGACCTGCTTCTGTTAGACAACATGTGGCTTTGTAAAGGCATGAGAAACTTACACATCAAATGACTGTCACTTGATAAAAACCCAGTTAGCTCCAGCCATACGCCAATTTCTTAAGGTTATAGGAACTGCCTTTTACAAGGAGAATAAATGCTCCACAAGGAACAGAAACCCAAGCCTGGGCATTATATAAGAAAACTGAGCCATCCAACTGAGGTTTCCAAGCCTCTAGTCTCACCTGTTAATAACCATTTATAAAACAGTCTAATATCGTGGGTGACCAATTTTTAACCTGAGGATGTACTTTTGCTCTGGAGTAAAATGGCCTGAAAAGAAACTTCAATCCTCTTTAAATCTCAAATCCCTTGGTTTCTCAAAATCCTGTAGAATTGCTCCTGCCACTTTGTACCATCTCTCAGACATTCTTGCTAAGTCGCTTCAGTCGTGTCCGACACTGTAGAGTATAACCTGCCAGGCTCTTCTGTCCATGGGATTCTCCAGGTAAGAATACTGGAACAGGTTGCCCTGCCCTCCTCCAGGGGATCTTTGTGACCCAGGGATCGAACCTGCATCTCCTGAATTGGCAGGCGGATTCTTACCTGCTGAGCCACTGGGGAACCTGTGTGCAAATAGTTTTTAAAAACCTGAGTACTACTATGACATTGTGAACATTAATTTGAATGTTGTTACAAGTAAGAAAAATTGAATTAAAAGGTTTTCGCCTTATTCTCTCCCAAAAATAAGAGTCTACAATCATAGGGAAATGGGAGTCCCCTCCAGGGTACTTCCTTTGCCTGTTTGAAGTTGCCATATCAGATCCCTGTAGAAGCAGCCCACTTGGCTGAGGATGGTGACTTTATTTCATTCCAAATATTTATTTATTTATTTACTGGCTCCACTAGCAAGATCCAGGAGAGAGAAAGCTCTTAGAAAACTAAGCAGGAAAAATACACCTCAATGCTTATGACAGATGGAAGGCAAAGCCTATTCCGTGATTTAACATGGATCGTGTATTCACCCAAAAAGCCTGTTCCTTTATTTTTAACACACCAAAGGACAAGTGTATCTGTATCACCAGGAAACATTAGCTTAACTCTGACATTTGCTCACACTGAACATCAATTACGGACTAGCAAGGCGTTGAAGATAGAGAAATTTTTTTTAGACCTCCCTGGCTCCGTGGGAAAGCTCATAGCTCCGTAAGGGGAAAAGATAGACAAATCATAATTATGATTACGGGATGATAAATGTCACAAGGGAGGTCTCTTCAGGATGCTCTGGGAGCTTAGTTCTGCCTGCACGGAGATAGATGGGGGCCCACCCAGGAAAGGGTTCGCAAAGGAGATAAAATTTGATCTGGGCCATGAAGCATGAATAGGTAATTTCCAGGTGAGGGCCTGTGAAGAGAAAGAGAAGACTAAGGGAGGAACTCCTGAAGCAAAATGACATGAGTAGCATGTACAAAAACAGAGGAGAGAAAATGTATAGTGCACTGACAGGAAACAGAAATAGGTGTTTCGGAGGGTGACGGCAGTGAGGAAAAGAAAACAGCAGTCAATCACGTATACTGAAGGCAATTTATAAAATTCAGACTTGGGGACTTCTCTTGGCAGTCCAGTGGTTGAGGCTTTACCTTCCAGCGCAGGAGCTGCAGGTTCAATCCCTAGGTGGGGAATTAATATTCCACATGCCTCCAGGCCAAAAAAAAATCTTTAAGGAGAAAAGAACAAAAATAAAAGAAGATAAAATTCAGATGCGACCTGGGAGCAGTGGGAAGCCAGGATATCAAGGTCTGTTGGGCAGGGAAGCGACACAACAACACACGCTCTTGCTGTTCAGTTGCTAAGTCACGTCTGACTCTTTGTGACTCTGCGGACTGCAGCACGCCAGGCTCCCCTGTCTATCAGTATCTCTATGTCCAACAAGGCTATCGGCGCTGTTTTTCACTGAATTTGCTCATTTTGTGTCTCTGTATCACATTTTGGTCATTCTCACAACACCCCAAACATTTTCATTATTATTATACTTGTTTTGATGATCTGTG
Organism: Antilocapra americana; assembly: GCA_007570785.1. NCBI lineage: Eukaryota > Metazoa > Chordata > Mammalia > Artiodactyla > Antilocapridae > Antilocapra > Antilocapra americana. The sequence continues at coordinate 2,122,737 of ML660781.1, forward strand.
CTCAGGGATCTTTGATGTTAACTGTTGCAAAAAGGTTACCTATTGCTCATTGAAGGCTCAGATGGTGACTGGCATTTGTATTAGAGCAACAAAGTAGTTTTAATTAAGGTATGCCCATTTTTTTGACATAATGCTTGAATAGACTACAGTATAATGTAAGCATAGCTTTTCTATGGACCAGGAAACCAAAAAGTTGTGTGACTCGATTTTTTGTGTTATTGATTTTATTTGCAGGAGTCTGGAGCAGAGCCCACAATATCTCCGAGGTCTATTTGCAGAGCCCTGGAAGGGATGACAGATCCCGTGAATCAAGTTGATTCCTTTCAGAAGACTGGGAGTGGAAGGAAAAGAAGGAGCAGGGAAGCAGGTTTAAAAAGAAGAATCTTGGGACTTCCATGGCCATCCAGTGGTTACTCTGCCTTCCAACGCAGTGGATGCAGATTCGATCCCTGGTTGGGGAGCTAACATCCCACACACCGCCTGGCACAGCTAAATAAATGACATAAAAAGAGGAATCTTCATTTGGCATTCAACCCCAGCCAATGAGTCCCTCTGGTCCTGTGCATATACACCCATGAAGAATCTTGTTCCTCCTTTTGCCAGGAGGCCTGACTGTGGAGAGAAAGCATGCTAAGGTCTAGCAGGCAAAGTAATGATTTGTTTTTAAAAATCAATGTCTGCACATCCAATTCTTCTCTTCCTAAGACACTTTATGCCCTGACTCTGTGTCTATGTGGGTGTTTAAAAATTGCTGTAATGAGTAATTACAAATGAGTTCTAATGAAAAATAAATATGTAGCAAATTGTTTGTACATTGGTCCCAAGGCATATTTATAGGAATGCCGCCACTGGGCAAAATGGTGTTCCACTGGGAATTTCACCCCTACATAAACATCTCACTGAAGCAGGGCTGACTTAGGCTTCAGTGGGATGTTGATGGAGGCCACCAAGTCCTGTGAGGTTTAGGGCTGAGGCAAGAAACTTCACCAAGACAGAGTTGGCAAAGAAAAAGAAATATATAGGAGCACAAAGGTCCAAAATCCAAGCAATTGGGATGGCAGATCACCAAATCTGTTTGAGGAATTAGAAGTCAGTATACTGAGCCAAGAGTTTGCATCCAGTGTTCACAATAGGAAGCTCAATAACTAGACCAGCCAGAGGGGGCTGACAGCCTGGCTTGAAAGGTCAAGGCTAAGGAAGATCTCAGCCCCAGGGAAGCTACTTCTCAATAGTCCCATCTGTCCTGATACATATGAAGCCTTCCTGAAGCAGGGGGCTGGCTCCAAAGACTCGTATTCCTTATCTGACTTCCTCTTGATGTTCAGTCGCTCAGTCATGTCTGACTCTTAGCAACCCCATGGACTGCAGCACGCCAGGCTTCCCTGTCCTCCACTATCTCCCAGAATTTTCTCAAACTAATGTCCATTGAGTTGATAAAACTATTCAACCATGTCATCCTCTGTCACCCCTTCTCCTCCTGCCTCCAATCTTTCCCAGCATCAGGGTCTTTTCCAATGAGTCGGTTCTTCCTATCAGTTTGCCAAAGTATTGGAGCTTCAGCTTCAGCATCAATCCTTCCAATGAATATTCAGGATAGATTTCCTTTAGGATTGTCTGGTTTGATCTCCTTGCTGTCCAAACGACTCTCAACAGTATTCCCCAGCAGCACAATTCAAAAGCATCAATTCTTCAGCGCTCAGCCATCTTTATGATCCAACTCTCACAGCCGTACATGACTACTGGAAAAACCATAGCTTTGACTATATGGACCTTTGTCAGCAAAGTGATGTGTCTGCTTTTTACTACGCTCTCTAGGTTTGTTATAGCTTTTCTTCCAAGGAGCAAGCGTCTTTTAATTTTGTGGCTGCACTCATCCTCCGCAGAGATTTTGGAACCCAAGAAGATAAAACCTGTCACTGTTTCCACTTTTTTCCCCATCTATCTGCCATCAAGTGATGGGCCAGATGCCATAAACATTGGTTCTTGGGAAAATTAATAATGTCAGAGATGGAAACATCTGGTTTAAGAGCAAATGTTCACAACTGGAGGAAAGTGTGTCCAGGGTGGCTGGGACCAGCCAGCATCACACAGGCAGGGCACACTATCTGAGTCAGGATCTGAGTTGCCCTTTCAATGGCCATGAACTGGTCATGCTTTCTTCAGAAGCAATTGAGAAGGCTGTCACTGCAAAAGAGTTGGGTGGAGTATTTCCTCTAAAAATATACATAAACTGATTTGTTTTCTTGAGATACCTTTGCCAAGAGAAATGCCATTAAATCAGCATCCTGGCCAGAAAGGAAAGCCACGTGTTCTGGACTCCCTGAGGCTGATGCACCAGCTCCAGGGAGGTAAAATGGGATCAGTGAATTTCTTTGTTAATCTTGATATTTGCAGGAAGCAAACGAACCAAGCACTCTGCAAATCGCCGGCTTTAATCTTCAGAATTACTTATCCTGCCATTTAGGAGAGTTTTGTTTTCTGGGGAGATGTGCACACAGCAGGCGGCAAACATTCTAATTGCTGTTAAGTACATTTGGTGTAATATGTTGGGGAAACAGAGTCGTTGAATCAGTTAAGCATGAACACACACGCTTACGGGTAGAATGGGAGTTTGCACTCAGACACACTCACCAGAAGTGTTTCAGTCACGGAAGCAACATCTCATACAGGCAAAGAGGCTGCCTCTTTCGTGCACAGCACTAGGATGCAGTTCGATCTCACAAACAAATGGCCAGACAAATTGTGTTCAACCTTTCCTGTTCCTCTCTGCCCATTCTCTCTCTGAGTTCATCTGCAGTCAAGATGCAATGCTATTTATAACGTATATTGTTTGTGCTGTAGTCATGAGGATTTGCAAAGAGATAGTCAATCTACCCAACTGAAGCAAAGGCTCAATGGAAACTATTTCCAAGTACTATAGTCACACAGGCCCACTTCCCGTACTAGATTAAAAACCCCTTGCAGTTAGAAAGCATGTCTTATGCATTTCTTCATTCCTCAAGCTCTCAGCTTTGTGTCTACCCCATCGTAACGATGCAATCACGGTTTGTTAAACTGAATTCTTCCCAAGAATTACAGTGAGAAAGAACCAAAAGTGTTAGTTGATCAGTTGTGTCCGACTCTTTGGGACCCTATGGACACAGAGGAGCCCCCCAGGCTCCTCTGTCCATGGAATTCTCCAGGCAAGAATACTCCATTCCCTTCTCCAGGGGATCTTCCAGACCCAGGGATCGAACTGAGTCTCCTGCATTGCAGGCAGATTCTTTACCATCTGAGCCACCAGGGAACAAAAAAGAGCATGGAAATGGGAAGGGACCTTTGAGGCCATTTGAGGACTTGGAAAATGGTGTTAGTGGGTTTTAAGTGCTGAAACTTGCCATGAGAGACACACTGATGAAGCTTGCAGACTCCCAAACCACAGTGAAAATGCAAAACTTAATTTTTTTTTTAATGCTAATCCAATCCTGGGTTGATTTCCATTTATATCACTGAAACCATTTGAGGTCTTCCAGTGAAGTGTGAAATAATTCATTTAGCCCTTGGTGCATAAGAAGAACTTTTTAAAAAATCTGACAAGTTGTCGCTAAGTAAATAATTTATCCATAATGGAGGAAAAAGCACAGTGTGGTTACCTGACTATTTGGATTAATAGGGAGTCGCTAGCTAAATCATATACAGAGCCAAGTTGCAGAACACTGAAGGTTTAGGTTGCCCCATATAAAACTGCCATTTCTGGCAGACACTGGCAATTTCATATTGCTCTACCAAATACAATGAAAACCCACACAGTTCTGAAGTGTAAATCGACTAAACACAACTTGACGTATCTGCTGTTTTATAAGGATTCTTACTGAACTCCTTTGTTTAAAAATTATTTCATCTGATCATCGAGATATTAAGATGACCAGTCCAGATGATCTCCACCTTCATGACTAACGAATAAAAGGAAGAAATGTGACTTCCAGTTCAGATGAATCACTGAAGCAGGAACCCAGAAGGAAGAACCAGTCTGTGACAGAAAAGTCATCTTCCAAGTTCCCAGGAGCATGGCTGTGAAGCATCATTTATAACTCTAAATACAGCAGGCAGACGAGACATGGAAAATTGGCCTGATCTGTTTATAATGACAGATGCTGAAAATGCCTTTTTTTTTACTAACTCTCAGATATTGGATTATCATTTGTTCCTCTCTCTTAGTAAAACACATATATGGAGAGATTATTTTAAACTTAAAGTTTTTAAAATTGGAGTGTAATTGCTTTACCATGTTCTGTTAGATTCTGCTGTACAACAACATGAATGAGTTACGTGTTGTTGTTCAGTCACCCAGTCCTGTCCGACTCTTTGCGACCGCATGGACTGCAGCATGCCAGGTCTCCCTGTCTCTCACCATCTCCAGGAGTTTGCCCAAGTTCATGTTCATTGCACTGGTGATGCCATCCAGCCATCTCATCCTCTGATGCCCTCTTCTCCTTCTGCCCTCAATCTTTCCCAGCATCAGGAACTTTTCTAATGAGTCATCTGTTTGCATCAGATGACCAAGATACTGGAGAGCTTCAGCATCACCATCAGTCCTTCCAGTGAATATTCAGGGTTGATCTCCCTTAAGATTGACTGGTTTGATCTCCTTGCTGTCCAAGGGATTTTCAGGAGTCTTCTCTAGCGTCACACTTCGAAGGCATCAGTTTTTGGCCTTCTGCCTTCTTTCCGGTCCAGCTCTCACAATCGAACATGACCACTGGGAAGGCCATAGCCTTGCCTATATAGACCTTTGTCGGCAGAGTAATGTCTCTGCTTTTCAGCACACTGTCTAGGTTTGTCACCGCTTTCCTGCCAAGAAGCAACTGTCTTCTGATTTCATGGCTGCAATCGCCGTCCGCAGTGATTTTGGAGACCAAGAAGAGGAACTCTGACACTGCTTCCACCTTTTCCCATTCTATCTGCCATGCAGTAACAAGGCTGATGCCATGATCTCAGTTTTTTAATATTTAGTCCTAAGCTGGCTCTTATACATATTTATATATCCCTTCCCACTTGAGTCTCCCTTCCCCACCCATCCCACCCACCAGGTCACCACAGAGCACTGAGCTGAGCTCCCTGTACTATACAGCAGCTTCCCAGTAGCTACCTATTTTACACACGGTAATGTATGTATGTCAATCCCAATCTCCCAATCTCTTCATCCCACCCTTACCCTTTCCCTCCAAATCTACAAGTCTGTTCTCACTGTCTGCATCTCTATTCGGGCACCTCAATTAGGTTCACCTGTACCATTTTTGTAGACTCCATATATGTGACTTAATATATTTGTTTTTCTCTTCCCGACTTACCAAGCTTCCAATGGTTATAATTCATACCAAGAAGCAAAAGATCCTGATAGAAGTCATCGGTGGCAACAAGTTCTTGTTGAATGAATATATAAATGAACAACACAATGGGACATATAAATACTGTGTGAGCTACCCAAAGTCCCCCAAATTCCTGTTTGCAGTGCTGTGGCCGACAGCAGTCAACTCTATATCTGACTTTATATTTTTTATCATCTGCATCAGTAACTCTGAAACTTCAGAGACTATGAGAAGCCTCTGAGGTATTATTTGAAATACACATTTCTGAACACTGGTTCCAAAGATTCTAGTTTAGTCAATACAGGGTACTGACTGGGAATAAAGCCCAGGAATCTGTAGTTCAACAAGGGCCTCAAGGGACTTTGATGTCGCTGTTTCACTGAAGTAGGTAAATATCCCATCAGTATAAATCTTGAATCTAATATCTACAAACAATAAAAAAAACTAGCATAACATTAAAAAGTAATAAATAATGGCTTAAAGGACAAATGGGCTTCCCAGGTGGTGCTAGTGGTAAAGAACCCACCTTCCAATGTAGGAGACATGGAGACATGGGTTCGATCTCTGGGTCAGGAAGATCCCCTGGAGGAGGGCATGACAACCCACTCCAGTATTCTTGCCTGGAGAATCCCCATGGACAGAGGAACTTGGTAGGCTATGGCCCATAAAATTATAGTATTACTATAAGACAGAGAACCCCCTAAGCTTCAAATTATCTTTGGGTAAAAAAATAAGAAAGCAGGGGTGGTTATCTTGATATATCATAAAGAGTAAAATTCAAACCAAAAGTATTAAATGCAACAAATTAAATAAGACAAAGGTCATTTTTAAATGCTAAAGGCCACAATTCAAAGTGAAGATATAACAAATTCTCATATTTATGCACCAAAATATACAGCAACAATCTTTATGCATCAGTAGAGTAGATACAAAAGACAGAGGGCAGAACCCATAATAGTAGTAGATATTAATGCTCCACTCTTAGTATAGGCAAATCAAAGAGACAATGAGTAAAAATATAGATTTAAATAACATAATCAATGAGCTAGAACTTACAGATATTCAAACTTTACTCTCAGAAAATAGACAATATGCTTTCTTTTCAACTTCAGGGAAAGAGTTAAAACAAACAGTCCCAAAGAAAACAACAGTGTTACACAAAATAGAAATATTACAAACAGCACTCTGATCAAAATGCAATAAAATTAAAAATTATTAATAATTTTTAAAGTCATCCACCTGGAAACTTTGAAAGACTACTAAACAAATCTTGAGACCAGTGTTAAATGCAAACCAAAATTTTTACATTTCTAACATAATGACAATGAAAACACCACATAGAAAAATCAGTAGGACACTTTCAAGCAATAAGAAGAATATTCAAAGCCTTAAAAACTTTTAGCAGTAAAAATACTCAAAGAGTATTTATTATTATAAAGTATTGTTATCATTTATAAATAAACATTTTTATAAATAAATATTATTTATTTAATATTAAAATATTAAAGCTAGGAAAAGAACAACATAAACCAAAAGGAATACAAGGGGAAAAGTTAAAATATAAAAGCAGGAGTCAATGTGTGAGAGAAAAGAAAACTAAACAGTGCAATCAGTAAGTCAAAATTCTGGCTTTTAGAAAGTAACCATCAAAATAAGACAACTTTTAGCTAATTTATAAACTTTCTAATGAAATAAGAAAAAAGAGAAATAACCATTGAAACAAGAATTTTTTTATAAGTGAGACTAATTTGCAGATGTCTACAAATAAATTTGAAAACCTAGATGAAATGGAGAACTTCCTAGGGAAAGGCAGTTTGCCAAGGTTGACTCTGTTAGAGACAGAAAATCTTAACAGACCTATTGCCCCAGGAAAAATAGAGAAAATCATCAAGAAATTACTGCATTAAAAACCATCAGGACAGATGGTTTCACAGGTGAATTCTACCCAACTTTCAAAGACTATAGTCCTAATGCTCCATAAACTGTTTCAGAGCATTGAAAAGGAAAGAAAACTTCCTAATTCTTTCTCTAACTTTTTATATCTAAATTTCTTAAGGACAGTACAAAAAGAGAGAGAATTATAAATATTACTGCAAAATTTTAGGTAATAAATGAATGAATATTACGTTAAGAAAAACTACATTATGACCTAGTAGAATTTTTTCCAGGAATGCAAATTTGGTTCAATATTAGGAAACCCAATAGTATAATACACAATATTAATAGATACAGGGAGAAAAAAATCTGTGATTATTTGTTTAGATAGTGAAAGTACTTTTAAAAACCTTCAAAAATCTGACTCTCTTAATAAAAGCAAAAAATAAGAATCGATGGATATTCTTAACATGGTAAACAACTATATCATAGTTATCAAGCCAGTATTTTAATGGGAATATACAAGAGGAACTTGTATTAAGGTCTAATACAAGTTAGACCTTGTATTAGAATAAGGCATGGGTGCCACTTTGCTCTTCTAATTCAACATTCTACTAGAGCAATCAGGAAATGTAATCAACTAGCAGGCAGACATCACCTGTAACCAAATGATCACCATTAACACCCCCAAGAAAGAGACAAATAGATCCCATGTGCACCCTCATAAGATGCACTAAGATAAACACATCATTTCTGTAGCATTCCTGCACAACAGCATAGCCTGAATCTAATTCCAAAAAAACAGATGAATCCAAATGGAGAGACATTTTTCAAATTAACTGGACTACAGTCTTCAAAACTGTCACTCTCATGAAAGACAATGAAATACTGTAGGACCATTTCAAAACAAAAAAAATCAAGACAAATGAATGTAATACCCGATCTAGGACTTTCTTCTTCTTAAAGGACCTTACTGAGAAGGTGAAATCGGAATAAAATCTACAGATAGTAGATACTATAATATTATCATATTGTACTGTGGTTATGTAAGAAAATGCCCTTGTTCTTAGGATGCTGTGCTGTGCTGTGATTAGTCACTCAGTCATGTCTGACTCTTTGCATGGACTGTAGTCGGCCAGGCTCCTCTGTCCATGGGGATTCTCCAGGCAAGAATACTGGAGTGGGCTGCCATGCCCTCCTCCAGGGGGTCATCCCAAACCCAGGGATCGAACCCAGGTGTCTCCTGCATTGCGGGTGGATTCTTTTACCATCTGAGCCACCAAGGAAGCCCAAGAATACTGCAGGGGACAGCCTATCCCTTCTCCAGGGGAACTTCCAAACCCAGGAATCGAACCGGGGTTTCCTGCCCTGCAGGCTTCTTTAGCAGCTGAGCTACCTGGAAAGGTAGCTTGTTCTTAGGATATGCACACTATATTTAGAGGGAAAAGGGCACATGTCTGGAACTTATTCTTAAATGCTTCAGAGAAAAAGTACATGCATAGGGCTTCCCTGGTAGCTCAGCTGGTAAAGAATTCCCCTGCAATGCAGGAGACCCTGGTTCAATTCCTGGGTCAGGGAGATCTGCTGGAGAAGGGATAAGCTACCTACTCCAGTGGCTACCACTCCATAGATCCAGAGAAGATCTGGATCATGGATCCAGTGGATCCATGAAGATCTTCCCTATAACTCAGGGGGTAAAGAATCTGCTTGCAATGCAGGAGACCTGGGTTCAATCCCTGGGTCATGAAGATCCTCTGGAGAAGGGAATGGCAATCCACTCCAGTATTCTTGCCTGGAGAATCCCATGGACAGAGGAGCCTGGCGGGCTACAGTCCGTGTGGTCACAAAGAGTCGGACATGACTGAGCGAATAACACTACACTACCACCCACTCCAGTATTCTTGCCTGAAGAATTCCAGGAATGAACAGAGGGACCTGGCAGGCTACATGAGGTCACAAAGAGTTGGACACAACTGAGTGACTTTCACTTCCTTAGAGATCTAAAGGCTGTAAAATGTTCAGGTTTGTGGAACTGGGGTAAAGGGTGTGTACAAGTTTTTTGTACTATTTTTGCAACATTTTTGTAAGCCTCAAGTTATATAAAAATGAAAATTTAAAAATAGTAACGATCATAAAACAACCTCCTCCGATTCCCAGAGCCCTCAGGTAGTCTTCTCCCCTTCAAAATAAAATCCGTCAAGACTAGTTATTTGCTCTCTCCATTTCCTGCCTCCCATTCTTTCCTTAACCAACCCCAATCAGGGTTAAATACCTTCGCCAAGATCATCAAAGAACTTCCTGTTGCCAAATACACTGATCATTTCTGGCATCTCTGTACCAGTCACTACCAAAAACCACTCCTTCCTTCTAAAAATACTTTCTTTTGTGTCACTGTGTTCTCCTGGATTTCTTCCTCCTGTTAGCTGTTCCTTCTCCACATCTTTTGCTGAAGTCCTCTCGTACTTCTCTGCATTAAGTTGAAGTGACAGAGCACTCAACGCTGGGCCCTAGCCAAATCTCCAGCTTTCCTAAGTGACCTCAGCTTTGATGGCCATCTCTATGCTGAGGCCTCCAAAGGCATGTCTCCAATTCCCACCTCTCTCTTCAGTTCCACAATCATCAGTCACCTCTTTGATATCTCCAACCTCATGACTGCAAGTCAAGTCAAACTTAACATATTCAAAGTAGAATTTGTAAAAATATCTCCCCAAATCTGTTTGTTTCCCCGTCTTCCTCAGCTCAGTAAATGGCCCCACCTTCTTTCATGCATTTCCATCTGAAACCCAGAAGTCTCCTGTGATTAACTCCAATATAAATTCCTGTCTTCTTTCTCTATCTCAACTATGCTCACCCTATTTGGAATCACTGTTGCTTCCTACCTGAACTATCCTCCCAACCAGTCTCCTTGTTTTCTCTTGTTCTCTGTAGCCCATTCTCCAACAACAAACAGAGTGACCTTTTAAAAATATGAACCACGGATTTCCCTGATGGTCCTGTGGTGAAGACTATGCCTTCCAACGCAGGGGTGCAAGCTCAGTCCCTGGTCGGGGAGCTAAGATCCGACATGCCTCGCAGTCAAAAAATCAAAATGGAAAACAGAAATAATATTGTAACAAATTCAATAAAGACTTTAAAAAAGGTCCACATCAAACAAGTTTTTTAAAAAGACGCATATTAACCAGATCAGGACACTTCCCTGTATCAAACCTGCAGTGGCTTCCATTACTATTATCATGAGTTTCCTAAGGCTGTCATCACAAAGTATCACAAACTGGATGACTTTAAACAGGAGAAATTTATTCTTTCACAGTTTTGGAGGCCAGAAGTCTGAAATCACGGTGTTTGGCAGGGCCAGGCTCTGAAGGCTCTAGGGAAGAATCCATCCTTGCCTTTTCAGAGCTTCTGGATATTGCTGACAATCCTTGGTGTTCCCTGGCTTCTAGATACGTTACTCTAATCTCTGCCTGTCTTCCCACAGTCTCCTCCCTCTGGGTCTATCTGCATCTCTGTGTCTCTCCTCTTCTTATGAGGACACCAGTCATCCTGGATTTAGGGCACACCCTCATCTAGTATGACCTCATTTTAACTAATTTCATTTTGCAAAGACCCTAGTTCCACAATACGGTCACCTCCTAAGATTCCAGACAGAGTTTCAACTAAAGATGGAATAAATCCCAAATTCTTTATCATTGCCCACAGCCCTTCACCATCTGGTCCCTACATACTTCTCCATCCTCCTCAAATCATTTGCCAGTATCTCCTATCACTTCCTAAATAAAACCAAACCCATTCCAAACTCAGGGCCTTTCTAAGGACCGCTCTTTCTGTCAGGAGAGGTTTTTTGGCCAGATGTTGGCATTGCTGACTCCATCCTCAGCTCCTCTACTTTCTCAGTGGAATTTCTTTAAATTATACTCTCATTTCCACCTATTCCAAATACAAGCATCTTGTTTATTTACTTTAATGCAATTATCACAACCTATTATGGCCTGTGTTTGCTTTTTTCCCAGTTTGTTCTGGTTTGCATTGCCATCTTAGCATCCAACATAGATGCTAGTAGATTGAACCTATTCAATGAATATTTACAGAGTGGATGATAAATTCAAACACATCAGGGACTGTGTCATACTGTTATAACTCCCAAGGTTACCTACATGGTCCTTGAAAATGCTGGTTGAAATCAATCAACTAACAAATCCCATCCATTTTCTCCATGTCACAAAGTATACTTACATAAGAATTCTCTGGATAAGACTTTGTAAGACAAAAACAAAGGCTCCAATTTTGCCACTAGGGTTCCAAATACTTAGTAAGAATTACATGTCTAGCCTAGCACAGTCCCAGACTCATCAAATCGCCCGTTACCAGACATTGCTCAAGCATACCCACGTGCAAAGTGGGATTAGATTCACCATGATGATAAGCCACAGCTGATTTAACTTCTTCAAGGTTATGGTATGAAATAGGACTGTGCTTCTAAAAAATTCATTCGTATCCACAAAACACTGGAGAGTTATGGAGCGTTCAGTATTATTATCAGGGGTCAAGCATATAGGAGATGCTGCCCACGGAGGCAGATCACATGACTTCATCATCACAACATACACCAATGAAAGGAATTTTCCAAGGATAATAATTCGCAGCACATCTACTCGAAGCAATTTTGTATTTATTTATTCAATTGAATTATTTATATTATTCATAATGAAATGAAACACAAACAGCACTGGTTCCATCACGTCTTCCTTTGCTTTCATTTGGTTTGCTGCCGATGACTATTTTTATGCAAATGAGGTTATGATGACATTAAACATTTTCTACTGATTTTGCAAGAACAAATATGTTCTCTCCATATGCCACAGTCTCCTTTTCGCTGCATCCATCCTCAAAGTTCTGTTGGCTGATCAAAATTTCTTCTAAATTAACTCCGAGGACATTCCATCTGTGATACTGATGAGCCTGTCTCCCTTTACAGTGCACATAGAACACACCCATTAATGCCTGAATTTAGCCCATTTTGCTTTTTCCACCAGAAGCCTTCTTCATCCCTCCAGCTCTTACGGCGCTGTAAATCTCACCTTGTCACAAAGCATGGTGGCATTCTCCTGCTGCCACTTTGGGGGATGTTTACTCCACTCACAGAGCAAAAACAACCAACTTCACACATTAAAAAAAAAGGTGTTGTGATGGCAGAGATGTTTGCTCCATTGATTATATTCATGACGGAGAAACAAATGTTTCCAGGAAAGTAGTTCACATAACTATCCACTAGACACACCAGGGTGGAATTAGGTGGACTGGCTAAAACTGGCTTGTAGAGGCTAGAGCGGGTTTTCTTCCAGGGTGTGGGTCTGTGTGTATATCTGCTGCCCAAGGTCATTTTATCTCAGATTACACTGCAAGGGTCTGGGGCACAGTGGGACTAAGCAGACAGGAAAGCCCCCCTTAGAAACATACAGGCTGTAGGTTTCAAGTCTAGAATCCTTAGTAACAGGCATTATGGGAATTTCTCAAAACAACACGAGGTGAGCGGTTCTACAATTCTCCTGTGTCAATCCTCACGTAAAGTACTCAGAGGGCCATAGAAGCAAGAACCACCACGGCTGGAAATCCCAACATTGGTTTGATTCAAGGCTGTAAGTTCATTTATGAGAATTCCATTTCCCATAGTCACATCTGCATCTGGGAAAAGACAATCTGGAATTCAATGACTCTGTTGGTTGTAAACAGACCATGCAGCATCCATTTACGTAGACTGGACAAGGTTCACGTTGGTTTCTACTCAGATTGCAAGATCCCTATGCAAGAAATTGAAACTTGTCCAAAAAGCTCTCTAGAACAGAAATAAAGGGAATTCTTCTCTGCAGCCTCACTTTAATGCATTTAGATGAGAATCTTTTCAGATTCCCAATAAAAAATTAAATTAACTTTGCCAATTCATAAACTTGGGGGCAGCCAGGCTGGCACTATCTTCAGGAGACATGAGAATCCTTTCCTGGAAATTAGCTAAGTCCTTGATCCCCATCATATTAATGACATCCCTCGTAATGCTGATAGTATCTCAGCTTCATCTTTAACTTTCTACTCTAAATCTCTGCATTTGAAACACCCCCAGAGAGTTTCAACCATTTTATGGGGTATAATGAAATTCTAAAAGGAAAGTCATTCAAAATGAGGTCGGTTTCTGTTTATTTTCATTCACTAAATAAACAGATTCACTCAAGGATATGGGATGGAAAGGAAGAAGCCATATAGAGAGACAGAACACAAGATAAATCAACAAAGAACAGGAACTTCTCAAGTATGGGAATCTTTACCCTGTTCTGACCCTCATTTCCTCTTGCATCTGCCTCTACAGAATCTCAGAAAATGGCAGAGCCCTAGGATCCTCCAAATTTAAAAATAAGAATCATTCAGGGAGCCTGTGAAACAATGCAGATTTCCCAGTCTACCAGCTCTGTAGCTGGGCCAAGATGATGCTTTAAACCTGCCAGCAGCAGCCTTGGTGATTCCAGTGCAAAGAATGTGGTTCTCCATGTTTTGAGACATTGTGTGTCTGCTGCCTGAGAGTGGGCTTTCTTAGGGTGTGTGTGTGTGTGTGTGAGTGTGCATGTGTGTGTGTGTGTGCTGCCTGAGGTCATTTTATCTCAGAGTACACTGCAAGAATATGGGACACAGTGGAAGAAAAGAATATGGGACTAAGCAGACAAGAAAACCCCCTAGAAACATACAGGTGGTAGGTTTCAAGTCTAGAGTCCCCAGTAACAGGCATTATGGAAATTTCTCAGAATGACACGAGGTGAGCGGTTCTCCTACAATTCTCCTGTGTCAGTCCTCACATAAAGTACTCAGAAGTTACCTGGAGAGCCTATGAACAAGAAATTAAGGGAGGCGCTTCCCTGGCAGCCAAGTGGTTAAGAATTCGCCTTTGAATGCAGGGGGCTCAGGTTCTATCCCTGGTTGGGGAACTAAGATCCCACAAGCCTCAGGGCAACCAAGCCTCAACGCTCCAACTAGAGAAGCCTGAATGCCACAACAAAGACCCAGTGTAGCCACCAGAAAAAAGACATTAAAAACATGACGATAGAAATTAATATGGATATTTGAGCTGCCACTCCCAGGGAACTCCCAGGGATTCTGACTGAATTACAGTAGTCCTCTGTATCCATGGGTTCTGAATCCAGGCACACACCCCGGGGTGGAGTCTGGGTTCCCAAAGTTAAACACTCCCAGGTGATGTCAATGCCCAGTGAAGGTCGACAATCTGTCAGGCTTTGCCGTGTAGGGAGACCGGGAACCAAGGTGGGATGCAGGCCCCCTACAAGCTTCTACATCTCCCTCTTGAAATTTCTGACATGTTTACCCCAAGGACAGTTCAGACCCCTGTCTGAATCATCATCGTTATTCTGAGATTTCCATCTTTGTGTAACGGGCAGGAAGTGTTGAAAATGGAGTCATCTGCCCCTTGCCTCTAACAGTCTCGAGTAGCAAAGGATGGTCTTTGCGCCACCCAGACCCCAGCCCACCCTGGAGCGGGGAGGCCCTCTGCCAGCTGCACTCCCTACCCACTACCTTCCCTCTTCACCTACAGCTGGCTTCTGAGAGCTAGTCAAACTCCATGTCGGACAGAAAGTCTCAAAAAATCAAAACTTTACCAAGCATACAGGCTCTCCTCAGCAAAGGCCAGAGTTGAACAACGCCTGCTCCTTCAAAACTCTCTTTACCATCTCAGAGGGTCGCAATAGAGGGAATTAATTCATAGAAAGCAGCCAGGACTTTAGCCCAGGAACTCCATAGGGCCCAGCAACCTACATTTTTAACAAGTTCCAAAGAACTCCCTTTGTGAAACACTTTAACATGTGTGGAGATGTTTTTTTGTTTTTTTAATATTCAGTCCTTTTCATCGAATAGATGATTTTCATATCTGGGGAAAAAATAACCATTTCAACTTGTGAAAAAGTGACAACAGACACTATCCTGTGTTTTTGGTGTCATCACCATAGATGACGGCAGAATGGGAGCAGGAGGCAGCTGCCCTCCACCTCACTAGCCTTCCTTTAAAAAAAATTATTGTAGTAAAAGTCCCATAATATAAGCCATACTACTTTTGCCATGTTTAACTGTACAGTTCAGTGGCACTAAGCACAGTCATGTTGTTGTACAACTCTCACCATCATCCATCTCCTGATTTTTTCCCCTTCCTAAACTGAAACTCTGCCCATCTGATGCAAACAGCCGACTCACTGGAAAATATCCTGATGCAGGAGGAGAAGGAGGCAACAGAGGATGAGCTGGTTGGATGGCATCACTGACTCAAGGGACATGAGTCTGAGCAAACTCCAAGAGATGGTGAAGGACGGGGAAGCCTGGCAGGCTGCAGCCCATGGGGTCGCAAAGAGTTGGGCACAACTTGGCGACTGAACAACAGCGACAAGCCACCCCCCTCCCCATCACCCCCTACTATGGCCCCTGACACCTACCCCTGTATTTCCTGACTATGAATTTGATTATTCTAAGTACTTTATACAAGGGGAATCAACAGCATTTGTCTGCCCCTAATGCATACTGGAATGCATTTTTAAGGTTAACTTAATGGGCCTTCCTCAGTATGGGAGCCACGGTGAATCTCAAAGCTAAGCCTCCTGATGGGCCCTGGAAGAGCCTTAGGAAGCAAACGTTCCTTCCCAGGTGCTCACCACAGCCTGGCACCTGTCTCAGGCCAGGGGCCCTGGAATTCCATGCTGACATGGGGACAAGGGAACGGCCATTACTGTAGACTCGGGTTTTCCCTATTGGAGTGAGGCACACAGATGTACCCACATTTCATTTGGATAGATAACTTTCCTAAAGAAAGTGAAAGTGAAAGTCTTCCAGTCGTGTCCGACTCTTTGCCACTCCACAGACTATACAGTCCATGGAATTCTCCAGGTTTCCCTTCTCCAGGGGAGCTTCCCAACCCAGGGATCGAACTCAGGCCTCTTGCATTGAAGAAGGATTCTCTACCAGCTGAGCCACAAGGGAAGCCCAACTTTCCTAAAGATTCTGTCATTAAATCTTCATGGTATTTTAAGGATAAGGGATATGTAAGGTAAAGGCGCTTTTAAAAAATAATCACAGCTAACAATTATTGATCAGATATCATTAATTCATGAGAAGGTCCCAAAGTAATGCCTGGAATATTAGTGTCTGCAGGTCATATGTAATGATCGATTTACTCTTCACAACAATTCTATTAAGTCCATATCAGCATTTCACATATGAGGAAACGGAGGCACAGAACGTTTAAATAACTTGCCCAAGGTCACAGAGCTTTTAAGACACAAAGCAGGGATTAGACTCAGTCATGTTTCCAAGTCTGTGCTCTTGACCTCCCTGAAAAACTCTCCTTAAATGTTTCTCAGTGACTCAGACACACTCTTCAGACCTGGGGAACTCATGAGAATGGGACAAACATTCACTAACAAATATTCCAGGAATTACCACCCTCGAGTACTGAAAGGGAGGGTACTCCCTATCCCATTCAGATTTCTCATCACTCTCCTACCCCCCAAACTAGGTAAGAACCTGCTCTAGCCAAAGAAGTTTGTCCTGGTTATGCATGTAGGTGAAATCAACCCTCTGGTGAGACACTTTCTGAACCTAATAACATTACAATAGTTATTTTTCCTGAATTTTATCCCCCTCAAAATACTATAACCCTTAGAGAGGATTTCAAATATATTACAGTATGTACCAGGAGGTTTTGGGCTTCCCTGGTAGCTCACCTGGTAAAGAATCTTCCTGCAAAGCAGGAGACCCCAGTTCAATTCCTGGGTTGGGAAGATCCCCAGGAGAAGGGATAGGTTACCCACTCCAGTATTCTTGCCTGGAGAATGCCATGGACAGAGGAGGCTGGCAGGCTACAGCCCATGGAGTCACAAAAAGTCAAGCTAAGCACAGCACAGCATGGGAGGTCTTAACGGGCAATAGTTAATCAAATTCAAGATACAGCCCCTTGGTAGTGGAATTTGGGTAGAACTGGAAGTGGTAAACAGGAAACAAGCAAAGAAAATGTAGGAGGTGAACACACACAAGTAAACACATGCATTCACACACACACGTACACACGCACATAAACACATAGGTGGACATGTATGCTCACACATGCACTTCCCTGAAGGAACAGTCCCATCCCTAAGACTCGGAATTTTTTTCCTTCTAGTGATACCAGCATGGAGTAGGAAGTTCCATCACACAGATACGAATCGGTAAGCAAAGGCAACTATATGTGGGGGGATGTGCACAGGTCCTGAAGACATCCACTTAGCAGGGTTCGAATCCAGGCTCCAGCACAGTCAGGCTGTGTGACCTCAGGCTGGTTCACTGCTCCAACGTCCCTCCCCTCATTTATAAAACAGACGGAGTCACTGCTACTTCGGCAAGTGGTTAAATTCAAACGAGATCAATAAAACATGCACGGTGACAAAAACATAAAAGGCAGTCAATAAAAGGGAATAATTATTATGGTTAGTGATTCAAAGACATTCCTAAGTAGGCAACTACTTATTATTTCAACCAACAGCGATTTATTGGACGACGACCCTCTGTGCCCACGTTTATGAAAAAGTTTAACATAAGATTCTTGAGCTTTTAAAGGTGCTTTCAGGCTATTTGAAGACCAGCATATGAGATGTAGGATATGTATCCTCAGAGGAATAATTTAGGGAAAAAAAGCCCAGTCACAGATGTAATTATCAAATGTGTCCTTTTCATAGGAAATGGACAACTTGAGTTGGGTCTTGAACAATAAGTAGATGCATTCCACTAAATGATAACACCACAACTCACACACACACACACAAACTCAGCCTAAAATTCCCACTGGACTTGGGTGATTCAAACTCTCCATGGTTGGGCCAGAGCATCCTTCCTGACCCTCAGACCCAAACATACAGTTGTCCGACAGACATGACTTGAAGATAGTCCAGACATCTCATGCTGTACGTGTCCAAAAGAGACACTGGTGGCCCATAACAGCTCCAAATGGTGACAATAAAGGAAAGAGGAGACTTTGTGAGTGAAGCAAAATGCATTCCAAAGAAACTTGACATTGGGGATTTATAAGCAGGAGGCCAAAGCAGAAACTGAAGACAACAGCAGTAGAAACTGCCCATAAATTACCTACATGGTCTGGGAGGAAGAAGCAAGCCATAAAATGTAGGCAGGGATCTCAGCTGTGGCTTTAATAAGCTCAGACAGATTTTTGTGCTGCTGGTTGGCTCCTCCCCCATGTTATGAGATAAGTGGGCAAGTGGATAATTAATATGTCATGATATGATATAGAATGGGATATGCTGGCAAGGGAATGGAGTGGGGGTTAATAAAGCCTTGTCTGGCTTCTGGTGTCTGAAAACATCATCTCCTTGCTTGCACACACACAGTCAAATAATGAATAAAGCCAAGCTGGACATATTCATCTCATGGCTCCCTCAAGAAAGCCGTAACTATGGGGACCCCTGGACACGCAGCATTGCTCTCCCCTCCACCGCATCTCTACAAAACATGAACCTCTCTGCAGGATTCTCTCTCTCGCTTAATGAAATCACTTCCACTGTCTCCCAAGCTAGAAACTTCTGATTGCCCTCTTCCCCTCTATCCAATTAAATGACTCATCTTGCTGATTCTTAGAAAGTTTTTCTGGAAATTCCACTCCATCCCATCTTAGTCCCCAGTTTGTTACAGAAAATCACTTCTGTGGAAGGAATGGGATCCTTATAAAACATTCACCATATTATCCAAAGCCTTTCTCTTCAGTCAGGCAATGCCTAGCAAAGAGTTGGCACTCACCAGGTGTTGAGTGGGACAAAGAGATTTTATTGAGCCATCCTGCTCCCAGCTTCC
This sequence comes from Antilocapra americana, assembly GCA_007570785.1. Taxonomy (NCBI): domain Eukaryota; kingdom Metazoa; phylum Chordata; class Mammalia; order Artiodactyla; family Antilocapridae; genus Antilocapra; species Antilocapra americana. Next base: position 2,141,840 of record ML660781.1, read on the forward strand.
AACTCTTCTAACCTTTCTCACATTCTTGCCACAATTAAACATTATTTTTAAAGGATACAACTCACAACAGTGGGCTTTCCCAATGGATCAAGTGGTAAACAATCTGCCTGCAATGGAGACACAGGAGATGCTGTTTCAATCCCTGGGTCAAGAAGAGCCCCTGGAGGAGGAAATGGCAACCCCCTCCAGTATTCTTGCCTGGAAAATCCTATGAACAGAGGAGCCTGATAGGCTACAGTCTATGGGGTCGCAAAGAGTTGGACATGACCGAGCACACACATCACGATAATACCACCTTGCCCCAAGTCCTTCACTGCATCCACTGCACCCAATGACAAGGATGAAAGTCCCTACCCAAGGCAGGGTTGGCACATAACATGCTCCACAATCTGCCTCCTCCTTTCTCTCCAACCTCTTCCATGATTCACTCTGGAGATTCCATCACTCAGCCCAAAGTTTGTGTGCTGTTTCCCCAGCCCCCAAATCAAGAACTTCCCCAGTTCTCCTGCATGTCCTGCTCACTCTCTCCAATGTTCTGTCTTCTCTATAGAGGGACAACCCCTGCCCACCATTAAGATCAAGGTCATCTCTTCACTGCCCTGACTCTCCCAGAAATGTGCATTTCCTTACATTTCCTTAGGGTCTCAAGTCTTCTGAAAACAGCTCAAAGGACTGCAAAACATCACCTGACTGCCCCATCCACTTTGACTTCCCAGGGGGCCAAGGTGTGCCTTGTTCCTCGTCATGCCTTTAACACTGGCAGACTGGGGACCTCAGTCCAAAATCATTTTCAATGATTTTTTTTTTTTAGAAACAAACAAATAAAAGAAACAAAAATGAAAAAAGAAAATAGACCAAAGAAATAGCATGGAGCCTAGAAAATAAGCCCGCTTGTGTATAAAAAAGTACAAAATGTATTCCAGTGTACAGCTCCAAATAAGAGAAAAGAGTTATTTCCAAAATCATTTGAAAAAGCTGCTTTGAAAAAATAAAGGACAGACATTTGAAACAAAAGATACATACCTCATACCATAATCGAAAATAAACTCTAGATGGATGGAGCAGCAAAATGTAAGAGTCATGGAAAAGGAAGACAAAACAAAGCAGAATATTTATCCATATTCTGAGAGATGAGATCTTTCTCTCCTTTAAAGCAGTGAAGAAATGAAAATGGAAAGATTGGCAGGTGGGGGTTCATACAAATTTAAAATATCTGTCCAGGGGAAGAAAAAAATTGTGGAATTAAAACACATTTTGGAATCCATTTGCATGAAATATGACACGCAAATGGTTAATCCCATGATTACCGCCCCAATTCATTCATATTTATGAGAGAAACAATTCTGTCCAGAGTAGTAGAATAATAAAACAATATTAAAGCAACTTGAGGTTCTGTATAAAAATGCAATGAAATTAGCCAATTTAAAGCCAATTTAAATATTCTAAACCTGAGAGAGCTTTTGAGGTGTGTCACAACAAAGGTCTTGCCCATGGGGACACAATTTCTCCAGGGCCTGGACTGCAGGGGAGGAAGGGAACTACTCTGGTTCCAAATAGCTGTCTTCCCTCATATCCCCTGGGCTCAAATATCAGAGGAGCAGATTCTACAGGCAAGGCATTTGCCACCATTTGATGTCAAGGATTAATTTGCAATTAACCAAGGTTAATTCAGTGTCTTTGGCTGCGGAGCCCAGAATTTATAATGCTACCTCTGCTCGCCATGTATGGCATGTGGGTAAGCTCTCAAGTTCCTCTTTAGTTTCCCCTTCAAATTCATCCTCCTATACCTCTCCAGATTCTAAAAAGGCAGAGGTGGTCATGTCCTTCAATGCAGTTCTCCTCTTTCTTCTATCATACTTTCACCCTTCCTAATCTTGCCCTTAATATTTTGGTATAGATTTACATTTATTGCTTCATTAAACTTTTATTTATAAAAATTTTTTTAAGATTTTTTTTTGATGTGAACCATTTTTTAAGTCTTTAAGGAATTTGTCACAATATTGTTTCTTTTTATGTTTTAGCTTTTTTGGCCATGAGGGATGTGGGATCCTAGGTCCCCTGCCAGGGATAGAAACCACGACCCCTGTGTTGGAAGGCAGTCTTAACCACTGGACAGCTTGGGAAGTCCCTAAACTTTTACTTTATTAAAACAAGATGTATACAGTCTCATCTCATTTCTGTAATCTCAGTGTTTCTAAATAGCAATCATTATGCTACTATTTCCTGATGTTTAAATTTTAGACATTTTCAATTGATTTTCTGTTTCTGACCATAAAGATTTAATTTTCTTATACCACAATGAGATAGTACACCTGGTATTATAGAGTAGAAATTAACAACAACAATAAAGAACTAGAAATAAGCGTTGGTGAGGATGTGGAGAAAAGGGAACCCTTGTGCACTGTTGCTAGATCCGTAAATTGGTATAGCCACTATAGAAAACAGTGTGGAATTTCCTCAAAAAATTAAAAATAGAACTACCATACAATCTAGCAATTCCATTTCTGGGTATTTACACATTAAAAAGAAAACCCAATAATTCAAAAAAATATATTTGCCCTCCCTACATTCACTGCAGCATTATTTACAAAAGCCACAATATGGAAGTGTCCATCGATGGATGAATGGATAAAGAAAATGTGATACATACATTTTATACATGTTATTCAGCCATAAAAAGAACGAAATCTCAATTACAATGATATGAATAGACTTTAAGGGCCTTATGCTAAATGAAGTGGGTCAGACAGAGAAATGCTGTAAGATCTCACCTGTCTGCAGGCTCTTTAAAAACAAAAGAACAGATCATAGTTGCCAGAGGTGATGTGGGACGTGGGTAGTGATGGAGGAAGAGAGTCAAAAGGTACAAACTCCAGTTATAATACAAGTAAGTCATAGGGATGTAATGTACAGCATGATGACGAACATTGTATTAGTTTCAGGTGTTCAACATATTGATTCGATATTTGTATAAATTGTGATGGGATCACCACAATAATTTATTTACCTAACCTTTCACTGAACTATTTATTTATATCTTATTTTTAATTTCCAAGATCTCTATTTTTCTCTGATTATTACTTGAACATAGCACTTGATTTTTGTTTTGTGAATAAAATAAAACATTTCATGAACTAAGACATTAATTATAGTTTTAAAGTTTGTTATTAGTCTCTTTCCTCCACATGCCTTTTCTATCACAGTTGTTGTCATCAGGGTCTTATATAATATTCTCCTGAAATGTCTACAGATCCTGATTCTCCTTTCTGATTTTAGGGTAAGACAGGTCTGGGTAGATGGGTGGAGCCTTACCAATGTTTAATGAGAAAACCAGATATTTCAGGGATGGAAGGGAACTATCGGATCTATTGGCCTTTTTCTTAGGTTGGCTGGCTTCTTCCTCAGAGTGGCTTCTTCTAACTCTTGATTGTAGGAGTGTGAACACCTGCAGAGGTAATGATGCCAAGGGTGTCCTCACGTAGAATACAGCCCTACCCTCTGTATCTGTTCAGTTCAGTCACTCAGTCATGTCTGACTCTTTGCAACGCCACGGACTGCAGCACGCCAGGCCTCCCTGTCCATCACCAACTCCCAGAACTTGCTCAAACTCATGTCACTGAGTCAGTGATGCAATCCAGCTACCTCATCCTCTATTGTCCCCTTCTCATCCTGCCCTCAATCTTTCCCAGCATCAGGGTCTTTTCCAATGAGTCAGATCTTTGCATCAGATGGCCAAAGTACTGGAGTTTCAGCTTTAGTATTAGTCCTTCCAATGAATATTCAGGACTGATTTCCTTTAGGGTAGACTGGTTGGATTTCCTTGCAGTCCAAAGGACTCTCAAGAGTCTTCTCCAACACCACAGTTCAAAAGCATCAATTCTTCTGCACTCAGATTTCTTTATAGTCCAACTCTCACATCCATACATGACTATTGGAAAAAACAATAGGTTTGACTAGCTGGACCTTTGTTGGCAAAGTAATGTCTCTGTTTTTTAATATGTTGTCTAGGTTGGATATAGCTTTTCTTTCAAGGATCAAGCGTCTTTTAATTTCACGACTGCTGTCACAATCTGCAGTGATTTTGGAGCCCCCCCAAAATAAAATCTCTCACTGTTTCCATTGTTTCTCTCTCTATTTGCCATGAAGTGATGGGACTGGATGCCATGATCTTAGTTTTTTGAATGTTGAGTTTTAAGCCAACTTTTTCACTCTCCTCTTTCACTTTCATCAAGAGGCTCTTTTGTTCCTCTTTGCTTTCTACCATAAGGGTGGTATCATCTATGTATCTGAGATTATTGATATTTCTCCTGGCAATCTTGAGTCCAGCTTGTGCTTCATCCAGCCCAGCATCTCGCACGATGTACTCTGCATTTAAGTTAAATAAGCAGAGTGACAATATACAGCCTTGATGTACTCCTTTCCCAATTTGGAACCAGTCTGTTGTTCCATGTATGGTTCTAACTGTTGCTTCCTGACCTGCATACAGATTTCTCAAGAGGCAGGTCAGGTGGTCTGGTATGCCCATCTCTTATAGAATTTTTCACAGTTTACTGTGATTCACACAGTCAAAGGCTTTGGCATAGTCAATAAAGCATAAATAGATGTTTTTCTGGAACTCTCTTGTTTTTTTGTGGCACAAGCTGGAATCAAGATTGCCAGGAGAATTATCAATAACCTCAGATATACAGATGACACCACCCTTATGGCAGAAAGTGAAGAAGAACTAAGGAGCCTCTTGATGAAAGTGAAAGAAGAGAGTGAAAAAGTTGGCTTAAAGCTAAACATTCAGAAAACTAAGATCATGGCATCTGGTCCCATCACTTCATGGGAAATAGATGGGGAAACAGTGGAAACAGTGGCTGACTTTATTTTGGGGGGCTCCAAAATCACTGCAGATGGTGACTGCAGCCATGAAATTAAAAGACACTTACTCATTGGAAGGAAAGTTATGACCAACCTAGACAGCATATTGAAAAGCAGAGACATTACTTTGCCAACAAAGGTCCATCTAGTCAAGGCTATGGCTTTTCCAGCAGTCATGTATGGATGAGAGAATTGGACTATAAAGAAAGCTGAGTGCACAAGAATTGATGCTTTTGAACTGTGGTGTTGGAGAAGACTCTTGAGAGTCCCTTGGACTGCAAGGAGATCCAACCAGTCTATCCTAAAGGAGATCAGTCCTGGGTGTTCATTGGGAGGACTGATGTTGAAGCTAGAAACTCCAATACTTTGGCCACCTGATGCGAAGAGCTGACTCATTTGAAAAGACCCTGATGCTGGAAAAGATTGAGGGCAGGAGGAGAAGGGGATGACAGAGGATGAGATGGTTGGATGGCATCACCAACTCAATGGACATGAGTTTGGGTAAACTCTAGGAGTTGGTGATGGACAAGGAGGCCTGGCATGCTGCAGTCCATGGGGTTGCAAAGAGTCAGACACGACTGAGTGACTGAACTGAACTGAACTTCCCTGCCATGAGAGCCTAACCTGCTTTTGTCCCTTCTAGGCTGCCATGCACTCTAGTCTTTAATATCATCTAAGTAAACTTTCTGGAGGGACCAGACCTAAGTAGTAAATTCCAGCCACCATGCTACACTAAAGAGCACTACGGAGCTCTACATTCCTCCCTGGGTGAGCCACGTTTTATCTGCATCCCTAACTCTGCTCTTGATGTTTCCCTACTTACTTGTCTTTATCTGTCTCCTCTCTTTAATTTTCCAGTCCTTCATGGACCTTCAAGATTAAGGTCAGATATCATCTCCAGTGGGAAACTTGCTTAGATCGCCCCAGTACATACTGTGTACGTCTCTGGCCTGACACACCCATGTAGATAGATGACAGTGTGCTGGACTGATCTACTTGTACAGCAGTCTCCCTCCCTAGACAAGAAGTAAGGAGGCAAGGGCCGTCTTATCCAAAGCTCTGCCTCCAGTGTGGGGAAAACCATCTGGCACATAATAGGTGCTCACTGATACTGTTCAACTGACCCATTTCCACTAAGCTCCATGGTAGAAGCATTTTCATTCTCAAAGGAGTACAAAAAATATGGCTGTGTTTATTTGCCAACGTTCAAATAAGAAAGGCTAATCAGAGAGCATCAGGAAATGAAAACAGCCAGATGTTTTTCAGAGCAAAAGTCCAGGAACACAAAATAGCTTGCAACAGGGGTGATGTATGTTTTCCTAGTGATTTGAAATGAAGATATGCTTATTAGGCAGAGAGAAAGATTTAACAGGTTTCTCAGCTAATGCTGCAATTTTAAATCCATTTAAGATAATTTTCTTTATCTTGAATCTATTTTTCTCAGTAACCAGGATACTTAACTGATTTGTACAAAATCCATTTGAAAAAGAAATAATCTAGTCTAAGCAAGGGCACATTCTAAATGAAAAAAAGAGAGACACCACAAATCTAACAGAAGATGAAGCATCTGTTTGAGAAGCCAAGGAGGACTACTGACTAGAAAATAGGATTATTTCCCCCAGCATCTTGATTTTCCCACCAATCTCTCTTCTGTCTTTCCCAAGGAGAAAACAAGTAATTCTTAAATCTGAGAGCACAGAACAAAGACCTCTCACAAACCAATCAGGATGCAAACAAACTGTTTCAAAGGTAAGAATCTGGTGCAAAAATTACATGTTGAAACAATCATAGGACATACTTTCTCACCTACCAGCTAGGAAAAGCATTATTGAAATGCTAGTTTGGGAAGGGTCAGGTAAAATTCTAATAGCAGCAGAAATTGCTATAAAGTTTCTGGAGGAAAACATCTGTGTGTATCTAGAGCCTCCAAAAGTATTCCCACAATGTGATCTAAGGATTATACCATTAGATGTGTGGATTAAGTAAGGAAATGTCTGGACTTCCCCGGTGGCGCAGTGGATAAGAGTCTGTCTGCCAGTACAGGTGACACGGGTTCCATCAGTGGTCGGAGAAAACCCCACATGTTGCAGAGGAACTAAGCCAGTGCATCACAACCACTGAAGCCCACGCGCCTAGAGCCCGTGCTTCACAGCAAGAGACGCCACCACAGTGAGAAGCGCAGATACCGCAATGAAGGGTAGGCCTGCTGACTGCGACTAAAGAAAGTCCAAGAGCAGTAATGGAGACCCAGAGCAAAAACAAATAAATTAAATAAATTTTTTAAAAATGAAACTAAATATCAAATCAACATACACAAAGATTTCAGAGGGGAGATATTCATCAGTGTTATTTATAATAAAATAAAAAACCTAAATTTACAACAATAGAAATAATGATTATAACTAATAATACCAGAGAATGCTTGTGAAATAATGTTGCATAAAAAAGGATAAAAGAAATATAGGTTCATAATCGTCATAGAAAAATAGACTCAAAGACAAGATGCTAAGATTTTACCAGTCACTGCCTCTAGGTCATGAGATCATGGTAATTTTTTTTATTTTTATTTTTACTTAAAAATTTTTTGGATTATGTTTCTGTACTATTTGTATTAAAATTAAAATTTTTTACTTAGCTTTACTTTCATAATCAATTGCACTATTTATTGATTTTGTTTGTGTGTGTATGTGCTTAGTCGTGGCCAACTCTTTGTGACTCCGTGGACTTTAGCCCACCAGGCTCCTCTGTCCATAGGATTTCCAGGCAAGATACTGGGCGGGGTTGCCATTTCCTTCTCCAAGGGATCTTCCCAACCCAGGGATGGTACCTACATCTCCTGCATTGGCAGGCAGATTCATTACCACTGAGCCACCTGGGAAGCCTCATTTATTGATTATGGAGGAGACTCTTGAGATAAAGGCTTCTCCACTAGTTACAAACAGCAGGAAATAACGTCATAGACACGCGTTTACACTATAAAGCCAACTCCTCTGAGTGACCGAATCAGAACTTACTTGGTGGGACGATAATCCGGAATAGAACGATCCAGTGAAATTTTTTCACTGAGGTAGGAATTGTAGCCATACTTCTCATGGGGGCCCTTGGCTTTCTCTTCTTCAGCAGGGGAAAGGGTGGCAGGAAGGCCTCCTTTGCCCCGCCCACCATAACCTTCAATGAGCCCAAGGGATTTGGATAAACCTAGAAAAAGAGAGAGGGGGAAAAAAAGAATCAGTTGAAAACCACCATACCAGGATATGTTACTCAGGCTAAGACAGATACAGCTTCAGTGGAAATTTTAACATTACATGTCACAGAAAAGATTATGTCCTCAACTTTTCAATATCAGGAATATGCCCTGAGCACATCTAAACTGAGAGGAAGGGGACTTCTCTGGTGGCCAGTGGTCAAGACTTCACCTACCATTGCAGGGGACGAGGGTCTGATCCCTGGTCACGGACCTAAGATCCCATGTGCCTTGGGGCAAAAAAAAAAAAAACACCCAAAAAACAGAACCAATACTGTAAAAATTCAATCAAGACTGGGAAAAACAATTAAAATTAGATTAAGAGGAAGGTCAAAGCAATGACAAAGGTCCATATAGTCAAAGCTATGATTTTTCCAGTAGTCATGTACGGATGTGAGAGCTGGACCATAAAGAAGGCTGAGCACCAAAGCATCAACATTTTCGAACTGTGGTGGTGGAGAACTCTTGGACAGCAAGGAGATCAAACTGGTCAATCCTAAAGGAAATCAACCCTGAATATTCATTGGAAGGACTGATGCTGAAGCTGAAGCTCCAATACTTTGGCCACCTGATGTGAAGAGCTGACTCATTGGAAAAGACCCTGATGCTGGGAAAGATTGAGGGCAGGAGAAGTGGGCAACAGAGGATGAGAAGGTTGGATGGCATCACTGACTCAATGGACATGAGTTTGAGTAAGCTCCAGAAGATACTGAAGGAGGGGGAAGCCTGGTGTGCTATAGTTCATGGGGTCGCAGAGTCTGACATGACTGAGTGACTGAACAGCAAAGCAACTACAAGGTGTGGAGTTAAGGCTGGTCACACTCAGGAAGAACCTTTCCCACTTTTGGGGAACTAGAGTGGATCGGGTATCAGGATGGTGTCTATAAAAGAGAGAGACTGCCAAAAGCAGGGCACATGTGGACCAAAAATGGGCAGAACAGGGCCTGTCATCCCTGCCCACTTTCCTGTCTTCATGAGCAATTACCACAAGGCTAGATATTCCAGGAGATGCCCGGTAACAATGCAGAATAAGAACAACCAGCAATAAGGAACTGCCAGACAGCAGGTGTTTTTGCTTCATTTGAACAGAGAATAATATACAGATTGATTTTATCATGAGTTTAAAGTGTGTAACTGTCTGACACCGTTCTATACCTCATGGTTTTATTTAAATCTCATCTAAATGGCAAAAAGAAATACAAAAGTGTTTGAGAATAAATCACAGGGAAGAAAAGCCCATAAGGGTGATAACCATGCCAAGTAGAGTAGGAGGCCTCTGTAATAAGCTTCACTGAGCAATTGCAGGTTCCAGGGATGGTGGCAGCTTTATACCTATTGTTCCATTTATACGATAAACAGCTTGATGGGTAATTTTTAAATCCTACAGTTACAGGAGGTTTTATATCTTGGCTTGAAAACTTTTGTTGTGAAGGGCTCTTATTCCCTTTCACTCTTTCCAATCTTCCAGCTACTCTGTCCACCCTCAGGTGTGCTCACATGCACACACACACACACACACACACACACACACTTTGTCCACAAAAGTCCCACTGCTGCCCTGGTAGGAAGACCATGGACCAGAGATGTCAACAGCATCCTCAGCTTTCATGATAGGCAGCCCACAGAGCCTAGGAGGATGCTGACCTCCTAGGAAAGCATTCCCAAGCAAGTCAAAGACCAGTAAGTCTACTCTGGTCACATGATGGTTCTTCACCCCATAATGGCAAGACTTGTAGTCTCTTTCTCACTCCTGTGAAACTAGACATTTATTTTCTGTGATACAAAATCAAAAAGCAAAGCTTAAGCAGGTACCTCAGGGCTGATCTCAAGTGAACATCATTTTTCTACCTAAGAATCTTTCCCGCTGTCCACTGTGTTCCTCAGAAACCCTGACATCTTTTTTGCCGGTCACGGTCCAAACCAAGGAACCAACAACTGAGGACTGGATTCCTCCAAAACTCTCTGCTTCCTGGTCTTTAACCTCTCATTCCACATCATTGTGCACCAACCATTCCAATAACATCACCTTTGCTGTGCTCCAAAATCTACAAAAACTCTTCAAATGTCAAGGACAGACACCTGTGTCGGATTTTTAAATCACTCATGAAAAAGGACATTGCTAACGGGAATGTAAAATGGTGCACTTACTTTGTAAAACAGTTTGGAAGTTCTTCAAAATGCTAACCATAGTTGTACCATATGACCCAGCAATTCCATTTTTAGGTATATACCCAAGAAAAATGGAAAGATATGCCCACACAAAAACTTGTACACAAATGTTCAGAGAAGCATTATTCACACTAGCTAAGTGTCTTATCACTCGACAAATGAATAAAACAAAATGTGGTATATTCAGACAATATGATAATATTTAGCAGTAAAAATGAATGAAGTATAGACCTTCCTCAGCTTACAAAAGAGTTACATCCCGATAAATCCACCATAAATTGAAAATATCATTAAGTTGAAAATGCATTTAAAACATCTAACCTACTGAACATCATAGCTCAGCCTAGCCTACCTTAAATGTTGTCAGAACACTTATATGAGCCTTGTTGTTGTGTTAGCTGCTCAGTCATGTCCTACTCTTTGCGACCCCATGGACTGTACCCCACCAGGCTCCTCTGTCCATGGAATTCCCCAGGCAACAATACTGGAGTGGGTTGCCATGCCCTCCTCCACGGGATCTTCCCAACCCAGGGATGAAATCCACTTCTCTTATGTCTGCAGCATTGGCAGACAGGTTCTTTGCCACTAAATTCACCTGTGAAGCCCTATATATATATGATGTATGAGATATGACATAATTTTAAAAGATGAAAAAGAGACTATGTGGGTCTTTCTTCTTGTTTTGGGTACTTTCTCTCACTCATCCTGGGTTTCCCCTTCCCTCCCCAATATTTTCAGCCTTTTCTTGAAAGCCACAAACTCAGTCCTCTGTTGATTTCTGGCCAGCATGGAACCCAAGGGTCAAGGAGGGAGGTTGGCCAAGTGGGACAGAAATGACCTCCAACGTAAGTCAACAGCTTTCATGAAAAACATCGGATTCTTTCGCTTATGTCATCTGTGAACTCCTTTTTCTCTCCTTGGCTATACAGTATTTCTTTTGTCCAGCCTAAATAGATATCTTCCAGTCCCCAGTCATTAAATGCCACCTCGAAGCTACAATGTATCTCAGCTGTGTTTGCCCAGCACCCTCCCATAGGTAGCCTTTCCAATGCAGGCAGAGGAATCAAGGAAGGGACTTATTAAAAAATTCCTTATTACTTAAGGAATTAAAACTAGGAATACAGGCTAATCCTACCACTAACACTTAGGGAATGAAACCTCCCTGTGAGATTTTTTTTCCCTTTCTGAGGCATTATTTCTTCCTTCATGAAAGGCACCCACATAGCAGTCTCAAAAAAAGATCATTCTTCAGAGTGCAATGTGACAACTATGAATTATATATTTTGTGGTCCATGTGCTCCCATTTTCCCCCCAATTGAATCTGCCAGAAAGGTTCAACAAAGCGGCAAAAATGTTCACGGGCATTTTAATGTGCTTACTTAGCAGGCTTTGGAAATGGCTGGCAACAACAAATACAAGTTCAAGCTCATCAACAAGACTCAGGTTGGTCTTTACTTAGTTGGGAAGAGATGCCACCAGGGCAAGTTGGGATGACTCCATGCACCCAGGGAACTTTCTTTTCTGAAAGTGCCTTGTGCCTTTTGGCCGGAAGCAACTGTAGCGACAGCAGATGGACGTGAACTTGCAGCCATGGAAGCCGAAATTGACAGAAAGAAGGAAGAGGGGAACGAGGGAAGAGAATGGGGTGGCTGCTTGGGACCAGACTGGAGAGGACTTGGCATTGCCTTCTTCTCCCTTACGCACTGCCTCCCGAGTTACTGTAGCCGAAGACTGCAAAGCCAAGGGATGGTATCGGCAAGAAGCTGAAGGTGAGGAAGAAAGAAGAACAAATTGAGGTCAGCCATCCCCTAGCACCTTTACTGAATATTCTTCAGGTTTCTCTCCACCCTTTTTCTCTGCTTCATGCCCCAGGAGATAAGACCTATATACACAGTATCAAGGGATCCCTTAGACTTCTGGCTTTGGGTTGGGCTTAACCACCAAGGGCTACCTTGAGAAGACTGATGGCCGAGAAGAGAGAGAGGTTGGGCTGTTTGTCCCCCAGCTCCCTCCTGACCAGGTGTGGTTTGGTGGAGGCTGCATTCTTCTGTGGCACAGTCGTGTTCAGACAGGCATCTCCCGATGGTTAGCCTAGGGTTAGAGCCAATCCAGTGTTTTGTTAACCATGCTCTCTTTTGGACGCTTCAGGCGTTGGCATGGCAACTGCTTCCTCTTCTGTTGCTAGCCCTGGAGTCATACACCATGCCTGGCCATGCCTTGCTGATTGCCCTTAACTCCTCCCAAACCTTTGTAAATCTTTTGCTAAAATCTCTTCAGTCAGCCCTTCTGGGTGTGCCACTTGTTTCCAGCTGGGATTTTGACAGATATAGCATCTTACTCATACCCATAGGAAGCCTTCTCTCATGGTACCACAACTAGATACTCTCTTTAAGGGCAGGCATGTGGTCACCCTAGTGCCTGACCTGTAGAAAGTTCTTAAGAGGGACTTTCCTGGTGGTCCAGTGGCTAAGAGTCTGTGCTTCCAATACAGGGGGCCTGGGATCAATTCCTGGTTAGGGAACTAGATCCCACATGCTGCAACTAACAGTTCGAATGCAAGAACTAAAGATCTTGTTAGCAACAACTAAGAACAACAACAACAAGTCAAAAAAAAAAAAAAACCCAAAATGGTTGAGCATATGGATGAGTAGAAATGATATCTGGAGATTGAAATTGGAGTCATCTATTATAAAGTGATGTCAAGAAAGAAAATTAAATACATGTTAAAAAAAAAAGACATCTAGTAGGAGAAGAGAAGAGTGATTAAGACTACATATTATAGTACATTTATATTCATAAAGAAAACGGGAGTTCACACTGATGAATGTCACAGGGAAATCAAACCTGAAAAAGACCATTTGGTTTGGCAGAGAAAAGGGCCCTGGTGACCTTGGAGATGGCCATGCCAGTGACATAAGAACTTCCAGGGCAGTATTTTGTTTTCTGGCTGTAATCAACCAGAATCTAAAATGTAAAAAATTCTATTTGTAAAAGCAACAAATATTACAATGTACTTTAAACAACAGGAGGAAAATTATGAAATTTTATTAAATGGATGAAATAAAATACACATAAACAGCAGAGAGAGAGAGAGAGAGATGTATTTTTACTTAGAAGATGGAATGTTACAAAGATAACATTACTTCTTTTTAATGTATGGATCTAATGTAATTCCAAATAGAATCTTTTTCTGAAACAGAACAAAAGGTTCTAAAATTAACCCAGAAGAACACAGAGGTGATAACACTTGGACATTTTGTTTAAAAAGAAAAATGAAAGGGGAGGGTGCCCTATCCAATATTAAGTTAAGAAATAAAGCAATAATAATTCAAGTGATGTGACTAGGAGGAAATTTTACATAGATGCAGAGAGGAAAAGCTCTAAACTGTATATACATATATATCTCTCAAAGAGCCATCCAATTTTCCAAACATTAATAAAAATAACCTCCACTTTTGGAATTTTAGAAATTCCTTTCTAGTGCAGTCAACACCAAATTTCTACAGGATACCTCATGTGGATGAGGGAGCGGCTTCATCCATCTCACATGGAGCCCAGAAATCCCAAGGTATCCTGGCTTGATAACTTGATAACCCTCCAGCAAGAGTAAATCATTCTGCTCACTGCTATCTTTGGTTGGCCCAAGCTACAAAGGCTCCATAGTGGCAGCAAAAAGTAAAGAACCCAGGTTGTAAATCCACTCCCAGCTGCCTTCCCACCTCCCTCCATATAACTAAGGCCATCATTTTCTCCAGGGTTACAGTTTAAACTGATGAGTTTACAGATAACCAGCATTATTCTTTCAGAAATCAGGACAGTACTCACAACAGACACACAAACTCCAGGACATTGTGATGAAAACACAATGCAATCTGGTGCCTTCTCAACTCATAAAGCTCCTCTTCAACTTGGCAGCCACAGCCTAGTGTCAGGGAAACCACACACAGACACACAGACACAGCTAAAGAGCCTAGCATGTTTCTTGGCCTTCTTCCAGTAGGCAAGCATGTGTTGGGGGGCCTTGACAGAGGACCCAATGCCTCCTGAAGGTCACAGAGTCCCAGGGAGATTCCACATGAGGCTAAAGCATTTGAAAAACTGATAAAACATGCAGACAATTAGGAAGCTGCAGCCATAAGCCATAAGTAGTGAGCAGTAATTCCAGATTTATTCTTGGCATTCCATGTACTCTTTAGAGAGTGAGGGGACCACTTGTGGCTTGAGGAAGCCAAAGTGACCACAGAGACAGACAGGATACTTGATAAATGTATGCAGAGGAACCAGGAAATCTGTAGGTTACAAGTTTCCTACAGCTGATTAAATTATTAAATTTATTATTTAATTATTGAAAAGCTCTCAGTTCAGTTCAGTCGCTCAGTCATGTCTGACTCTTTAAGTCTCCATGAACCACAGCACGCCAGGCCTCCCTGTCCATCACCAACTCCCAGAGTTTACCCAAACCCATGTCCATTGAGTTGGTGATGCCATCCAACCATCTCATCCTCTGTTGTCCCCATCTCCTTCTGCCCCTAATCCTTCCCAGAATCAGAGTCTTTTCAAATGAGTCAACTCTTTGCATCAGGTGGCCAAAGTATTGGAGTTTCACCTTCAGCATCAGTCCTACCAATGAATATTCAGGACTGATTTCCTTTAGGATGGACTGGTTGGATCTCCTTGCAGTCCAAGGGACTCTCAAGAGTCTTCCCCAACACCACAGTTCAAAAGCATCAGTTCTTCTGCACTCAGCTTTCTTTATAGTCCAACTCTCACACCCATATATGACTAGTGGAAAAATCATAGCCTTGACTAGATGGACCTTTGTTGGCAAAGTCATGTCTCTGATTTATAATATCTGTCTAGGTTGGTCATAACTTTCCTTCCAAGGAGTGTCTTTTAATTTCATGGCTACAATCACCATCTGCAGTGATTTTGGAGCCCCCAAAATAAAGCCAGCCACTGTTTCCACTGTTTCCCCATCTATTTGCCATGAAGTGATGGGACCAGATGTCATGATCTTAGTTTGCTGAATGTTAAGCTTTAAGCCAACTTTTTCACTCTCTTCTTTCATTTTCATCAAGAGGCTCTTTAGTTCTTCTTCACTTTCTGCCATATGGGTGGTGTCATCTGCATATCTGAGGTTACTGATATTTCTAATAACTAAGATAATGTATACATATGTGTATGTATGTATGTGTGTATAATATTACTTGGTCATAAGACATAATGCCATTTGCAGTGACATGGATGAACTCAGAGATTATACTCAGTGAAGTTGAATGGAGAGAGACAAATACATGATATCACTTATATGTGGAATCTGAAAAACTGGTACAATGAATGTATTTACAAAACAGAAATAGAGTCCTAGATGTAGAAAATAAATTTATGGTTACCAAGCAGGAAGATGGGGGAGGGATAAATTGGGAGATTGGGATTGACATATTGTGAAAGTTGGTCGGTCATGTCCAACTTTTTGTGACCCCATACAGTTCATAGAATTCTCCACTCCAGAATACTGGAGTGTAACTGTGTCCTTCTCCAGGGGATCTGCTAAACCCAGGGATCAAACCCAGGTCTCCCTCATTGCAGGCAAATTCTTCACCAGCTGAGCCACCATACACACTACTATGTATAAAACAGGTAACTAATAAGGACCTACTGTATAGCACCTGGAACTCTATTCAATATTTGTAATTACCTATATTGAAAAGGAATCTAAGAAACAGTGGACATAGTTACATTATAACTGATTCACTTTACTGTATACCTGAAACTAATTACATAATTGTAAACCAAATACATCCCAACAAAAATTAATTTTTAAAAGGACAGTAAGATAATGAAACAAGAAATGACAGACAGATCAATGGAACAGAAAAGCTTGTCTAGAAATACTGCCAAAAGAGAATGGAAACACCATTTTCGGATACAACCATTAGTTTTATAGACAAATTTTCATTAGACACAAAGTATTATACTAAGCACTTTAATTATCATATATATTTACTATTAATGTTAAACATACACGCTAACTATATAAATGTCTGCTATATCTATCTATCTATCTAACTATACTGTTTCAAATTCATTTCTCAAATTACCCCTGGTGCTAGTTCTCACGTATCTTTATTTTTTGTCTGTGGGAGTTTTTAAAGACTTTTTCGATGTAGATTATTTTTCAAGTTTTTATTGAATTTGCCACAATACTGCTTCTGTTCTCTGCCTTGGTATTTTGGCTACGAGGCATGTGGGTTCTGTGCTTTGGTTTTTTTGGCAACCAGGGATCGAACTCGCAGCCCGACACTGGAAGGAGAAATCTAACCACTGAACCACCAGGGAAGTCCCTCCTTTATCTTGGGACTCTGTTCCTTCCCTCCATCCCTTCTGTCACAAGTGACCAGATTCAAAGGCATGTCACCTCTTCCTTGAGTAACTGCAGTCAACACATAAACCTGTGTCTTGCAAAGTGAGCTTTCTGACATACACACCTGACCACTGCTTGCTTAAAATTCATCAGTGCATTCCTGCTGCCTATGGGGGAAAAATTTCCAAAAATTCTCATGTAATATACGAAGTCACTCACTAGCTGATCCCCTGCCCAGCCTCATATTCCACTTCCTTCTCTGTTGCATCCTTTTAGCTGCCCCACCCTCTTCTGAGGCTTCTACACAGCCACTGCCCTCAGTGACTGTGCCAGTCACCCTTGTTATTCTATACAACTCTGAAAACCCTTGCAGAGAACTACCCAGCCCAGAAAGTCAGATGCTGCTCCTTGGTAAGACATCTCAGCCACACCCTTACTCCTGTCCTATTACAGGTGTCCTCGACTGTTCGCTTACAAGGACACAGGCTTCCTATGAACAGGAAGACATCCCTGTGTCTTACAGATAGCCTGGCACATACATGCACTTCATATATGTTGTACACATGAATGAATGGACAGATAAGCAAAAAGCAGGTGAATAAATGAGTGAGTACAAGATAAGCCGGACTGGCCAAATATATTACCAGGTTCTAGTGCTGATACAGAAATATCCTGAAGACATGTCAGAAGTGGGTAAACACTGCTTCATGGGCTCATGTCAAATCATTATTGATTCCCCAGTTCATATACTAGTATGATGATCTTGACAACTGTTGACATCTGCATTATTATGCTGATTTTGACATTTTCTGTCTGTATGCTCAGTGCTTCCCAGACATAATGTCCAAAGGTTATGTTAGTCTTAATATCTTCAGTGAAGGCTTAGGAGTTCAGTTTACATCAGTTGCTTCCTGATGGAAGAGAACTGAATAAATCATTCTCTAAGACAAATACAGTAAGTCGCCTACACACAAACCAGTTCTGTTCCGAGAGCACATTTTATCAGTCCAGCAAAGTTAGCCTAGGTATCCAACTAACACAATCAGCTGTACAGTACTGTACTGTAATAGGTTTATAATACTTTTCACACAAGTAGTACATTAAAAAACAAACACAAAAAATAAAGGATACGTTTTAAATCTTATAGTACAGTACCTTCAAATGTATGGTAGTACAACAGCTGGCATACGGGGGCTGGCATTGAGTGAACAGGAATGAAGAGTTACTGACTGGAGGAGGAAGGGGGGTGAGAGATGGTAGACCTGAAGGACACGGACAGCACGCTGCAATTTCACTCACACCTGACATTGATGGACTGCACAGTCGCATCTCTGAAAGTTTACAACCTGAAGCTCTGTATGTAGGGGACTTACTGTACATGAAAAGATGGCCTACATCATTTGTCATCAGGGAAATGCAAATCAAAACCACAATGAGAGGTCACCTCACACCTGTTACAATGGCTGTTATCAAAAAGACTAGAAATAACATCTGCTGGCAATGGTGTAGAGAAAAAGGAACTCATGTTCACTGCTGGTGGGAATGTAAATCGGTGCAGCCACTACAGAAAACAGTATAGAGATTCCACAAAAAAAATAAAAACAGAGCTACCATATGATTTGGCAATTCCATATCTGGGTATCTATCTGAAGACAATGAAAACAATACCTTGAAAAGCTAACTGCACCATCATGTTAACTGCAGCATTATTTCCAATAGCCAAGATATGGAAACAGCCTAAGTGTTCATCAATGGAAGAATGGATAAAGAAGCTGAGGTATATATACAACAGATACACATAATGGGGTATTAGTCAGCCATAAAAAAAGAACGAAATCTTGCAATATACAATATGAAGGGGCCTTGAGGGCCTTATGCTAAATGAAATAAGTCAGACAGAGAAAGACAAATACCATATGATCTCTATCATACATGAAATCTACAGGTGAGAATCAAGTGTATTCAGGGTGATGTGGTCGTAGACTGAAATCTACAAATACACACATACTTATCAAGCTCACTGATGCAGAGAACTGACTGGTGGTTGTCAGAGGCAGAAGGTAGGGGGTAGAAGAAATAGTTGAATTATTTTTGTTTTGTTTACTTTCTGGTTGAAATCAATTGAATTTTTAAGAAATGTGTAGGTTGGCTTCTTCTACTCAGTGGTCCTACTTCTCTCTTCTACACCTACCATGCAATAATTACACTTTCATGTGATTTTCAAATATTTCAAGACATTATCATGACCTGTCTTCATTTTTGTCCAGACTAAACATATACATTGCTTCAACCACCTTTATACAACCACGTTTTCAAAACTTCCCTGATACTTAGTCTCCTTGGGCTACTATAACAAAATACTAAAGACTAAGTGGCTTAAATTAGGGGTCCTAAACCTCTGGGATCTAATGCCTGGTGATCCGAGGTGGAGCTGATGTAATAATAATAGAAATAGAGTGCATGATAAATGTAATGCACTTGAATCTTCCCAAAATCATCCCCCCAACCAGGTCCATGGAAAAAATGTCTTCCATGAAGCTGGTCCCTAGTGCCAAAAAGATTGAGGACCACTAGCTGAAATAACAGACAATGGAATTCCAGAGGTCGGGAAGTTCAACATTAAGGTGCCGGCATGTTGGGTCCTTGCTGAGGGCCTGCAGATAGCCACTGTCTTATTGTGTCTTCACATGACAGAGAAGGAGCAAACCACTTGTCCTTTCCTCCTCTTATAAGGGGATTAATTCCATCAGGGGACCCAACCCATGATCTCATCTTGTTCATTGTCATTGTACAGTTTCTAAGTCATGTCTAACTCTTTGCAACCCCATGGACTGCAGCGTGCCAGGCTTCCTTGTCTCCACTCTCTCCTATAGTTTTCTTCACGTTCATGTCCACTGAGTCAGTGATGCTATCAAACCATGATCTCATCTAACTCTATTTAATTCCAAAAGTCTCCACCTCCTAACATCACCACATTGGGGGTTAGGGTCACAGCATATGAACTGGAAGGTGGGGGAAACACACACCTTCATTCCATAACAGATGGCCATTCACTGCTGGATTCTGTCCCAGAAGACAAAGCGATGACTAATAAGTCTCTCGACATGTGCTCCCCACCCCCGGAGCCAGAATCCTGGAAGTATATTTCTGCCCATTATCCAAGCTGCTCATGCAGCCTTTACAGTTCCAAGAGATATGAATCACTGTTATTTGCTTGAAGTCCTTTTGGAACAAACTGTCTATAAATTTTCAAACTGCAGTTTTATTCAAAATGACGTGTCTTACGCGTATTATGAACTTTAGACTTCCTGGAATCTTTCTACAAAGATCATTTAATTTGAGCCTAAGAATAGCCCCATCCACAGTCCAGCATATAGGACAAGTGAGGCCCAATGAGGATGAAGAATGTTCTTTAGGTCACTGAAAGTAGCCCCGGGTGGATACAGATCCTGAGTCTCTGTATGCCAGGCTGCCAAGCATGCCTTAATGAAATGCACTCTCAGATTTCATGCCACTGTGATGAAAAGGATCAAAAAGTCCTGAATCCCACTCTCGATGCCAAGCAAACACTGGCACAAACAACCCCCTGTGTGTGGAGGTGATAAATAAATGTCTTTGGCCTGGCCCAGGCTCTGGCTGATGCATCTGCCTGAGTGTGGAAGTGAAAAGAGTATTTCTAACAAAATAAAGAAAAGTTTGGCAATTGTCAGGTTTGCTCAGAGCAGATGGATGAAAGACCCTGGCTTCGCAGGTTAACTGTGTCACTTAGCCGCACATCACTTACAAAACTACACAAAAGGAAAATAAAGCTGACCCAGGGCTGCATAGGAAACATGCTGAATTAAAGAAAGCCCTCTGCCACAACCTAAGAAATCTGCTGGAGTCAAATGCGCACAAGACTCTGCAGACCAGGCCACCTGCCACATTCGCTCAGCACCTATCCGGTCTGATGGCTTTCAGAGGAAATACCTCTCCTTTCTTCTCATGCCCCGAGCCCACCTAGGATTTTATTCCTAGGAGGTTAAAGAGGAGAGTGAGAGGACAGTGAACATCAGCAACACTAACCTTCACCAAATTCTGCAAAAAGCATATAATTTTAAAACATCATATGTGTAGATCCACATGACACTGTGTTCATATCATAGAAAGTTAATTTATGAATTCAGGAAATGACAAGGAAGAGTAAGACAAACAAGAATGAACCACCCTAAGAAAATGTCGCTACTTCCTTCACCCACCAAAATTATCAGTACCACTATCTTTCAGCATACACAAACACACACACCCCCCACCATCACCACCATCACCTCTGTCACTATCACCTTACCACTATCACCACCACCACCATGACCATCATTCCTAATAAACTATTAGAACGTTAAGACACCTATTCTCAACCTTAAAATAAGATACTTATGCTATTCAGAAGCACCACAAATTTAAAACACACACATCCAGTTTCTCATAAAGAGACCCTATGACAAGATTCCATTTACTTATAAGGGAATTTTTTCTCCTCTCCTTTAAGCACATCCCCAAGATAGTACCTTGGACTTCTGTTCAACAAATATAGACTCTTGCCCTCTACACCCCTGGGAGGAGTACCCATCTCATCTCATTAACATTAAGCCTGACCATCTGGCTGGGCAGAGCGTACTTCCTCACCCTTAACTCTGAGCTTGATCATAAGACTTGCTTAGGCCAAAGGGACTAGTGGCTGTGATATCAATAGAGGCTTGAAATGTGCTTGCACTGTTGGGCTTGGTCTCCTCAACTTGGTATCATCATGATAACATGCTTTGGGTGGCCCACTGGTCCAAGGAAGGGAAGAGACACAAGCGGTAGCTGGATCCAATGTGTAGCTTAGAACCAAGCCCAGCCAAACTCAGCACAGATCAGCCAAACCTCAATTAATCTGAAGACACACAAGAGAAAGAAAAGCTTCAAGAATAGCTCCCTTTCACATTTCTGGCCTGATTAATGAAGACTGTTGGATGTTGGTGCCACTGTCTAAGATGGAGAAACAGGGAGAAAAAGATTTGGGTATGAAATGGTGTGACACAGAATCAAGAGTCTGGGTGGGATAGAGTCCATCTGTGATGCCTGTGAGACATCCAAATGGAAACGTCAAGCATCTGATAGGATGAGGTCAAGTTTGAAGACATAAAACTGGGATACACCAGTATCTAAAGGGAATTTAAAGACACAGTCCTTGAGGAGTCACCAGGGCAATACAGAAAGAAACACAGGGGGAAAAAAAGGAACCCTGAATCCTGAGGACCAGAAGGAGAAGGGCCAAGAAAGGAAAACCAAGAGGAATGTAGACAGAACACCTAGAAATGATGGGGTCTGAGAAGCGACCCTTGGATTGGATGATACCGAGGCATCAGTGAATTTTGCAGAACCAGTTTCAGAGAACCAAAGCCCAAAGTAGGTTCAAGAGAGAACAAGAGGTGAAGAAATGAAAGCAGGAGGTCCAGGCAGACTTGGAGGTCCAGACTCTTCCAAGGAGTCTGCTGTCAAAGAGAGCAAAGAAATGTGCTGCTTCTATTCTAGGGATCATGACAGAAAAACGATTACCCTAACAGAAGGAAAAAATAAAGGTCAGCACATCTGCGATATGGGTCTGTGGATCCTAGGGCCATCTCTGCCCCAGTCACTGACGGCCTGAGACAAATCTCCGCCGCAAAGCACATGCGTGTAAAACAGGGATGTGACTGAAGAGAGTCTGGACCCCTTGGAGCGCTCAGATTTCAAGCTCCTCTCTCTGCAGCTCCAGTGTGAAAACATACATAACAGAATGAGGACACAGAGGGAAAGCACACCCGTCAGTAAACAGGGATGGTGGAGTAACATGACTGTATCCGGAAATCAACAGATTTTCTTTACAGCAGTTGTGTGGCTCCTGGTGGAAAATTGTGACGTCTCTGATTCGAACCCCAGGAACCAGAGGAAGGGAAGTCAGAGGCAATACTCTGCATGATCTCAATGGGCCTTGGTACAGTAACATAAACACTAGCTTAGGACACATCCACTAGAAGTGCACACGGTAAAATCCAGCTTCTTGGAGAACTGACGAATTCAGCAGATACAAAATAGCTCCCCCACCAATAAATATGAACTGACCAAATACGCAAACACCTAAACTCTCCGGATCGTGCGCGGCCACTCTGGTCCTTTTCTTAATGCAATATACATCCTCCACATTGATGCCAGAATGGAGTCCAGCCTCATTCTAAAAACCTCCAGAGGTACAAACTCATTTGTGAGCCTTCCAAACAGCCTCCTTCATGGGGCTCATTTTTACGTTCTCTAAATGGTCAACATCAGCCTCATGGTGATATCTTCCACATCTTGGTCTTCATTCTGCCTGTGAACACAACAATCAGCAAAAAGGCCAATTCCCCAGAGCCAGAGCTGTCAATGCCACCACAACCCCCCAAGCTCAAGGCACTCTCTGACCAGGATGGATTTCTCCATCTTCAGTCTTCTCCAATTCACCTCTCCTGCTCCTCCCTGGTTCCATATGACTATGCTCTCTTCCCCTGCTAGAGCTCTCAGATGAGAAAAACAGGCTCAGTAGATGTGAGCATTCCACAGGGAAACAGACACCTGTCTCTCATGGTGGGTAGGAGACCTGCCCAGCTCAGCTTGGAGGCTGCAGGTTTATGCAGGTGAAGCAGCAGCATGGATTGCGGGTTTCACTCAAGAAAAATGAAAGAGGCAAGAAGAGATCAAAAGAAAACACATACACTTCCAAGCCCCGGCTACTCTCCACTTCTTAGAAAAGAACCTTTAGAGCCAGAGTTTGAGGAAAACAATCTATGAAAAATACCCTGAATGTATCGCTCTTGGCTTGGGAAGACCTAGAAGCCTTGGAGGGATTAATGACTACAGAACATGTCTATTCTGATAGGCCCCAACACTGAAATGCCAGTGTTCATTTCCAAGGGCTGCCATGAATAGAGATGGAAGGAGTGTTTCCATTACTCTTCTTTCTGGCATCTGGGCCACTCTCCCCAGCAAATCAAGGGCTTGTTAACCCCAAGCCAGCACCAGAACTTTGGGGAGATGTGAAGCAACACCTGCCCAGGCATGGGTGGCATCACCAGCCTTTCCTCCCTACATAGGAGGTAGCCAGGTAAGATGGTGCTCATTAACCTTGGGCTGGAAGAGCTCTTTCACTTGGAATATATTTCTTTATATTCCTCCATTTTTCAAAAATAACAATAACAGAGCCAAAAGTCAAGAATGGGGAGAATGATAACTGAGAAATGACAAAACGAAATCATGGATCAATACTATTTGGGTTTCTAATCTAAGGCAGGTGTGGGCGGCTATGGCCTGAGACAGCAGATATTGTGTACGGGTGTTTAGCCTTGAGAATGTCCAGCTGCTCCCAACTAGTGGAGCTCCAGGGACCACAGTCAGGGACCAGTCCATCCCATTCTGTCCTCGCTCAGGTTCTGATCCACAGAGTCCTCCTGGGCCCCAGATGGCCTGTGAGGACTTGGCTTCTGCCCTGATTCCAGAAGCAGACATAGCAGAAAGGCTAGTTACTCAGCAGAGATCTTCCCGCTGAGCTGGACACAGTGCCTCTGCCCAAGGCTGGTTTACTGCGTTACTAGATGAGGGGCTGGTTTCAAGTAACCTCCACCAAGCCCTAGGGCAGGAATTTTGGGTGTAGTATTAGGGAAGATCCCACATGTGGTCATATAACAATAACTTCAGTGATCTCTCTTTTCTTTTTTGGCCATGGGATGGCATGTGGGATTTCAGTTTCTGGATGGAACCCACGCCCCCTACATTGGAAGTGTGGAATCTTAACCACTGGACCACCAGGGAAGTCTGTCTCTCTCTCTCTCTCTTAAACACTCAGAGCCTCCACTTCTTATCCTGTAAAGAAGGAGTAAAGACTATAAGCTCATCTGACAGACACATCAGGAGGATAGCATAGCACTTGGCAGATAGCAGGGGCTCAAGCAGTAAAGGCCGTTCTTGTATTTCACTGGTTGGAAAGTACCATCATGTGGCTATTTTTGACAACAGTCTAACAGTTTCTCAAAGGTTAACACAGAGTTACCAAATGACCCAGCCACCCCACTCCTAGATGTACACTCTAGAGAAATAAAACCATTTCTCCCACGAGCACTTGCACACAAATGTTCACAGCAGCATTATTCACAACAGTCCCAATGTGGAAACAGCTCACATATCCATCACCAACTGAATAAAGAAACTGTGGTGCATCCACAAAATGGAAAGTTTTTTAGCCATAAAAAAGAATGGCCATTTCACAACGTGTACATACAGTGAATCACTCTGCCATACACCTGAAACCATTGTAATGTCACAGGTCAATTATACCTCAACAAAATAGAGCTTTTAAAAAGGATGACACAGGTAACATTATTCCCACTTCATAGAGCAGACTTTGGAAACAAGACCTCATCAGCAACAGAAGCTCAATGTGTATTTCTTGCCTCCTACCAATCATTTTGTTAGGGGAGGCACACTGACTGAAACCGCCCACCCTGGCCAGGCACCACAGTTACTATTTGCATGAGTTGTTTACAAAAGGAGGTCTTGGTAAGGGACATGGAACTAATAAGCCACCACCAACCAGAAGAGTTCGGGAAAGGTCAAAAGGAGACACCACATGTCCGACCACCTCCCAGAATCCTTCTCTATCTTGGCTGAACAAGGCATGCACCACCAAGAAGGACTCTGAGTCAGATGATTGGCTAAAGACAACCCAGAAACTAATCCCATTGCCATAATCCGAGACTGCGAGCCAGTGGCAGAGCTGTTCTCCTGGATTCCCTTACCCTACTGCTCTCTGCCCAGGTGCCCTTTCCCAATAAAATCTCTTGCTTTGTCAGCACATGTGTCTCCTCAGACAATTCATTTCTGGGTGTTAGACAAGAGCCCAGTTTCGGGCCCTGGAAGGGGTCCCCCTTCCTGCAACAATTTTGCCCAGATAATTGAGTTTTTCAGTGTGTTCCTTGCAGATATAATTCCTCAAGAACATAGACACTTATTTTGTATTTCCCTGAATATTTGGACAGTTAAAGGTGTTAAGTTAAAAAAAAGAAAGCAATGTAGTATTGATACACACTATTACATGGATAAACCGTGAAGACAATACACCACATTAAAGAAGTCAGAAAATCAAATATATTGTATGGCTGCATTTATATGAAATGTCCCAAATAGGCAAAAGCATAGCGAAAGAAAAACAGAATTAGTGGTAACCAGGGCCAAGATGGAACACGAGTTGCTAATGGTTACAAAGTTTGTTTGGTGGGCTGTTGCTGATGAAAACACCCTAGAATTAGTAAGTGATGATTTGTATACTTTTAAAGAGTGAATTTAAGGCATGTGAATTATATCTTTAAAAATAATAGAAAAATAAAATAAGAATAAAAAGAGAATCTACAACAACAACAAAAAAAAAACTAGGCTGGTCAAAAAGTTCCTTTGGATTTTTTTTTTTTGTAAGATGGTATGGAAAACCAAACGAACATTTTGGCCAACCTAATAGAAAGGACTCTATTCCTCTTTCCTCAACTTTCTTGTGCTCACATTAAAGTTCTATGATCACCAAGCCCAGAGCAGCCTCTCTGGGCCCTAACACAGTTGCCTGAAACTAACAGAGCAAAGGTCTTTGCTTCTTTCACTATTGGGACATAGAGATCAAGCTCCAACACTCCATCTCCCTATCCAACTATTTTTCCATCTATCTGTACATCACCCACCTAAAATTTCCTTCTACTTCCTTTCCTCTGCCCAGTTCTCTAACTTTATCCTGCCTAGTTGGTTGCTGTGCTCCTCAGCTGTGTCCAGCTCTTTGTGACATTATGGACTGCAGCCTGCCAGGCTCCTCAGTCCATAGAATCCAGGGGATCTTCCCAACCCAGGGATTGAACCCATGTCTCCTGCAACTCCTGCATTGCAGGTGGATTCATTATCACTTAGCCACCAGGGAAAACAGCCTAATAAGTTACTCTTGCCAAATAAATTAGAAGCTGTTTTGTGTCATGATCTCTCACACACACAGTTTTCTATTCTTCAGGAATAATGACTATAAACTTTCCTATTCCACTGTCTGCAGAGTCATAAACTACAGACAAAAATTGTATTTCAGTTGCATTTTATTTTATTTTATAAAGATAGAAAAATTCACAGTCCCCAGAAAGATGAAGGGTATCACCTGCCTCACCCCTGTCTATGGTAGCTAATCATGAGCTAAAATTAAATTACCTTTTTCAAAATCCATTAGAGGGGTAAGATTTTTTATCAAGCAGACAACCTGCGGATCTCCTCATGAATTTTTCCGACATTTCGCATGACAAAGCGTCCCCTCTAATCCCTTCCCAAGGCTAACAGCGACAGCAGTGCAACCCTTCACATTTAATTTCCTTTTAAAACTAGGTTTCTAAGGGGCACCACATCCACAATAGTTGCTCTGGAAGAAAGCCAAAGAGCCTCCAACCCAATATGTAATCATTGTTATGCAAATGGCCTTCGGAGAAAGAAACTCTGAGTCAATCTGCATTTTCTCCCCAGACCAGCTTGCTCTATCCCCTCATTAGCTTTGACTGAGCTATAGTTCACCATATTTTAAGGTCAAAAAGTCTCCTTTGCAGAGTATTCACCTGATACATGGAAGTTCCCCCCCCCCACCCCCGAGACTGCTTTCATTCTTATCATTCTTCCATCCTAAGGAGTAACGAGCACTATGGATTCTTGCCTTGGACAGTTGGCAAAGCTGTAGAAGGATCTTTACTTCTCCATCACTATCTTTTCTCATTTAATCTCTCCAATGTCAACTTCCTGAAAAAAAGAGTCATTCCAGGCACTCAGATGGGTGTGTGTGTGCTAAGTCGCTTCAGTCATGTCCACCTCTTTGTGACCCTATGGACTGTAGTCCACCAGGTTCCTCTGCCCATGGGATTCTCCAGGCAAGAATACTGGAGTGGGTTGCCATTTTCTCCTCCAAGGGATCTTCCTGGCCCAGGAATTGAACCTGTGTCTCCTAAGTCTCCTACACTGGCAGGCGGGCACTTTACCTCTAGTGCCACCTGGGTACCTGGAAGGAAAAAGCATCCTGAGATACAGCCTTGCTCTCCTGGAAGCTACAGTATGGACAGGATGCTGAGATGCATCCACATGGCTTCAGTAGTCAGAATACAGACTCCCTGAAAATAATTTTTAGGATGATTCAGAGAATTGAGAGATCCATATAGGCTTAGAATAATGTATTCATGGTCATAATATTGAAGGACGGTAAGAAATGATGGTCCTACTTCAACAAGTGGGAAAGTCTGAGGTGCTCCCTAGCATGAATTCTTGAGCTGAGATTTTATCAATCTTTCTTTGGGGAAGCCCTTATCTGCCATGTTCAACAAGCATGGCCAACATGTGTCCCACTAGTAAGCAGAGGTAGGAAGGGAGCTGTGGGTGGGTGGAGGAGACATGTGAAAAGGGTACAGCAAATGGAACAGAGAGGAAGAGATTCATTCCTGCCTTCAACCAATATAGGTTTATTGTTGAATTATGCTCCAAACATAGAGCTTTAGCCACAAGTAAAACAGACACAATTCCTAGTCTCATGTCTCTTGTAGACTAAAGGCTTGTTTGTTTTTTAGTTGCTAAGCAGTGTCCAGCTCTTTTGTGACCCCATGGACTGTAGCCCACCAAGTTCCTCTGGTCATGGGATTTCCCAGACAAGAATACTGGAGTGGGTTAGCCATTTCTTCCCGGTCCAGGGATCGAAGACGAGTCTCCTGCATTGCAAGCAGATTCCTTATCACTCAGCCACCAGGCAAGCCCAGCCTAAAGGGGCAGATGAATATTAAGCAGCTAATTATACAAGGGAGTGAAAGTCACTCAGTCGTATCCGACTCTTTGTGACCCCATGGACTATCCAGTCCATGGAATTCTCCAGGCCAGAATACTGGAGTGGGTCACCATTCCCTTTTCCAGGGGATCTTCTCAACGCAGGGATCAAACCCAGGTCTCCCACATTGCAGGCAGATTCTTTACCAGCTGAGCCACCAGGGAAGTCCAAGAATACTGGCGTGGGTAGCCTATCCCTTTTCCAGTGGATCTTCCTGACCCAGGAATTGAACTGAGGTCTCCTGCATTGCATGCAGGTTCTTCACCAGCTGAGCTACCAGGAAAGCCCCTAATTACACAAGTAACTCATTTCAGTTAAGTAAAGTGCAACAGATGAGGTGGATGCTATGTTAAGAGAACAGGTAGCATGCCCTGTACCTGCTGTTTTATGTTGAGGTCTCAATTCCCAGGACCTCAGAAGGTATTTGTATTTGGAGAGAAGGGCTCCAAAGAGGTGATTAAGTTAAATGAAGCTGTGAAGATGGGCCCTAATGCAATCTGACTGGTATCCTATAAGAAGAGGAAGAGACACCAGGGTTGGGCACACAGAGAGTGGGGATGTGAAGAGTGTGGCTGTCTGCAAGTCAAGGAGAGAGGCCTCAGGAGAAGCCAACCCTGCCCACACCTTAATCTGAGATTTCCAGTTTCCCATCTGAGACACGATACATTTCCCTTCTTTAAGCCAGAGGTCCCTAACCTCCGGAATCTAATGCCTAATGATCCAAGGAGGAGCTAATGTAAAATAAAGTGCACAATGAATGTAATGCAATTGAATCATGTTGAATCCATTCTCCCACTGGTTGGAAAAAGTGTCTTTCAGGAAACAGGTCCTTGGTGACAAAAAGATTGGGGACCACTGCTTTTAGCCACCCAGTCTATGCAGTTTGTTATAGCAGCTGCAGAAAACCAATACATAATCACAGACTCTCTGCTAAATTTTCCAGGACTTTTTACTGCCAGTAATGTTGAAGCAGGAGTTAACATCAAGATTTCAATCCGGGTACACAGGGGAGAGGAACTGGTGGAAGCAGACAGAGGGACAAGACAGCTGGTATGGGAAGGAGGGTGGTACTCTTGACTGATGCTCTCTCCCATCTCAGCGATCACCAAGATGCTACTAGGCTGAAGCCTCTTCTGCTTCTCCCACTCAGTGACCGCTGAGCACATCCATACTTAACCTTTAAAATGAACGTTCTAGCTTTTTCTCAGCCCACTTTAAGAATTAGAATGAGTTCAGGGAAGGTTCTCCCACTGCTTCCCCATCACAGCTCTACATAGATGAGCTGTGTTGCCCTAGGAAATCGCTCCACCATCGTGGAAGTCAGATTCCTCATTTACAAAATGCAGTGCATGCACGCTAAGTCACTTCAGCCATGTCCGGCTCTGAGTGACCCCATGGACTGTAGTCGGCCAGGCTCCTCTGTCCATGGGATTCTCCAGGCAAGAATACTGGAGTGGGTTGCCATGCCTCCTCCAGGGGTTCTCTCCGACCCGGAACTGAACCTGCATCTCTTCTGTCTCCTGTGCTGGTAGGCAGGTTCTTTACCACTAGTGCCACGTGGGCAGAAACATGGGTAAGATCACACACAGCCTCCACCCTAGGACCGGGAGCCACACTGCCTACCTCCAAGCTGCAATCCAACCCTTTCTTCCTCTGCAGAGAGCCTCAAAGGTTTGACAAGTGTGAGTCACCACAATAAGAATAGCACTATTCTTAAATAGCAGCCTCTATATGCTTTGTTTCTCTCTCCATATCTTGTCACAGCACCTACCCCCATGTGACAGACTCCCGGAACCCAGAACCTTCACACGTCCCCGGAATGGATGAAATACCAAACCCACCTCACCTGGGTCAGGCTCCATGAGCACCTCCCACCCACTTACCTGCCCCAGCGATCTCAGTTTGGCTTCTTTCTAATAACCAGAAACTGTAAAGTAAGTATTCCAATTAAGTGACCTTTACAACATTTCAGAGCCAGAGAGACACACAGACAGAGAGGAAACATGGCCCAAACGTCATTCTATTCCAAAAAAAATATATATATATATATATATATGGCTCTAGCCCAAATCCATCAACCACTTAAGAGTTTAAGTTTAGTTTCTCATTTTTCTAGGTCCTTGTTCCAAAGTAGGTTTTAGAGAATGCTTTAAGATGTACCCCTGAACGTTTTCCTGGTAGTCCCGTGGATAAAAATCTGCCTGCCGATGAAGGAAGGGGACACCGGTTCGATCCCTGGTCTGGGAGGATTCCACATGCCGAGGGGCAACTACGCCTGTGTGCCGCAACTACGGAGCTCACGTGCCCTAGAGCCCGTGCTCTCTTAATAAGAGAAGCTACCCCGATGCGAAGCCTACGCACCGCAACTAGAGAGTAGCCCCTGCTTGCCGCAAATAGAGAAAGCCCATGGGCAGCAATGAAGACACAGTACAGACAGAAATAAATTTAAAAAGAAGTACCCCCACCTCTGGGAAGTCTCCCTTGATTGCATCCACTCTGCATTCTCTTAAGACTTGGCCCCATCACAACACTTGTCATGCTGTGTTACAATGTTCTATCTAGCTGCCTCTCTTCTTCAACAGACCAGGAGAGTTGTCCCTTGTGGCAGGAACTGGGTCTTACTGTCTCTGCAGAGTAAGACATCAGAAGATGGAACGCACACACAACAGGCCCTTGAAATCATGGCAGAAACCACCGTGACATACCACCTCACACCCATCAGCATGGCTGTGCTGGAAAAAACAGGATATAGCAAGTATTGTCGAGGACATGGAGTAATTGGAACCCTGTACCCTGTTGGTGGGAAGGTAAAATGGCGCAGCCGCTGTGGAAAACAGTATGGCATTCCTCAAAAAAGCTAAACATAGAATTACCGTATGATCCAGCAATTCCACTTTTAGATAGAGACATATATATATAGATATAGATATGGATATGGCTTTCCAGGTGGTGCAGTGGTAAAAAAGATTCACCTGCTAATGCAGGAGATGCTAGAGATGTGAGTTCAATTCCTGGGTTGGGAAGATGCTCTGGAGTAGGAGATGGCAACCTGATCCAGTATTCTTGCGTGGAGAATCCCATGGACAAAGGAGCCTGGCAGGCTACAGTCGTGGGGTCGCAAAGAGTCAGACACGACTGAAGTGACTGAGCATCACCCACGGGTATAGATATATAGATTGTCGTTGTTGTTTAGTCACTAGGTCATGTCTGACTCTTTTGTGAGCTCGTGGACGGTAGCCCACCAGGCTCTGCTGTCCCAGGCAAGAGTACTGGAATGGGTTGCCATTTCTTCCTTCAGGGAATCAGTTTAGGAAGATGAAAAAGTTCTGGTGATTGCTTGAATAACAATGTGAATGTACTTAACACCTATGTGAATGCACAAATTAAAATGATTAAGGTGTTAAATTTTATGTTACCTATACATTATGTATATTTTAACCACAATTTAAAAAAACTTTAATGTAAATTAAGTCAAGACTCTCTCCTGCTTATAACAGCCAGTGGCTTTCTAGAGAACCTGAATTTAAATTAAAAAAAAAAAAGTGGCAGGATGTCAGGGAAATGGTCGTCATCCCTACATGGACATCTGAGTTGCTTCCACCTTTGGGCTATGGTGACTAACGCTGCTATGAATAAAGTGCTATGTTAATGAAAATATCTCTCTGAGATCCTACTTTCAGTTCTTTCATATATATCTATAATAGGAGTGAGATAGCTGGATCAAATGGACAGTTAGCTAAATCCATCACTCCTGAAATCTGAATGTTAGCTGAAACACTGAAACTCTCCAGCTCCATGGTCAAAACCCATAACACCAGAAAAAAACAAAAACCAGCCTGGAGTGTCCATGACAACTGACCCCCGTGGAGCTGTGAGGACAATACCCGAAAGAGGCCCTGCCCTGGCTGACTTCTGGACATCCAACAAACACCTGGTGCTGGGAAGAGCACAGGTGACAATTTCACTCTTCAAAGGCAGGTCAGAGACATATCTCTGCAAAAAAAAAAAGAGAGAGAGAGAGAGATAGGGCCAGATTTTAAGAACAACTACTGACAATGTCACTCCTCCTGTGAATTTCCAGGAGAGTCTGCCATACTAAAGAAAAGAAAAATTCATTCTTGCAGTGGGTCAGCCAGGAAGAGAAAAGAGAAATTGTGGTACTTCAGCCTGGAACTGGATGTGATCTACAACTTAAGGAGAGTCGCCCCAGGAAGAAAGAAGTTGGGTCAAGATTTGCTAATATAGAAAGTTTTATATTTGCATCTACTAATTGACTAATCCTGGGAGCAGGAGTGTGAAAAATAGATAAATAAACCTCTCTTAAGAAACCAGCAAAATTAAAATGTGCTCAAAGCTTTTTTTGCTCCAAATCGGATTATGTTTGATAGGAGAAAAATAATGAAGTTAGGGATTAAGGTATTTAATTTTAAATATCCATACACTTGTATCTATATCTTCATCTACTTCTATGGCAAACTTCTTTTGCTGTTTGTTTCCCCATTGTATTCATCTGAAAATACCACACAGACTGGGGGGCTTATACAACAGAAATTTACTTTCTCACAGTTCTGGAGTTCTAGAAGCTCAAAACCAAAGCGCCAGCATGGCTGGCTTTTCCTGAGACCCCGGTCCTTGGCTGCAGACGGCTGTCTTCTCCCCGTGTCCTCATATGGTCTTCCCTCTGCATACCTTCGTCTTAATCTCTTCTTCTTATAAGGACACAAGTCAGACTGAGTTGGATTAGGACCATCCTAACAGCCTCATTTTAACTTAATTACCTCTGTAAAGACTCTGTCTCCAAATACAGTTGCTCAGTCATGTCTGACTCTCTGCAACCCCATGTACTGTAGCTCACCAGGCTCCTTCTGTCCATGGATTTCTCCAGGGAAGAATACTGGAGTGGGTAGCCATTCCTTTCTCCAAGGGATCTTCCCAACCCAGTCTGACCCAGGGATCCAACCCGGGTTTCCAGAATCTCTACCTTCTCAGCCAACAAGAAAGCTCCATATTCTGAGGTACTTTGTGTTAGAGCTTCATCATATGAATTTTAGGAGTGCACAGTTCAGTCTATAACACTCATAGAAGAGAAATACTGAATTTCTAAGCATAAAATAATGAACAAGCAACGGATGCTCATTTTGTAGGTCATTTTTCAACACAAACACTGGGAAAAGAAGCCCAAACCAAAGGTCTTCAAACTGAAAGTATTCCCTTGGTTCAGGTAAGAAAACACAGGTAATTTGCATCTTGGGAGACCTGAAAACTGAGTGGTTTCCAGTTGATCAGACCTTAAAATAGCCTAAGAATGATACCTCTGGAGTATTTCTAACAAAAACATTCAAGTAACCCTATGTCATCAAAGCCCTCTCTATGTTCAGTGCTTTATCCATATACTGAATGTAACCAAAAATATACAGACACCTATTGAGGATCATTGGGCTTCCCTGGAGGCTCAGTAGGCAGAGTCTGCCTGCAGTGCGGGAGAGCTGGGTTCAATTCCTAGGTTGGGAAGATGCCCTCAAGAAGGAAATGGCAATCCACTCCAGTATTCTTGCCTGGAGAATTCCAAGGAGAGAGGAGCCTGGTGGGCTACAATCCATAGGGTCACAAAGAGTCGGACACGACTGAGTGACTAACACTATCACTATTGAGGATCCTTAGGAATTTCCCCAAGGCCATTCAAGCTGCAAAGAGATAGATTCATTACCTAAAACAGTGCTGTCATCTCCCCCTCCCCCAATCCCAGAGCCTTCAGGTTCCACCTACACATAGATGAATCCCGGATTCATCTCTTCACCCCTTTGCACTTAATTTAGCTTTAGATCTGTATATACAAGTATTGATTCTTTCAAATTAGAAGTCAGTATTTTTTTTTATCCCTAACTTCTCTTCCTCACCTCTGTGCTTTGTCTTTTCTCAGTGGGAAAAAAATACTCAGTTTCTGGGTAAACACAGCAGATTGAGCACACATATATAATTCTGTCCTCTCCCCAACCCCACCCCCTCAACCGAACTTCTGAAAAGGGATTTATTTCTGAAGGCATAAACTGTCATGGAGGAGGTGCACAGAACTCTCCTTTGGTAATTCTTTCTCATTTTCCAGCTTCAAAAATGGCCCAAGGCTCTGCTCAGCCCTGTCCTCTTTTCAGGACACTCTAAGTCCCTTAAAGCCATCCCCCAGCTCTGAACGTCCTCTATATGTTGGTGATCCAGCCATTCCAAACATCTCCCCTCAACTCCAACTGTGCACGTAACGCCTGGGTGTCTAACGGGCGTCCCAAACTCAACATGTCCAAACCCAAATTCCCAAAGCCCTTCTTAGATTCACCCCAAATTACCTTGTCAGCTCAGTGGGGGCAGCATAACACGTCCAGGTACCTGGCTTAGTCTCTGCTTCTTCCCTCAACTCCACCAAAGGCTCAGAAAACCTTTGTCAGCCCTACCTTTGAAACACATCTAAAATTGACCATTTCCTCCCACCCAGTCACCACCATCTCCCCCCAAAAACTGTCTGCCCATCTTCTCTACTTCCCACCTCTTGCTCTTCTCTCTCAAAATTCTCAATACAGAATTCAGAGTGATGTTATAAAAGTATGAATAAGATCATGACACATCTTTGGTCACACTCCTTACCAATCACTCAGAGCAAAGGTCAAAGTCCTTACCATGGCCCTGTGAACTATTAATATAAATTGGCACTTGCCGTGGGCGCTTGCCATCTACCTCCACAAGGATTAAGTCATGTGCCCCTGCTGCTTCTAATTTTCAACACTCCCTGAAACGAGTTCAAGGTGGAGAGCAGAAATGAGGCATTCTGTGCTCTGGGAAAAACTCGCAGAACAGGTCTTTAGACAGATATTTTCAGAAGCTGATTTTAGGGACCCAATTCTTGTATCTCCTCATATCTAGAAAAGCATTAAAATCCTTCATGGTGATGTCTGCTCCTTGTGACTAGCAGAAACCCTCTGAAAAAAAAAAATACGTGCTTGATTACACGTACTCCTCCTTCACCAAGATCACATATATGCTGACCTTCTCCCCTACCTCTTTGGAGCAGTTTCTGAGAGCTACCTGGGGTGCTGTCTCTTGGGCTATAGTCCTCATTCACTGGAAAAGACCCTGATGCTGGGAAAGACTGAAAGCAGGAGGAGAAGGGGATGACAGAGGATGAGATGGTTGGATGGCATCACCGACTCAGTGGACGTGAGTTTGAGCGAGCTCCGGGAGTTGGTGATGGACAGGGAAGCCTGCTGTGCTGGAGTCCATGGGGTTGCAAAGAGTCAGACATGACTGAGCAACTGAACTGACTGACTGCCTCAAATAAAATTCTCAGTTCTCTCATTATGCATTTTTTTCAATTGGCAGCCCAGTGCAGCCTTTGGAGGTACAGCAAAGGTCTACATAGCCTTCTGCCACCTCCCTGACTCACCTCCTATCACACTCCCTCACCTGCCCTCCCCTAAACTACAGTGGTCACCCTGTGGTTCCTTGATGATGCCAGGGAGGCTCCTGCATCAGGGCCTTTGCGAGTGTCGTGTCCTCCAACTAAAGTCCCCTGTCCCTAGATGTCTGCATGGTTTCCTCCCTGGCTACTTTGAGATCTATGCTCAAATGTCACTCTAAAGAAGATGCTTATGTGGAATCTAAAAAAAAAAAAAAATGATATGAGTGAACTTATTTACAGAACAGAAACAGACTTACAGACTTAGAGAATGACTTTATAGCTACCAGGGGGGAAGGGTGGAGGGGAGGGATAGATGGGGAGTCCTTGAGATTAACATGTACACACTGCTATATTTAAAATAAATAGCCAACAAGGACCCACTGCAAAAAATAATTTTTTAAAAAATTAATAAAAATAAAGTATCCTAGAGTATAAAGAATCTGCCTGCCATTGCAGAAGACACAAGAGATGTGGGTTCAATCCCTAGGTCGGGAAGATCCCCTGGAGGAGGAAATAGCAATCCACTCCATTATTCTTGCCTCGAGAATTCCATGGACAGAGGAGCCTGGTGGGCTACATACAGTCCACAGAGTCACGAAAGAGCTGTGACTAAGCATTTAGTGAGTGAATGAGTGAGAGGCACTGTTGATTAAAAAAGAGAGAGAGAGAAGTATTCACATAGGTAAAAAAAAGAAGACAGCATTTCCCAGCACTCTCTACTCCCTACTCTGTCTCTTTTCTTTCTAGCCCTCATCACTATCTTTCCTAGGTATTTGTTTGTCAATCTCCCCAGAAAATAAGCTTTAGAGGCCTGGAACATTGTGTTCTCAAAGCCTAAGGCATGCCTGGCACTTTGTAAATGCTCAAACACTATTTGTTGGGTAAAAGAACAAACTAACCAGTGAATGAATGAATACTGCTTGACTACTGCTGATTCTCTGAGGAAGGAGTGCGTGCAAAAATCAAGCTTGTGGCTACCCAAAGAGTGAGACGATTCAGTGGTGAAGAATCCTCCCGCCAATGCAGGAGACGCAGGTGCGATCCCTGGGTCAGGACGATCCTCTGAAGGAGGAAATGGCAACCCACTCCAGTATTCTTGCCTGGGAAATCCCACAGACAGAAGAGGTGGGATACCATCCATAGACTGGCAAAGAGCTGAAAACAACTGAGCAATGGAGCATGAATGCAAAAGAGCAGAAAGAAGGCGTGCTTTGGGTCAGTCTAGCAAGGTGTGCCTGAGAGATGAGTCAGAGAAATTAACTCTGCATCCATTCTTGAGAGATATCCTCGTTTCATAATTTAATCGACCCACATTCACACATATGTTCCCTGAGACGAGCGTGGAGGAATAAGAGCTGACTCTTGTTTGCAGACCCAGACAACTCAAATGTGGTTGTTTTTAAAATACTTGCCTCGCAGCTGTCCCTGAGGAGTTGAGTGATTATTTGAATCCTGGAAAGAAAAAGGCACCGAGATTTGTTGTCGAACTTCTGGAAAAGAGAAATTCCAAGCGCTAATCTCAAACGTGCGGGGTCGAGTTTTGCAAGGAACATGGCTCTTTATCAAATTTAAGGGCTTCCTCTTTAGAAGGGTGCGTGTGTATGCTCAGTCACTCAGTCATGTCTGACTCTCTGCGGCCACATGGACTGTAGCCTGCCAGGCTCCTCTGTCCGTGGGATTCTCCAGGCAAGAAAACTGGGAGGGTTGCCATGCCCTCCTCCAGGGGATCTTTCCAACCCAGGGATCAAACCTGTTTTTCTTGCATCTCCTGCACTGGCAGGCGGGTTCTTTACCACTAGTGCCATCTGGAAGCCCTTTACAGGGGTGGTGGTGGTTTAGTTGCTAAATCATGTCTGACTCTTGTGACCCCATGGATTGTAGTCAGCCAGGCTCCTCTGTCCATGGGATTTTCCAAGCGAGAATACTGGAGTGGGTTGCCATTTCCTTCTCCAGGGCTTTACAGGGGAGTCCAACCTAATTGGAGTCACACAGAAACAAAGGGAGTAATTCCCTGATACCAGAGACTGTGTGAACCACTTCCAAGTAACAGATCAGTGGGCTAAGTATCTGTAATTACCGCATTAACAAGGAAGATTAGCGTCAGACATCCTTCCAGCACAAGTCGGAAAAATGACCCTGTTTGTATTTGACCCTGCTCACTTCCCCCTCAAGCAACCCAATGTAGATCTAAGCTGCTGTCATGAACAGACCCCTCCAATTCAGACTTAGGGATCATTCACTCCAAATGCACTGGCTGATTTTGCTGTGGTGTACTTTGTGAAGAAAATGAAATGAAAGCAATTAAGAGGTATAAATAAACCTGCCATACCTGACCTACAGAAGCCATCATATTTTAAAAGATCTTAGTACATTAATTACATGCATGAAAGTCGCTGCTCCAGATAACAAGTGCCTGAAACGAGGCAAGTTCAATAGAGTCTCAATTTTAGACAAAATTTTAACAGTAGTGTCAGGCTGTTTCAGAAAATAACATATTTACCATAACTAATAAAATCAGTAAAACAGTATTTCCAGGTTTTCACCAAATCAGTCCAGCAATCTCTCCCCACTGTAGTAACATTCTATGTGGTTACAGGATCTGGGTTTTCTAGCAAGGAACAAGAAGGCTTAAGTGCCAAGAACAACCAAGAGAGAGGGTGTGTGTGCATACGCAGCCTAGTACGTTTATGTTTCTATCTTTCAAGCCTTGAAATGACTGTTTAATATTACACCATGATCAAAGTTAATAAGAACTAACTTTGAGAATGCACGTTCTGAAATACAAATTTTAGTCTGTGTCTAAGAAACCACCTCATTGCTTCTGCTCATGCTTCATGCCTACTGAGACTACTTTTACAAAGTTACTGTTCATAGAACTTATGATTAGTGGGTGGGAAGGAGGGGTGGGGGAAGGGATAGTTAGGGAGTTCGGAACTGACATGACACACTGCTGTATTTAAAATGGATAACCAACCAGGACCTACTAGCACAGGGAAATCTGTTCAGTATTATGCAACAACCTAAATGGACAGAAATTTGAAAAAGAATGGATACATGTCTTTGTACAACTGAATCTAGCACAACACTGTTAATCAACTATATTCCAAAATAAAATAAAAAGTTCACAAAAAATCAGTTACTGTTCATAGCAAGTTCTTAATCTTCCTCTCCTCAGTAAAAAGCAGAAGCAGAAGTTGTTAATTCAAATGAGAGTTAAATTCCTTTTTCACTGACGCATAATCTTTAATTTATCTACCATTTACACCGTTCTTTTTGTAAAATTTTACTGTATTGTGCTAAGAACACTTCACATGAGATCTACCCTCTAAAGAAACTTTTAAGTATCCAATAATGCATTGCTAAATACAAGCACAATGTTGTACAGCAGATCTCTATAACATTTTCATCTTGCTTAACAGAAACTTTACACCGGTTGAAAGACAGACAAAAGAACTGTAAGACTAACAGAAAACAACAAAATGGCAACAGCAAATCCTTCCCTATCAATAATTACTTTAAACGTTAATAAACAGAACTCATTTTAAAAATAACCATCTGGTAAAGTGAAATTGGAGTTCAAAAATGGCAACCCATTCCAGTATTCTTGCATCGAAAATTCCATGGACAGAGGAACCTGGCGGGCTACAGTCCATGGTGTCACAAAGAGTTGGACACAACTGAGCGTGTATGCACGAAGTGAAATAAATGGCCAATGGTAAGTTATGGAAAAGGACCTATTCCAGTTTCCAAGGCCATTAAAGCAACTTCTGTCTCCTCTGCTCTGGCAGGGAGCTCTGGAAGCTCAAGGCCAGCCTCAAGTCCACCCCATGAACACGCTCCATATGCTCAGAATGTAAACACACGGTGTGCACACTATGAGGAGATGCCCCAATGCGAATCATGGTTGATAAAAACCTCTTTCCTCTTCTCACCCCTTTAGAAACACTGTGTGGGACTTCTCTGATAGTCCAGTGGTTAGAGCTCTTGAGTTTCCACTGCAGAGAACATGTGTTCGATCCCCAGTCAGGGAACTAAGACCCTGTGTGCCTTTCTGTGCAGCCAAAAAAAAAAAAAAAAAAAGCTTCCTTAGAAACACTGTGTGCAATTTTTAATTTTCCCTTGCAGCATGTGGGTAACGACATGTACATATGTGTGTGAGTATGTGTGGAGAATACAAATGACTTGCCTCCCAAGCTAGGAAGAACAGCTGTTTCTCACTTATTAGGGACAGAAAATAACCCTCTTCCATTTGTTCTCCTGTCTAAGCCCATGAACGTCCAATAGCCAGTGATTCGGAAAAGCTCAGCCACGTTCACGCTAGCAGGGAGGGAGGGACGTGCCAGAAAAAGACAGACAGGTTTCTTGCTTTCCAGCATGCGTTTCCATGTCCTCTTGATTTTTTAACTTAACAAGTTTCCTTGTAGAAAGAAAGACTTCAAGGCTGGAGCCCAGGTCCACCTTCTCTCTACATACTGTTTCACCCTAAATTATTAAAAGAAGCCCCAACTTCCAA
The DNA here is from genome assembly GCA_007570785.1 of Antilocapra americana. Classification (NCBI taxonomy): domain Eukaryota; kingdom Metazoa; phylum Chordata; class Mammalia; order Artiodactyla; family Antilocapridae; genus Antilocapra; species Antilocapra americana. Next base: position 2,182,339 of record ML660781.1, read on the forward strand.
AGGTGCCATTGAAGCAGTTTAAATCATCTCCCTCTGATTAAACAAGCAGGCATCTGTCTCCATTGGTGCCAAGCCTGAAGGAAGGGCAGGCTCAGTGATGCTGTGATGATGAGGGTGACGTCAGAGAACTAAGTGTAGAGGCATGAGAAGGACACACAGCTCCCCCGACCCTCAGTGCTCTGTCCACCACACATTATGTCTGCATCAAACCCACTGATTCTTCCACTGTGGAGGAAACAGCACAGATTGCCTTCTGGTGCAGTCCGTACATCCCTTGAGTGCAAAATGTGTGTGCCCAGTGCCCGGCTTACAGCAGACATCCCCTGGTGGCTCAGATGGTAAAGAATCTGTCTGCGATGCGGGAGACCCAGGTTCAGTCCCTGGGTCAGAAAGATCCTCTGGAGAAGGGCACAGCAACCCACTCCAGTATTCTTGTCTGGAGAATCCCACAGAGAGAGGAGCCTGGTAGGCCATAGTCCATGGGATCGCAAAGAGCTGGACAAGACTGAGTAACAGAGTCTACAAAATCAAGTTGTAAGATTATGATGCACAGGGGTCGGGAGGTGGGTGACTCGTGTGTCACAAATCCTTTAGGGGTAAGACTCAGTTTCCTTATCTCTTCAAGTGGCAGCATTAGTCACTCAGTCGTGTCCGACTCTTCGCAACCCCATGGACTGTTAGCCCACCAGGCTCCTCTGTCCATGGGATTCTCCAGGCAAGAATACTGGAATGGGTTGCCATTTTCTACTCCAGATCTTCCTGACCCAGGGATCAAACCCAAGTCTCCTGCACTGCAGGCAGATTTTTTTTTTTTAACCGTCTGAGCCATCAGGGAATCATTTTTTTTTTTCTATTTCTTCAATGGGGCAGATAATCCCCACCTCACAGGTCCACTGGGAGGAATTCATGAGTTTGATGAGCACCTCATTCATTGGAGGTAACTTCATAAATGGCAGTTCCCATGCTCTCTGGACATAAGGACTCATGACAAAACGATTAAGTACAGGCTGATCCAAACACCCCCAGGAGAAAGGTTAATAAAATGCCAAGAGCATCGGTCTTGGTGGAACCCATTTCTTCTCAAGGTTCTTCACCTTCCTACGCATGCAGGCTGCTCACCTGTACACGCAGGGGTGGGCCCAGGTGCTCTAAGGTCCATGAGCGGAGCCTTCCTTTCTAGGCCTGTGTGGCCGAGAGGTCCCACCCTCTCATGACCCCAGCTCTGCTGGGCAGTTACAAGCGAAGTGACTCGGCATCCACAGGTCGCTGGCATGAACCGCCCCCTCCCAGAGACAACCAGACCCACTGCCACACCATCAACCGTGTCTCCCTGCCCAGCCCCGTCAGGCAGCTGCCGGTACTTGTTAATACTTTATTTATTTATCTATCTCTGGCTGCGCTGGGTCTTGGTTGCCTCACACAGGCTCTCTAGTTGTGGGGGCTTCTCACTGCAATGGCTCCTCTTCCCGAGGAGCACGGGCTCTGGGCGCACAGGCTTCAGGGGCTGTAGCACACAAGCTCAGTAGTTGTGGCTCACAGGGTCAGTGGCTCCATGGCATGTGGAATCTTCCCAAACCAGGGACCGAACCCATGTCTCCTGCATTAGCAGGCAGATTCTTAACCACTGGACCACCAGGGAAGTCCTTTTAAAGTAATTTTCTGTATCATGGGGTTAAAAATAGTCTGCCACCTCTGAAACAGGCATTGCTGTACCCAAAATAAAGTTCCATCAATAGAGAAGGCATACAGGACTGTGAACACACACACACACACACACACACGCACACACACACACACACACACACGCACGCACACACACACACACACTGCAGTCACTAGAAACAGACATGATATACAAATGTTGGAGACAGACTGAAAAATATAAACAGTGATCTGGATACATCTTTACCCCAAGAAAGAGAAAACCCAGTCACCCGGAAGGACGAAGGGAATCTCTGGCTGTGGCTGTCTTTCAGTGACTCAGGGGGGAAACCCAGGGCTTGAACCAAATAAGGGAAGAAGCAGCTTCTACACAGGACCAACCCTGGGAGATGCCAAGACTTGTCCCTGACTCCTGAGGCAGGCTCTCAACTTCTACTTCAGTACATCTTTTCTTGAATCAAACTCATATTTTATTTTGGCTACCGTATTTCTTTGTTCCCTTAATTTTTTTTGATTCATGTTGTAATGCTTTGTTAATTAAGGCGAAGTTCCGTAACATAAAATTAACCATTTTAAAGTGTACAGTTCAGATATTCCCCTGGAGAAGGAAATGGCAATCTACTCCAGTATTCTTGACTGCAGAATCCCTTGGACAGAGGAGCCTGGCGGGCTACAGTCCCTGGGGTCGCAAGAGTCGGACACGACAGCACTATCTTTCCTCCTTTCTTTAATACGTTCACAATACTGTACAACCAACATGCCCAGTTTCAAAACATTTGCATCATTCATGGGGAACTCCACATGCACTAAGTGGTCATAACCCTATTCTCTCCCCCAGTCACCAGCAAACACTAATCTGCTCTCTAGATATTTCACATAAATGAAATCAATTAATATGTGACTTAGGGGGGCTTCTTTCAATTAGCATAATGTTTTTGAGGTCTATCCGCACTGCAGAGTACATTAGAACTTTATTGCTTTTTTGCCTGAATAGTATTCCATTGTATGGAAAGACTACATCCTGTTTATCCATTCATCCACTGAGAGACACTTGGATTGTTTTCACCTTTTGGTAACTGTAAACAGTGCTGCTATGAACGTCTATAAGCTCCACTGATGGCTCAGCAGTAAAATAATCTGCCTGCAATGCAGGAGACACAGCAGACATAGGTTCGATCCATGGGTCAGGAAGATCTCCTGGAGGAGGGTATGGCAATCCACTCCAGCATTCCTGCCTGGAGAATCCTACGGACAGAGGAGCTTGGTGGTCTGCAGTCTATGAGGCTGCAGAGAGTTGGACATGACTGAAGTGACTGAGCACGAGTACATGAATGTCTGTGTACAAGTATTTGTTTGAATACCTGTTTTCTATTCTTTGAGGCATATACCTAGCAGAGAAATTGCTGGGTCATAGACTAATTAAGGAACCACCAGAGTCTTGCATGTGGCTGCCTCATTTTACATTCTTACCAGCAATGCTCAAGATTTCCAATTTCTTCGCATCCTTACCAATATGTTATTTTCTGCTTGTTTGATTGTAGCCTAGGGGCTGTGAAACAGTATCTCATTCTTCCAATGGTTTCCTTTTTAACAAAAGCATTACCATGTAGTTTGTTGATATAAAATTTACCTATAATAAAACACACAGATGGAAAGTCCAATGCCTTTTGATAACTGTAAAGACCTAAAGCGTAACCATCACCCAGGACAAGATCTAGGACACTTCCAGCCCATGAGAAAGCGCCCATACGGCCCCAGAGACAAACGTCCCGGGGCCACTTCATCACCAGAGCTCATGCATGCTGTTCTAGAACTGCAAAAATGGAATCCGACTGTAGGCGCTTCTTTTGTTTAACGTGAAACTTTCCAGATTCACCCATTTTGCTGCACGCATTGGTAGTTCATTCCTTTTCATTGCTGACTAGTACTCTCTAATCTGATGATAATAGTTTGTTTATTCATTTGCCTGTTGATTGACATTTGGGTTGTCTCCAGATTAGGGCTGTTTGGAATAAGACCTCTATGAGCAGTTTGATCCAAGTCCTTCGTGTTTCATAGGATCAGTTTCGAGACTGTGGCTGCCGAATAAGTGTGTGGTCAAAGGCAGAGACTGTGAGATGTGCCTTCCTAAAGGAGAAGAGTCTTGAGAGTTCTCACTTCATCCACAATAAGGCTAAGGAGAGGCTTCTCCCTCACCCACCAATGCAACAGTATAAGAATGCCGGCAGGCAAGTGGGGATTGGGCTGAAAAACGAGAGTCCCATCTTTCTCGACATCTGTAGCTTTGAGAAGAAGAATCTGCTAGCAAGGCAGGTCCATGTGCCATGACGGAGGCCAAGGTCATGTCACACAGCGATACACACATATTTACACATGCACACACACCTTTCATAGTGCACTTTCCTACATATGTTTCTGTAACTAGACTTAATGTGGTGATCATTTGGCAATATATATAGATTATATATAATTACACAAATTACATATAATTATATATAATCATATATATAGTCATTATCTGAAGCTAATGTAATGTTATGTTGTCAATTACACCTCAATTTAAAAACATGTATAGGAATAACCCTGGTGGTAAGTGTTTAGAAAGAAAATATTTAAACCAATGAAGAGGTACACCCTCTTTCCAGATGGTAGGACAATATTGTGAGGAAGCCAGATTTCACAAACCAAGATGTAGATATAACACTCCTAGATGCTAATCACTCCCAATAAAATTTGGAGGCAACCCAACATAATAGTTCTTAAGAATATACAGACGAACAGGGAGGTAAGAAGAGTCAAAATTCTTTTAAAATTGTGAGAAGCACTGCTCCAAGACATTAAACCATAATCATTAAAATGATGTTATTCTAATAAAATGATCAAACAGACTAAGATAACAGAACCAGTTCAGCAGTATACCAAGGATACATAGGAATTTTCACTTATGATATGAGAACCTACTGCGTAGCACAGGGAACTCTACTCAGTGTTCCATGATGACCTAAATAAATGGGAAGGAAGTCAAAAAAACAGGGAATATATGTATATGCATAGGCTCACTCTTATGTACAGCAAAAACTGACTCAACATTGTAAAGCAACCATATTCAAGAAAAATTAACTTTAAAAAATTTAATATATGATTTTAAAAAGGTGTTACAAATTAAGGACTCCATTATATATCAAATAGTGTTGGGGAAACTGGGTGTTAACTCTGGATGGGTAAGCCAGTTTATTAAGGTCAATACATTAATAATCATATTTCAATTAATAACCATTAGGGGCACCTAAGCTTTGTGCAAGGCATTGTGATGATGGATTTCCAGGCACTATCTCATTTAATCCTGACAACAACTTCTATGAAGTAGGTATTGTTACCTCTAGATCATCTATTTCAACTAACTCACTTAAAAATGATCAGGAGTTTGGTACTGACATGTACACACTACTATACTTAAAATAGATAAGCAATAAGAACTTACAGTAGAGCACAGAGAACTCAGCTTAATATTCTGTAATAACCCAAGTTGGAAGAGAACTTGAAAAAGAATAGATACATGTATATGTATGTGCTCAGTCGTGTTTGAATCTTTGCGACCCCATGGACTATAGCCCATCAGGCTCTCTGCCCATGGAATCTTTCGGGCAAAAATATTGGAGTGGGGTGCCATTTCCTATTCTGATGTATATGTAAAAGTCAATCACTTTGCCATACACAGCAGAAATTAACACAACATTGTGAATCAACTGTGTTCCAACATAAAGTAAAAATTTTAAAAAGTGAGCACACCAAAGCCCAGAGAAGCTAAGTGATTTGGCCAGGGTCACACAGCAGGCAGAGAGCCTAGATGAGCACTGTGCCTCTCAGCATTACGTCTACCTAACCATACTGTCTCCAATTATCACCTTTTAGAAACGGATGCAGATCTCTGGAGTTTGCACATACAAGTTTGCAGAAGAGGAGCAGATAATCCACAGCAGACGGTGCAGCGAGAATAGAAGAACACATGCAAATGGACCTTCAGGGAGGCTTTCCAGAAACAGAAGCTAAGGATCTAAATCAGGATGAGACCAGCCAACACTGGTGCTTTTGTCAAAATTGTGGAGGGAGCTTTTAATAGCCCAGCTACCCAGGACCTTGGCTCACTGCCTCTCTGCAGACAGCCCCTCTGCAGCTCAACTTCCTTGCTTGCCACACTGGGTCTGGCTCATCAGGGCTCAGGAAGCAGAGGGGCGTCCCCAGGCTCCACTCTCTCTCCCCACTCACCACACCGACAGCAGCTGTTAACGGCCTCCCTAGAGCATCTTCCCACGTGGCCCTAGAGGTAAAGAACCCACTTGCCCATGGAGATGTAACAGACTCAGGTTTGATACCTGAGTTGAGAAGATCCCCTGGAGAATCCCATGGACAGAGGGGCCAGGTGAGCTACAGCCCACAGGGTCACACTGAGACGACTTAGCACGCACAGAGAGCATCTTCCCCAGTTCACTTTCACAGCATCAGCCACAAATGAGAAAGAAGGCTTCACAATTCAGGGCAGGTTCAATAAAGAAAACCATTGCTGAACCTCCCACCAGGACAGACACCACTCCACCCCTCAGAGGAAGAAACACACACATACAAGCACACCCTTGGCATCACGATTTAGCAAATCTTTAAAAAAAATGTAATATCTGACAGCTGATGGGCATGGAGTTCCTCTGGCAGTGAAGAAAACGTTCTCGAATTAGATGGGGGCGATGGTTATACCACATCGTGAAAATACTAAAATTCACTGAACTGCACACTTTGAAATGATGAAATTTATGTTATGCGAATTTTGTCATAATAAAAATAGAACATTTTGGAAAAAGAAAATTTAAAAAAAAACAAGAAAAGAAACACTTAAATGTAAATACTGAAATATAAAGATACCTTTATATTTACGTGTAAAATTAAATAAGTAAATGTAGATAAATAAGTAAATATAGATAAAATGTTTCTGGGGTTAAGGGATTCCCCTCTCCTGCATCTTCCAGGGGGACTTCCTCTAATAACATGTCTCCCCTAACCCAACTCTGAAATCGTGGGAGCCTCTGAATTTCCAGGGGAAGGTGTGCACTGAAGCAAGGGATGAAGCATTTCCCTGGCAATACAGTGGTTACGAATCCACTTTGCAATGCAGGGGACTCAAGTTCCATCCCTGGTCCGGGAACTAAGTTCCCACGTGCCGCGGAGCAATTGGAGCACGTGCTGCGGTGATAGAGCCCACTCGCTCTGGAACCTGCAGGCAACAACTAGACAGCAGCCAGTACCCTGTAAAGAAGAGCCAATGCTGCAACTAAGACCCGACGCAGCCAAATAAATGCATATTAAAAAGAAAAGAAAAAGGGCACAAGACAGCAGAACCCTCGTCAAGGAACTGTCCAAAAAGGCAGGGCCCCCACGATGCCCCTGGGCCCAGGAGCCTGCAGAGGGACCATCTAGTGAGATTTAGGTGCTTAAATACCTGCCTGTCTGAGCTCTGCTTCTGAAGTGAGAGAAGCAGGAAAACAATTTCCACAATGACCCAGCCGGCTCAGGGCTTACAGTCAGGAAAGCAGACACTGACAGGAAGGCACAACGATGCCAGGATGTAAAAGGATATCAGGAGTCAGAGAGATGAGGAGGGTAAAATCTCCATTTCTCCTCTTTCTGGAGGTAAGGCAAGAGGCAGCAACCCACCTCTTGGTCAAGCAGAGCAGTGGTCCCCAAGTTTTTCAGCACCAGGGGCCAGTTTCGTGGGAGACAACTTTAGCACAGACCGGGGAGAGGGAATGGTTTGGGGATGATTCAAGTTCATTACATTTATTGCTCACTCTATTTCTATCATTATTACATCAGCTCCACCCCAGATCATCTCCAAGCCTGGAGGTGTGGACCCCTGAAGTAGAGGAGAGTGCAGGGAAAAGGCCTTAAAGGTCCCCTCTGGGAGGTCATTTCTCGGTGATGAATCAGGAAATTGAGGTCCGGGAAGGCTGAAGACAAGAACTTAGGGGCAACTTGTGCTGAAGCTGGCATGGTCCCAGGCCTGTGGACTGGTGCCCGGTGGTCCTTGATCACACCTAAATACCTCCTGCTGCAAGCGCTCCTCCTGAGAGGCAGATGGAAAAAACCCTGGCAGGCTCAGGGCCAGCTTCCTTATTTGCAAACAGGAATAATACCGGCCCTGTCTAGCTCCCAGGGCTGGAGTGGTGATGAAATAAAATCAAGCATTGTGAACCCTTGCAAACTGTAAAACCATCACACAGATGTAAGGAAACGTCATTATCATTTGGGGGAGGATTCTTAATGCCTATTTCAAGGCGAAAAAAAATTTTTTTTGACTATTTAAAGGTCTGTTAGAGAAGAGAAAAACCCAGGATGTGCTAGCCCAGGTTCCGGGCCCAGGGATTTAGTAAATATTCACATTCAGCAGTAATAAAAAGGTACAGAGCCAGATTTACCACCAAGCTTTTGAAGCTTAAGCTTTTGGGGCCCCTCACTTACACTGGGCCCTTCCAAGGTGTTGAAAGAGCCCCTGCAGTGTGTGCACGAGGTCAGTTTGTTTCTGCAACCTTTGCAAAAGCAAGATACTTTTGTTGCAATCTGCTGAAATGACTGTCTCACTCTCTCTTTTATTTTTTTGGAGAGATCTTAGTTCCCAGACCAGGGATTGAACGCATGCCCCCTTAATTGGAAGCAGAGTCTTAAACTGTTGGACTACCAGGGAAGTCCCTAAGATGACTGTCTCTCATCACTCCAGTTTGCTCCCTATCATAGTTCTGGTGGCGGGGGGTGGCACTAGGTAAGGGGCAGCTTATCAGAATTTGCCTTCGGGAAATTTTGCCTAATACATTTAGTTTAGCTTGAGTAGAATATGTTTACAATCATTTCCAGTCTCCCAGATTTTATTAAGCTTCCCTGGAATAACAACAGTTTCCAAGAACACTCATTGATGTCATCAATTCAAAATATACTGAATACTGTTGTTGTTCAGTCCCTAAGTCATGTCCAACTCTTTGCGACCCCATGGACTGCAGTACCAGGCTCCTCTGTCCTCCACTATCTCCTAGAGTTTGCTCAAATTCATATCCATTGAGTTGGCGATGCTATCTAACCATTTTCTTCTCTGTCTCCCCCTTATCCTTTTACCTACAATCTTTCCCAGCACAGCCGGCATAGCAAATGGAGAGAAGTCAGCCTAAATTGACAGCCATGCTACAAAGGTACCCGACATGGACAATATTGAATTGTGAAGCTAAACTTCATTTTCTAAAGTAGCAACTCTTTAGAACAAAAGTATCAGTCAACCATCCTGAAAGAAAGACCAAATTGCCTCTCAATTCTCTCAACAGAAAAGGATATTCCAGATTGCTGTCATAGGAAGAGTCAGTCAAATAACATGTAGTCCAAAAATGTAAGAAAAGATTATCGAGGTATGCAGGGTAGCCAATAAAAACATTATTTTCCAGGAATTTGATGTTGCTGATATTTGTCAGCTTTTTTAACTTGGCATTTTTTAAACAACTTTTCCTCATTCTAGATAAACATTTGTTTTGTACCTAATTCTGTATTTCTAATTTTACATTCTTTTTCTCAAAGAAAGACCCGAAATTGTATAAGCTTCAAGCCTCAATAAACCATGAATCCCAAGCTTCCTAATTTAGGACTCAAACATTTTCCATTGCCATCAGTTTTATTCATTTATGAAAAACAGCTCAAAATCTCCTTTCAGAAAAAAACATATGCAATGATCTTAAAGCCTCTCCACCGAGGACCAAAATAAAATGGATTTGAACAACAATGAGTAGCAGAGCTGCACAGAAGAGACTCTTCTAACCACAAAACTCACAGACACCTTTGTCTAGAACTCTTTAAGAAAATGCTCTGTCTGGAATAGATGGGATTACCCAGGTACACATCAGTGCTGACCCTCCAGAGTGTGGCTTTTTAAGCTTGAGAATAATTTGAAGATAGCTTATGGTATAATAAAATCAGTACTGTTAATCCAAGACCAAATGGCTTCCCTCACAGCTCAGTTGGTAAAGAATTTTCCTGCAATGCAGGAGACCTGGGTTCGATTATTGGGTTGGGAAGATCCCCTGGAAAAGGAAATGGCAACCCACTCCAGTATTCTTGCCTGGAGAATCCCATGGACAAAGAAGCCTAGCAGGCTATACCGCCCATGGGTTCGCAAGAGTCAGACATGACTTAGCGACTCAACCACCACCAAACTGGAACCACAGTTTTAAGGGAAAGGAAGGAGAAGAAGTGAGTCTTGGGAACTCCATCACTGAGAAACATCACAGCTGCTTGCTCTTCCCACCTCGGCTCTAGGACTCCTTGTCTAGCTAATGCCACCCCCCATCCCCCCACCTATGTGTCCTGGTCAGGCTCAGAGCCCCTCCTGCCATCATTCCTTTGTGAACCTCACTCCGCCCTGCCCAGTGCCCAACCCTCCTGGAAAATCTCTCTCCCCTCCCAGCAAACCTTCCCCAGGTAGCCTCTAAGACACCCTCCAACAAGAGGTAATTCAATTTGGTTTCAGTCTCTTTGCCACACACCCGCCCCACAGCTTATTTGTCTGAAATCGGACCCTCCCCAAAGAGGCAGACACCTCCTCCCCTGAGGGGGACTCATCACCCAAGTCCTGAGTCCATATGGCACATTCTCCCCAACCCCTAATCTATTTGCAAGCCTTCCTCCCTCCTCCACCCTTGTGCAGGGTTTTCTTTTTGGTGTATACACATGTTCCAGGCTCTCCAGGCTGGCTGAGGCCCTTCCATCCATCCATCCATCCGTCCGTCCATCCATCCATCCATCCATTCATGCATCCATCCATCTGTCCGATCCATCCATCCACTCCTCCATTCAATGGATAGGGAAAGAATGTCCACCATGTGCCTTACATAGCACTAGATGCTGGGACACAGTGCTAGATGCTCTCATGGGAGCCAAGAAGAACACCACCCTTTCCTTTCCCTTCTCCCTAGCACTCCTCTTCCCCACACTCTGCTGATCCCCAGTCTCTCCCAGCATAACCAAAGGTCCCCCACGTGGCTGTGTCTCAAACCCCAAAGGCTTGCTAAACTGAACTGAAAATAAAGTAGCCCACGTTGGTCCCATTCTCGCGATCGAGAATTGCAAAAATGCCAGCTGTAATTGGGATGAATGAGCTGTGGCCTGAGCTTCAGCTCATCAAAGAAAGCATCCCACAGAGAGAGCGTGGGGTTTCACCTGGCGGCCTGAACCACGTGGACGCCTCTTGGGTTTGGCCCTATGAAAGGAAGCTTCAGCGAAGACCTCAGAGCCTAAGGAAGAGGGCTTTCTCACTCATCACCAAGGGGAAGCTCAACAAACCTTGAGGAAGAAACAGTTAACACATCACTATTAACACATAGGGTCCTGTGACCCAGACCCTGGTAGGGATGACAAGGAATCAGGTTTGTTTCAGAGTAGAGTTGGCTCCGGCAGGTGACCCGTCTTCATCCCAGGAAGCTAACCTGAAATCAATGTGTCACTTTTCTAAAATTTCAACTGAATTTTCAAAACAAGTAGAAAATCATAGTTCCCACAACAGGGAACAATACTGAGGTGGTTGGGTCAACATGCCCTCCTCCAGGGGATCTTCCCAATCCAGAGAGCAAACCCAGGTCTTGCACTTTGCAGGCTGATTCTTTACTGACTGAGCCACCAAGAATACCGGAGTGGGTAGATTATCCCTTCTCCAGGGGATCTTCCCAATCCAGGAATTGAACCGGGGTCGCCTGCATTGCAGGCAGATTCTTTAGTAGCTGAATTACCAGGGAAGCTTGGTTAGGGAAAACCTCTTTATTCTGGAAAAGGAAACGGTAACCTACTCCAGTATTCTTGCCTGGAAAATCCCATGGACAGAAGAGCCTGGAAGGCTACAGTCCACAGGGTTGCAAAGAGTCGAACATGACTGAGTGACTTCATTTTCACTGGGTCAAAATGGATTTTTCTAATAGCAGACAACACAAAATTTTCTTCCAAATTCAAAACCATGGACACCACTCCTGGAAGAAGGAAACAGTGGTGCCCTGACTCTATAGTCGACCATGGAAAGGGCTCAGTTCCATGATGTGATCACAAAGGGAAAGGTGAGAGATGGCGGAAGACTGCAAATAAAAGGGCAGATGAATTTCCACCCTGATGCTCATTAGAGCTCAGCTGAGAAGCTGTTTCTGGGACCCTGTCCCTTGCTGGGAGACACATGGGAACCAAATCATATCAAAGCCACAGGGGCAGCACTGTAATTACTTTCTCCAGCCCACGCATCTGCATGGGGACATTTGCTGATTCCAGGAAAAGCGCTATTTTCTCATCTGCACTGGAGCTGGAGGTCAAGGGAGCCAATTCCTTCGAGCTAAATGGCCTTCTTTTTTCTCTCCTTCCTCAGCAAGATGGCCCTGTGCTGGAGCTCTGCGGTGGTCACCTCCCTTCCAACATCAGGGAGGCCACCACAGTTGCCTCTACTTGTAGACCCACCGCCTGCACATTCTGGGGCTGAGGGCAGGACACAGAATCAACCAGAGCTTAGAGTTGGGAGTGGATTTCTCCTGGAGTTAGAGCTCTTGAAGATGGCTAGGCAGGCCTTGAAAACAAAAAAATATTTTTTAAAGAGTTTTTTGATGTGGACCATTTTTCTTTAAAGTCTCTATTGAATTTGTTACAATGCTGCCTCTGCTTTATGTTTGGGGTTTTCTGGCCATGAGGCATGCGGAATTTTAGCTCTGTGTGTGTGTGCGTGCTCAGTTGCCAAGTCATGTCTGACTCTTTGCAACCCCGTGGACTGAGGCCACCAGGCTCCTCTTGTCCATGGGATTTCCCAGGCAAGAGTATGTGGGTTGCCATGTCCTCCTCCAGGAGATCTAGCTTCCTGACACAGGAGTCAAATCCACATCTCCTGCATTGGCAGGCGGATTGTTTACCATTGAGCCACCAGGGAAGCCTAAACCCGACCATACTTGCACCCTGATCTCAGACTTCTCAGCCTCCAGACTGTAAGGAGCAAATGTCTGCTGTTCAAGACAGAACAGACAGACCCGCTAGACAGATAGACCCACCTCCCCAGTCTATGGTATTTTTGTTACAGCAGCCTGAGCTGCCTGAAACAGCCTCCACCTGAATATAGTCTTAAACCAGACAGTGCCCAGAGGTGGTGCCTGAGCTTCCTATTGGTACTTAATACTGTGTAATAACATGGCATCTATTTCAACTGGGTCTTCCTTATTTCTGAGTGCTGCTCAGACCTACATGTTGGATATTACCAACAGCCAGTCCTGTGTTTCCTGCTTTTCTTCTCTTTATGATCCCTGGGCTGAACCATCTGCTCTCCTGGTTAGATCACCACCACCTCTGGGCATCTGTGGCTCTTATCTATGCAGCAAATCAATCCCCTGCTTGTGGGAACAAGACTTGGCTTCTTCCTCTTCTGTGAACAGAGATACGAACAACAGGACTGACTCATAGAGCTGTCAAGAGGACTAAGCAAAAGCATGGCACGATGGTTAATTACATATGTCAACTTGGTTGGCCATGATGCCCAGATCAAATATTATTTCTGGGTGTGTCTGTGAGGTTGCTTCTGATGAGATTAGCACTTGCATCAGTAGACTCGGTAAAGTAGATGCACCCTTCCCAGCATGGATGGGCATCATCTAAGCCACTGAGAGCCTGAATGGAACAAAAGGCAGAGGAAGGAGGAAGGTGTCCCTTCACTTCCTGGCCCACTGCTTGAGCTAAGACATCTTAGCTCATCTTCTGCCCTCAGACCGGCATTTACACCATCAGCTCCTCTGGTTCCCATGCCACTGAACTCAGACTGAATCATAACACTGGCTTACCTGGATCTCAAGCCAATTTCTGTAATAAATACCTTTCTCTCTCTTCCTCTACCTATATACATACATAGTAAGTAATAATAATAATTGGATTTCATTAATAAACACAATCTAATAACTACAGTACAAACCGTGATGATTTATTATTAATGAAATACAACTATTATTCTGGTGTATATTAAATGTAATAGTATTAATAAATTACACCATAGCTATACTATTTATATAATTATTATACATGTTATATAATTATATATAGCAATATATTACATTATTAATACCTACTGTATATATAATTGCATTATTATTAGATATTATATCTGTTATAATGCATAATGTATAAGATATGCAATATAAAAACAATATATTGTGTAACATAAAATAATATAAAATATAATAATAATATATGTATATATAATAATATTTAATGTTCTTATTATTACTTATAGACGTATCCCTCATCCCTCCCTCCATGCATGCGTTAGTTGCTCAGTTGTGTCTGACTCTTTGCAACCCTATGGACTAGCCCACCAGGCTCCTCTGTTCATGGGATTCTCCAGGCAAGAATACCGCAGTGGGTAGCCATCTCCCTCTCCAAGGGATCTGCCTGACCCAGAGACTGAACCCACATCTCCTGCAATTCTCTATCACTGAGCCACCTGGGAAACCTTTTTTCTTAAGCACTATCAAAAAAGAAGTTACGGGAAAAAACTCCCAATTATCTTGGGCTCCAGGCACAAGCTGTGTTCACAACTTAATTTTTCTAACTAAAAGGAAACAATGGATTTCAAGTTTCCTTCCCTTTTGTGTAACTGAGATGCTTTCTTTCAGAGGGAAAAAGCGGAGCATGGAGATAAATGAAAATCAAGACCCCAGATGGGGACTGGATGAGAAATGCTGCTCTCGTCATTAGTCCTGAAAGGAGCAAACCCGCTCCCCTCCTGGACAGCTGTCTTTTTCCTTTCCTTCTTACATTCTTCCTCTTTCCTTTCCTCCCTCCCTCTTCGTTTCTTCCTTCCCTCCTTCTCTCCCTTTCTCTCTTTCTCCCTCCCTCCCCTTCTTTTTTCTCTTTTTCTTCAGATATCCTGAAGTATAATTGCTATACAAAAGCTGCACATACTTTAATATATATAATTTGATGAGTTAGGACGCACGCATACACTCACGAAACCATCACCATAACCAAGGTAATAAACATGGTTCTTCGTGTCCCCTTGCTTTTTCTTCTTTGGGGAGGTGGCGGTAAAAAGAACATTGGACATGCAGTCTACTCTCTTCACCACGTTTTCTCAAGTGCACAGGACAGTACTAACTACAAGTACTGTGTTGTACACAGATCTCTAGAACGTATCTTGCACAATCAAAGTTTGATACTCAATGAACAAGTTCCCCTCTCCCATCCCTTGGCAATCACCATGTAATCTCCACATCTATGAGCTTGACTAGTTTAAACAGCATGTATCTGTCCTTCTGTGCCACCGATTTCACCAACAAAATCTCTCCCAGGTTCATCCGTGTTGTCACATAGGGCAGAATTTCCTTCTTCTTAAAGCATGAATAAAATTCTGTTATACATATATACCACATTTTCTTTATCTGACCACCTACTGATAGATATGTAGGTGGTCTCCACCTCTTGACTATTGTAAATAATGCTACAATGAACATGATAGTACAATACCCTGATTTCAGTTCTTTTGGATAAATACCCAGAAGTGGGATTGCTAAATCATATGGTAGCTCTAGTTCTAATTTCTTAAAGAACGTCCATACTGTTTTCCATAGAGACTGCACCATTTTATATCACAGCAGAAGTATACAAGGGTTCCAATTTCTCTGTCTCCTCACCAACATTTGTTGTTGTTGTTGTTGTTTTGCTTTTTTGATAACAACCATCTTACCAAATGTGAAGTGATTTCTCTCTTGATTTTCATTTCCCTGATGATTAGTGATGCTGAGCATTCTTTCATATATGTGTTGTCTGTTTGTATATCTTCTTTTGGGAAACGCCTATTCAAGTTTTAGCCTGTATTTTAATCAGATTGTTTTGTTTTTTTGCTATTGAGTCATAGGAGTTCCTTATGTATTTTGGATATTAAACTCTTATCATACATATGATAAGAGCTTGCAAATATTTTCTCTCATTCTGTAAGTTGCCTTTTCATTCTCTGATTTGTTTCCTTTGCTGTACAGAAGCTTATTAGTCTGATGTAGTCACATCAGTCTAGTCATGCTTTTGTTGTTTTTACTTTTGGTGTCATAGCCAAGAAATCATGGTCAAGACCAATGTCAAGAAGATCTTCTGCTCTTTTCTTCTAGGAGTTTTACAGTTTCAGGTCTTAAGTTTTTAATACATTTTGAGTTGGCATTATATATGATGTAAGATAATGGTGTGGTTTCATTCTTCTGCAGGTGGATATCCAATTTTCCCAGTCCCATTATTGAAAAAGCTATCCTTTCTTCACTGTGTGCTCTTGGGACCCTTATCAAAGATCAGTTGACCATATGTGTGGGGTTTATTTCTGGGCTCCCTATTCTGTTTCATTGGTCTACATGTCTGTCTTTATGCCCATACCGTACTGCTTTAGTTACTGTAGTTCTGTAACATATTTCAAAACCAGGAAGTGTGATGCCTCTATTTTATTTGGCTGTCTACTTTCTAATGAATTTTGTCGGTGTTTCCAGATCACCAAAGAAATATGCAAACTATGATGTGACTCCCACCCCTTTAAATGTCTGAAGTACCTAGATGTTCACACGTGCTGTTTCTCAGAATACTCACCCACCATCCCATTCAGCCTTTCCACAGACATTTAGGGGGACACTTATTATGAGCTGGCCACTGTTCAAAGGTACTGGAGAGATGGCAGCAAACAGGACAGATAACATTTCTGCCTATGTAATGCTGATATTCTGCTGGACAGGAGAGACAAAAGTCAACCAAATATGATAACAACAAATGATAAACATAAGTGTAGGAAGTAGTAAGTGCTATGAAGAAAATGAAATAAACAAGAGCATGAGGGTGGCAGAAGCTGATGGGTGTGAACTCCAGGAAGGGTGGTCTATCTCACTTTTGTTTCTGCCTCTCCATGTTGCTGGTGGTCAGTCGCCCAGTCATGTCCAACTCTTCAAGACCAAATGGATGGCAGCATGCCAGGCCTCCCCGTCCCTTACCATCTCCCGAAGTTTGCCCAAGTTCATGTCCATTGCATTGGTGATGATATCCAGCCATTTCATCCCTTTGATGCCCTCTTCTCCTTCTGCCCTCAATCTTTCCCCAGCACCAGGGACTTTTCCAGTGAGTCAGCTGTTTGCATCAGATGACCAAAATACTGGAGCTTCAGCTTCAGCATCAGTCCTTTCAACAAGTATTCAGGGTTGATCTCCCTTAACACTGACTGGTTTGATCTCCTTGCTGTCCACGAGACTTCTAGGAGTCTTCTCCAGTACCACAGTTCAAAGGCATCAATTCTTTGGTGCTCTGCCTTCTTTATGGCCCAGCTCTCATAACCTACGTGACCACTGGGAAGACCATAGCCTTGACTCTATGGACTTTTGTCAGCAGAGCAATGTCTCTGCTTTTCAAAGCACTGTCTAGGTTTGTCATAGCTTTCCTGCCAAGAAGCAATCGTCTTCTGATTCCATGGCTGCCAAGTTCTCTTAGGGGCTCTGTGAGTCAGAACAAAGCACTGACTCCAACTTACTCAAGGGAGCTCTGTAAGCTGGGCAAGAATAGGGTGAAGCAGCCTACACCTGAGAAAGAGGGGGTTCTCTCACTTGACCTGTAAAAGTAACCCTGCTTCCTTCCCCTCCTGGCCCTGCCTTCACACAAAGTCACCACCATAGACCTGGTGCCATTATCTGTCCCCCTTCCTCAACCCACAGACCACCTGAAATGTTATCTTCCTCAGTGTCCTTCCTGGAGCTGCCGGAGGCAGAGCCCACACCCATGCCAGGCACTGGGCTAAGCATTCACACCCAGGCTACAGCGATCAGCAAAGAGCTCCAGGACTCAGTGGGTCTCACACGTGAGTGGGCATCAGTATCAGCCAGGGGACTGAGCAAACACAGGTCCTTTGGTAAGTCCACTCAAGAGCTTCAGTTCTGGGATCTGGGGTGGTGCTCAGGAATCTGCATTTCTAACAAACTGGCAAGCGATGCTGCTGTTGAAGATCTACAGACCCCCTTACTCCAATAAAAAGGAGGGATTACTATACCTACTTGACCAAGAAGGAAACAGAGACTCTGTGAACTAAACTAATTTCTAGGAGGGAAGGAAGCAAACATGTTACTCCTGCATTCATTTCAGCAGGGCCCCCCAACACTGATATCACATAGCAGTCAGCTCGGGGCCTTGCTGGGACCAGAGGACCCCTGGGACCAGGGACCAGAGGGCAGGGGCTGAGGTCTGCTCAGCTGTGGATGTGTAGGGCCCAGGCTGGTCCTCATCACTGCTTCGATAACCATACTGCCCATCAGATAATTTTTTCTCCAAGGACTTCTTATCTTCCCTTTGAAATGCAAATCAGAAGAAAGCCCTGAGCTCTCCTGCCCTCCCAGCTCCTGCAGTATCGCAGGCCTGGTGCACCCACGCAGACACCAGGGTACAGACCTGAGGGATTTTCCCATCAGGCCACTGAAACCAGTCAGGGGACATCTTTGAACATCCTTCAACCTACTACCATGTGCGCTGACGTCAAGTGCTATGCTCTTGACAAATGTCTTATGAGGGGAAATTAAACCCGAGACAGTGGAGCGCTAAGAGAAGCAGACTGTCCCTTGAAATGAGTGTGGGCAGGACTAGGCTCTGCCAGAGCTGGCTACTCAATATGTAGGAGCTTTGCAAGCCGGCTGTCAAACACTGGAGACCTGAGATAGACCATGGCGGGAAGATTTGTACCAAGGCCCCCTGCCCCCACCACCACACGCCTTCTTCCCTCTCCGCAATTGGAGAGTTTGTTGCTAGCACAGCACTGCTTGACAGGAACATGAGTATTCTTAAATGTGGTGCTCACTGGGCTTAGAAGTCAGGCACTTTCTGTGGGTGGATGTCTCAAAAACAAATCTCTGGAGTTAAAATTGAGGTCACTGGAAGCCTATGAGTCTCTCTCTCTCTCTTTCTCACACACACACACACACAGACACACACACACACACAGAGTCATGTTAAGAGAAAACTGTTTAGAAATGCCACTATTTTGACCATCAGTAACAATCAAACTTTTTTCACAGCTGATCAAAAGAACGCTCAGCCAAAGGCTCTTTATTCTGCCTCCTTTTTCTACTTCCCAGAAAGAAGTATTTGTTGCCTCCAAAGTCCCTTAGGAGAACTAAGCTCCTAAGAAATTTCACCTCGTAGCCTCTTTGAACAGTTCTGGTGGATAGAGCACAAATCTCATAGACCACAAATGAGATCTCTCTGTCCACCTTCATCAACTCTTCACTGACTTTGCGAACAGAGAAAGGGGGTAGAGCATGAATAATTTAAATCCCCAGAGGACCCAAAACAATACATTTCTGCCAAAGTTTCAACTACAGCCATAACAGGGAGAAGATAATCCAGCCTACATTTCATGATCTTCCATTTCTCCTGTCTGAACCAACTGAGGTTGGCATTGAACAGTAAAACAAATGGTCCAAGAGGGAAAAGGAATAATCCACAAACTATATAAACAGCTCCTTTTATGAGCAAGAGTTGACAGTGTTTGAAATTGGAGCAAGGTCTCCAATAACATTTCAGAGGACTGATATCTGGGAAACAAGGTGAGTGATTACAAGAGGTCGCCTATGCCTAAAGTGAATTTCATACTGAAAATCACAATGGAATATGCAGCTTCTACTCCAAGCAGGCTTCATGACATTTCCATGGAATTATATGTCTATAAAATGGTTAAAAATAACAAAGCAAATGAAAAACAGTCTTGTCGACCTTCCTTGCTAATAACAGTAATGCTTTATTTCAATCCTGGAGTTTTAGCCAACAGCAATAAAAATGGCTCGCTAACAATAAAAAAATTCATGCCCTCTTTTCTTCTTTGGATTGCACTTTTTGTTTTCAAGGCTCTTCTTCACTCTCCAAAGAGTGGGCAAGCAAGCAATGATTATCTCCATTTCACAGAATGGGACAGACAGGTGCGGGCTTTAAATGATTTGTGGGATGTTATAGGCATGATGGCTCAGTGGTAAAGAATCTGCCTGCCAATACAGGAGATGCAAGACACTTAAGTTTGGTCCCTGGGAGGGTTCCCTGGAGTAGGAAATGGCAACCCACTCCAGTATTCTTGCCTGGGAAATCCCATGGGTGGAGGAGCCTGGAGGGCTACAGTCCACGGGGTCAGGTGGAAAAGAGTAGGGCATGGTCCCAGGTTTCTGAGAGTATGTTTTTACCACCCTGCCACTGGGCCCTCATCAGCCCTGTTGCCCTGTCCACCTCACCAAGCATTCCACAGCAAAGTCTCTCACTAAAACCTCACTCTGGTGGCACAAAGTACACCTGACCCCAGGGAAGCCTGCAGTCAAGTTCCTGAACTATAAGCTGAATGCATACAGGAGAAAGAGGCTTATAGGGCAATAACTGAAGCTAACTTTTTAGCAATGCATCCCTGCCCTTCCACATATAAAAATCTGCATGACATCTACATACATAATAGAATGGCTAAAAGGATAACCAGATAATAACAAGTGTTGACAAGGAGGTAGAGCAACTAGAACTCTGATACATTACTGCTGAGACTAACAAACACTCACCAGATGGCCCAGCAACTCCAAACTAAGGAGCCCATCTAAAAGAAATGAAAGCAGATGTTCACACAAAGACTGTCTATGGATGCAGCTTTATTCATGATCTCCCCAAACAGGAAATAACCCAAATGTCCATCCATACACTGGAAAACTACTCAGCATTAATAAGAAAGGAATGAATTTCTGATAGATGCAACCATGGCAATGAATCTCAAAAGCATTTAACTGAATGAAAGAGGCCAGACCCAAAAGGCTACATACTGGTCTTCCCTGGTGGCTCAGATGATAAAGAAAAGGCTATATGTTGTAGGATTCCACATTTATGACATTCTAGGAATGAAAATCACAGATGCAGAGAGCAGATCAGTGGCTGCCTGAGGACAGGGTTGAGGACTGACTGTGGCAGGGTACAAAGGAAGTTTGTAGGGTGAAAGAACTGCTCCCTATCCCAACTGAGGTGAGAGATACATGGCTGCATACATTTTTTTTTGGCCATACCATGTGGCATGTGGGATGTTCCCTGACCAGGGGTTGAACCCATGTCCCCTGCATTTGGAGCATGGAGTCTAACCACTGGAACACCAAGGAAGTCCCATAGCTGCATTCACTGTAAAAAGGCATGAAACTATACAACAACAAAGGCAAATTATATATGCAAATTAGAGACTTGGACCATAAAGAAGGCTGAGTGCAGAAGAATTGATGCTTTCAAGCTGTAATACTAGAGAAAACTCCTGAGAGTCCCTTGAACAGCAAGGAGATCCAACAAGTCAACCCTAAAGGAAATCAACCCTGAAAATTCATTGGAAGGACTGATGCTGAAGCTGAAGCTCCAATACTTTGGCCACTTGATGCAAAGAACTGACTTACTGGAAAAGACCTTGATGCTGGGAAAGATTGAAGGCAGGAGGAGAAGGGAACAATAAAGGATGAGATGGCTAAATGGTATCACTGAATCAATGGACACGAGTTTAAGCAAACTCCGGGAGACAGTGAAGGACAGGGAAGCCTGGCATGCTGGAGCCCATGGGGTTGTAAAGAGTGGGACATGACTTAGTGACTGAACAATAGCAACGTACGTAAATTAGTCTTCAATAAATTTCACCTAAAGGGAAAAGCCTGAAGAGGGGTCAGATGTTTTTAAATTCACTCCCATAAGATCACACTCCTTCAGAAACTCCTTCTGGCACTTTAGCAAAGCCTGCTTCTTAGACACAAGGTATTTGAGAGCAAGCGGAGATTGGATATGGGGTGGGATGACCAGGGTGTATTGTGCCTCTGGCCAGCGATGCCCCTTTGGGAGGCCCAGTTCCTCTCTGAGCATCAAAACCCTCATAGAAAGAGCAAGAAAGATGCTGTGGCTGTGCCCAGCAAATTCTAGAGGGTGGTCATTTCTTACATTAAAGGATTTGGGGCAGGGATCTGGGACCAGGGTATGTGATTTTTACTGTAACTTAGGAAAAGTGCAGCATGCTCAGGCAGAAAATATTGAAAGGAAATGAACTGGCAGTAAATTGTTATTCTCAGCTTCTCTAACACATTTGAATGAGTGAATCTTTAAAAGCTTCTGTCAGCTCGCTTTAGAAATGAAATTTGATATTATTAAGATTATCCAATATGAAACAATTATGTAGGTATAAATGAAAGATTCATTTAAAGGGTCAGGATGAAATCCTCAGAAAATGCCCTTCTGATCCTTTCCTTTTCTTTTCTCTTTTTTCTTGTCTGACTAAATAAGGTCAGATAAGATGAGGACAAAACTAAGTCAGCATGCAGAATTTAAATTACTTGAATTACTTTTATTTTTTCCTGCAGCTGAACTTCAGAATGTGGGAGGGGAAATGAACAGCTTAAACCAAAGCTAAGCCCTTCTGTTCAGTATCAAATGGCAATTACTCTTCAACTATTTTTTTTTTAATCCATCCACTCAGCAAATATCCACCACCTCAAACAAATCTGCTAAAAGAGGCAAAAGAACGTGGGGGTTCGGAGCACAGCTTATAAATTGAGAATCACTGAGGCTGAGTGAGTGTATCTCAAGTTCATTATATTACTCTCTCCATTCTGTATGTTTGTAAAATTCTACAAAAAGAAATTGAAAAATAGAGATGATGGAGATGATGGGAGTGGGAGAGTGGAAAAGGGCAGAGAGAGAGAGAAAGAAAGAGAATGGTCCAGGGAGCCAGATGGTCTAGGAGCAGATCCCTGCTCCTCCACACTGGCTGTGTGCCCTTAGGTAAGTGTCTTAAACCTCTCTGTGCTTCAGTTTCCTCTTTTTAAAATAGTGCTAATAACAGTACCAACTCATAACACTGGTGTGAGGATTAAATGAGTTTAAAGAACATGTATCATATGTGCAGGGCAGTAGGGAGACATTTAAAAGTACCTGCCCTGTGTTATTACATACAGACATGATATATACAAACTCAGACACACATGCATGCACACACATGCTTGCATGGACACATACTTCCAAAGCCTCTAAATCAGTACAAAGCAGCTGATAGGCTGCATTAAGTCTCCGAGCCCGAGTTGATACCCTGCATTGTGCTCCTGTCAGGTTTTGTAACAAATTTATTGAATGGGCTGAACTCCATGGACTAAGAAGGCAAATGGCTCCATTTTTCTTCCCTCGTTGCTTCTGCAGCACTCTGCCATCTCCCCCCTTGGCCCGACAATCATCTGGAGCAGACCTGTCAGCCTTCCATTCAACATCAGTTACAAGACCAAAATACGTTAGGAAATTACAACTCAGTTTTGAGATTTAAATGGTGCAGCGCAGCCCAGTGTGAGCCCTTCCCTTTACATCCAGTTCCCAGCTTCTTTCCTCCCGTCAGCTTTGACCCACGGGAGTGGCGAGCACCTTCACAGGCAGGGGGGCTGCTCACTGGTCCTCCCCAATTCCTTACCCTGCTCCCACCTGCCTCTCAGCTCCTCCAAGCCCACGGCGGAGGGAGAGTGGATCAGACAGAACAAGAAAAGTAAACTTCCACCTTTCAGACAGTGGCTGCTGTCTGTCATTACTTCCTGGCAGGCGATTGAAGGTGGGCTTTCTTGTAGTGCACATCGAGGGGTCCGTCCAGGCCCTGCCACTGTCCGCTCCCTGATATGGGGATCAGCTCCTCTAGGAATTTTTTTCTAATATTCATTTATTTGGCTGCACCGGGTTTTAGTTGCAGCATGCAAACTCTCAGTTGCAGCATATAGGAACTAGTTCTCTGACCAGGGATTGAACCCCAACCCCCTGCACTGGAAGTGCAGAGTCTTAGCCACTGGACCACCAGGGATGTTCACTCTTCCATGAATTTTACTGGACCTGACCTTGGCAGTCTCGGTGCCCACATCTGCTCCAGAGCAGACCCCCTTTCCAGGCTGTCCCTTTCCCCCCAGGCCTCCAGGTATCCCCAGGAAACTCACACCTGCTTCCCGTGTGGGTAGGGGGAGACCATGCAGGGCAGCCACCCTGCTTCCTGCTGGCCTCCTGACTTTAGAATTTCCCCATGTCCATAGAGGTCCCCCCAATCCAGGGAACTCAGGTCAACTTATCTTCCACATCTCAGAGATTCCCAGGAACATTTACATCAAACTCTGCTCACTGGTCCAAAGATGGACCTATGAGAGCTGCAATTTAGCAAGCATCCAGCCAGGGAGGGAGATGCCAGCCTCCTCTCCAGGAGGGTACCCTCAGTCTCAATGTGTGTTCTGCTTAGATCATCCCATTTGACCTGGAGGGGATTCATTCCTATGGGGAAAGAAGCAGAAACAGCCTCTCTCTCCCACAGCGGTCTCCTCCATGAACTCATGAACTCATCTTGTTTCTTCAGAGGAGAGGCTTTTGAAGTGCTGGACCAATCTTGCTATGTTGGGATAGATATTCCCCTAAGGGCTCTACCTTCTCTATGAACAATGGAAAATTCTCCCCGATCACTCTCAGCTTGAGGGCAGAAACCTGAATTCCCAAGCAAAAGGAAAAGTCCTCTTCAGCATCCCACTCCTTGCTTTTTAAATAAAGGATATTATTCTTCTCCATGGCTTTAAGGAGTAAGCAGGAGAAGGGAGGCTAAGAAAGAGGCAGAACACACAGGAGACAAAGAGGTTCAAAAACCCATCAGCAAGTGAACAGAACAGATATTTACTGAATCAGATGCAAGAAGTAGCATCTCAAGGGAGAGCACATTTCTTGGAAACACTCAGGCAAACTGTCTTGAAAACTGCCTTCTCATATTTCCAGTTGAATTATCCCTCCTTGATCAATGACTTTCACATCATTTCCAGCTATTAGGTTTATTTATACCCATTTTAAAGACTTCATGACATCCTGGAATATACGAGACTTCCTGAAGGGGCGAAAACTAAAGAATTAATAACCGGTGAGATCAAGGCTAATAACTCAGCCCCTATTGTCATTCTGGGAAGGCATAGGGTGAAAAGAGGATCTTAGCAACAGCAGATCTCCTGGTTCCTAGCTTCAGGGCTGCGTAGGTGAGTTCAAACCTCTACATACAAATGGAGGAATTCAACAGACCAGAACCAAAGCCTGCTAGGCAGCCAACATCTCACAAGCTGCTCGGGAAACTTGTAGCCTAACACATGAGCCAGGTGAGTAAGCCTGTTGTCCAGACCGCATGTGGTGGGCTAACGGGAAGCAGGGGCTTTGGGAACCCGAGGATAGCACTCCACGTGCCAGGGAAGGATCCTGAAAGTTCTAAAGGCCAGAGAAGTGAGACAGGCGAGGAGATGAAAGGACCTGCACCCCTTCTCTTGAGTCACAAGACCACTAAGAGTGACACCTTTTTAGAACTTATCTATGAAACAGAAACAGACTCACAGACTTGAGAACAGACTTGTGGTTGCCAAGGGGGCTGGGAGTGGGAGAGGGATGGAGGAGGGGTTTGGGATTAGCAGATGCAAACAAGTATATAAAGAATGGATAAGTGACAAGGTCCTACTGTAGGGCACAGAGAACTATACTCAATACCTTGTGATAAACCATAATGGAAAAGAATATGAAAAAAGAATATATATCTATATATATGTATCTATGTATATATGGTGCAAAGTCACTTCAGCCATGGGCAACACCCTGTGACCCTATGGACCACAGCCTGCCAGACTCCTCTGTCCATAGGTTTCTCCAGGCAAGAATACTAGAGTGGGTTGCCACACTCTCCACCAGGGCATCTTCCTGACTCAGGGACCGAACCCACATCTCTTACATCTCCTTCACTGGCAGGAGGGTTCTTTACCACTAACGTCACCTGGGAAGCCACATATGCATATAACTGAATCACCTTCTTATATAGCAGAAATGAACACAACACTGTAAATCAACTATACTTCAACATAAAAAGAAGCAAACAACATTTTTTAATGACACCATCTTAACCTCAGAGTTATCCTCAGTGTCTTCAGCCTCCACTACTGAATTCTTACCAATTTCTTTCTTCCCAATTCAAGTCTCCATTCCCTCTCCACCCCCAATGACCCACACTTTGGGTTCAGGCCCTCCGCAACCCTTACAAGGCCTTGGGGACCAGCAGAGCTTGGATTTCTCTCCCCTTGTCCAGGTGACTTAGCATTTTTCAGATGCCCTGTGGTAGGCTGAATAATGACCCCCAAGGGGTATCCGCATTCTCATGCCCAAAACCCAAAAATGTTACCTTCTGCGGCAAAAGGAGCTTTGAAGGTAGAGGATCTTGGGCTGGAGAGATTCTCCTGGGTTGTCTGGCTGAGCCCCCTGTAATCATGAGGGTCCTTAAAGAGGGATGCTAGAAAAAGAAAGTCACAGGTGGCCAGATGACCACAAAAGCAGAGACTAGAGGGATATAGCTATGCTGGCAAGGAAAGCCAGCAGCCTCCAGAAGCTGCAAGAGACAAGGTACTGATTTGATCCTCCTCTGGAGCTTCTAGCGTGAGTGCAGCCCTACCAACACATTGACTTAAGTCCTGGTAAGACTAATTCTGGACTTCCAACCACGATCATTGTAAAAGAGTGCATCTGGGCTGTTTTCAGTCACTGAGTTTGTAGTCATTTGTTAAGGAAGAAGTATGACAAGTGACTAACACATGCCCTCATTTCTTAAAAAAAAAAATTATTTACTTATTTATTTTTGGCTGCACTGGGACTTCCTTGCTGTGTGCTGGGCTTGCTTCCTTGCTAGGCTTCTCTCTAGTTGAGGCCATCAGGGGCTTCTCTCTCCACTGTGGTGTGCAGCTCTGCCACAGCTTCTCTTGTTGCAGAGCACAGGCTCCGGGGTGTGGGCTCAGTAGTTGCGGTACACAGGCTTAGTTGCCCTAAGGCACGTGGAATCTCCCCGGTTCAGGGATCAAAGGTCCTGTGTTCCTTGCTTTGGCAGGCGGACTCTCAGCCACTGGAATACCAGGGAAGTCCATGCCCTCATTTCTTAAAAACTAAATATCAAACCCACAGCAGATGACGGTGGCGCTGACCTACCTCTCCCACCTCGGCTCCCACCAGGCCGCCACCCCCAGACCTGATGCTCCATAACTCTTCCCCAAAAAGGCGAGAGTGTTTCCAGACCCAGGGCCTTTGCGCATGCTCCACTCTCAGATGACTACTTTGAGCTTTCCTCTCTGCCAGGAAAAATCTCTGCTGCTCATCAGTCACCCTCCCGGTGTGATTCTGCTCCCTGTGTCCAGCCTTCTATTTTCTCCCTATGCAAAGTTAGCCACACTGCACTCTATCATCACACAGTATTCCCCATAAAGAATGTCTTCAGAATTTATCACATTTTTACAATAGCCATTTATGGGACTGTTTGCCTTCATGACCTCTGTAATCCCAGGGATGTATCTGTCCAGGTGAAACCAGAACAGACAGGGACCATAACAATCTGGGAGAATGACTGACAACAAAACTAGATACAGGCTGTACCCTTCTGCTTTGCCAACAAAGAGGGCCTATGAGAGAGGAAGCGTCTACTGAATGCTTGGACCCTGAAGAGTGGCCAACGTTAAGGGGCTCAAAGAAGTCAAATCAATTCCTCAAGGAACATGGGCTGCAGGTGGGGGAACCACAAGCCACTTTGCTCAATGCCTTTAAGGTCCAAAATTAAACAGGAGCCAAGGGGTCCTGCCAGGGGGAATCCAGAATGCACCTCAAGCTGTGATTCTAAGACCTGACTACATGCTGGAACCACCCAACCAGCATTAAAACCCTCTGACGTTGGACCCCATCAAGCGTTTCCAATCCAACCAGTCTGCATCCATCTAAACACTAGGAGTTTTTCCACTGTTCCCAAGTGATTCCCTGGTAGCTCAACTGGTAAAGAATCTGCCTGCAATACAGGAGACTCTGGTTTGATTCCTTGGTCAGAAAGATCCACTGCTGAAGGGATAGGCTCCCCACTCCAGTATATTATATTCTTTTCCTGGTAGCTCAGCTGGTAAAGAGTGTGCCTGCAATGCGGGAGACCTGGGTTCAATCCCTGGGTTGGGAAGATCCCCTGGAGAAGAGAAAGGCTACCCACTCCAGTATTCTGGCCTGGAGCATTCCATGGACTGTACAGTCCATGGTATTGCACAGTCAGACACGACTGAGTGACTTTCACTTTCCAAGTGATTCCAAAGTGCAAGGCTGAGAGCCCTGCTCCAAAGCCAGCAGCCCACTTGAGAGGAGGTATTTTCTGTGACAGTCAATAGGACACTGAAAGGTGTTGTCTCTATACATTGAAATCCAACATGTGTGCTTGAGTGCTCAGTCATTTCAGTCATGTCCAACTCTTTGCAACCCTACAGACTGTAGCCCGCCAGGTTGCTGTGTCCATGGGATTCTCCAGGCAAGAATACTGGAGTGGGTTATCATGCCTTCCTCCAAGAGATCTTCCTGACCCAGGGATGGAACCTTCATCTCCTGTATTGCAGGCTGATTCTTTACCGCTGAGCCACTGAGGGAAAGCCCTGAAATCCAACACCCGTGTTCTAATCCTTCTGGAATCAAACGGGCTTAAGAGATGAAAAAGAAAATAATCCAAAGAGCACCCTAAGGAGAAAGAATCCTGGGGGACGCTAAGGTGTGACACAAAAGGGAAAGAATGGAGCATTTCTAGGAAACCAGGTCCCAAGAAAGCAAATGCCTTGGCTAAAAATACCTTCCCCAATTTCTCTTGGCAAATGGCTCCCACACACTGAAATAATGAAGACTAGGCTGGGTGTCAGTCAGCCACCCTCTCATCCTCTCATGTGTTCAGAGTCAGGCCTCTCCTGGGAGCCAGAGGAGAATGGCAGAATTACAGAAACATCAAGAGATGTGTAGAATCCCCAAAGTGGAACAGACACGATTGCCGATCAGCTGCTGGGATCTCCCACCCAAGGGAGGGGGCTCCTTGACGATACTCCTGCACCTTCTGCCTCTTGTCTGGGGAGCCTCACAGTCCCCAACATATGAATAAGTTCTGTTCTGAGAGCACATTTATAAGTCCAATTTGTTCGTAAGTCCAACAAAGGTAGCTGAGGAACCCAACTAACACAATTGGCCATATACTACTGTACTGTAATAGGGCTTCCCAGGTGGCGCTAGTAGTAAAGAACTCACAGGCCAGCGTAGGAAATAGAGATCCCCCTGAAGGAGGGCATGGCAACCCACTCCAGTATTCTTGCCTGGAGAATCCCATGGAGGGAGGAGCCTAGCAGGCTACAATCCATAGGGTTACAAAGATTCAGACATGACTGAAGTGACTTGGCATGTGCATAATAGGTTTATAATATGTTTCACACAAGTAATACATTAAAGAAAAAAGAAAACATTTTAAAAAGTAATTTAAAGCCATCCCCCCACCTTCAAGTAGCATATAATCCACATGAAGAGAAAAGACATCCAGGCAATCATTCATTCATACCTCGCAAAAAAAAAAAAAAAACACCTGTTTCTGTTTCTCCTCATACTTCACTCCCTCTTCTCAGGGACCTGCGGCTTTGACCCCTGTCTTTGACCCTTCTAGGCTTGGAATCACCTAGGGATTCAGATTTCATCCCTCTTCCTGCAGGTGGGAGCTCCGCGCTCCAGCTCTCACTGGTGAACTCACCCAGGGCCCCCAACCTGGCCCCTCCCTCTCGGTGGACACCACGTACCAGGCTCAGCATCTAAGGCAACTGCAACTTCATGAGAGGCTCCAGCCTCATGCTTGCTCCCTGTACCTATACCCCGAGCATCAGTCCCCAGAAATACACCAAGCTGCCACCCCATGGCTTTTCAAGTCTTGCTTCTGTGTCCATTCCGCCTCAACTATCCTCCCCACTCCTTCATCCTGCTTTCAACTTGGCAAACTCAAATGAATGTATCAAGAGCCAGCATAAATATCCTCCTCCCTTTGAAGGTTTTTCTAAGCCTCCCAAGTAGATGTTAGGGTATTCTTTTCTCCAGGTCCCCGTGGCACAGGCCTGAGACCTCTCTCTAGCACTTTGCATGTTTATCTTTAATCTTCCCATTCATGCATCTATCAGCCAACTGAGAACTCCCTGGGGACAGATCCACACTTCATTCAACTCTGGATCCTCAGAGCATAGCACACAGCTCGGAATACAAAAGGTGCTCTATAAACATCTGCTGAATAGAACTGACTTGTAAGCTAGCATTAGCCAGGGTTCATGAAAGAAATCATACTTGAGTTAGGCCTTATCAGGCCAATACAAAACTGAGAAAGAGTTCATGAAGCTGGCAGAGTTCATTCCTGGACACAGACCAGCATGGCACTTTTGGGAAATCATGAGCCTCAGGAAGGGTTTCAGATCTGGTGACAAGCAAACGCATCTTGTTGACACAGACAATGGGAGAGGGTGTGGCGGTGGTCAGCCTCCTGGTCTGTGGAGGTCTGGCCTTGTGTTTTGTATTCCAGGAAGAAGCAGCGGAGGGGAGCTGCTTCTCCCCAAGGAGGGACTTTTGGGGTCTCATGTAAGCTCAAGGCAGCCTTGAATCTGGAGGAGTTGCCTGGAGGTGCTCATGATGAATTCCATGTCAGTTTCTGGGTGTCATCAATGGTGGGAGGCCAGGGAGGTGGCAGAGGGAAATGACCATCTGGGTTTACCTGTACTGAATACAAAAGGCTAACATGGAGGGTCAACATACTAGGGCCACAGTGTCACATGGGTCTTCCAGGAGTCAGATAACTTGGCCAAGTCTAGGATGGCATGGGAGCAAGTGATTCACTGAAGTCAGGCAGCACACAAAGCTAACCCCCAAGCAATGTAATTTCCTCATTGTGTCAAATCCCAGGTCCTCCTAAAACTCACAGTGAAGACCCACATGGGACAAGCTAAGGTTCTGAAACTCCACTCTTAGTAATTTCCTGCTCCAAACCCATCTCCAGCTTCTCCATCATGGACTAGAAGTGACCAGGGGTGCCTTCCAGGTGCCCTGAAGGCAGCATTGACTGAATATAGCTATCCTCAAGAAGTCAGTGTTAAGTGTCATACTAAATCCACTAATATTAGTGGAAAAATATAACACAGAAGCCTTACAAAAACAGTATCAACTCTACAGCTTTTACTTGGTAAATTATATTGACAAGCCATCTCGGTTTTCACTTCTACTTTTTCCCTCTTTGACAAATGGGCAATGGAAGTTTTGGCTGTGCTGGGAAAAATACACTTGCCTTTGGAGAAGAAAAATTCATTAGCTAATCCACCTACTTGGAGAATTTATTTCCAAGGCTGAACTTTGGGGAGGTTTTATAATGGATGCCCTGACTAATGGAGGCACGAATCTGTTCCAGATGGTTAATTACTTTTTATCATTCCTTTTAATAATAGTTAAGAATAATAAGACAACTGGTGTGAAAAATGAGAATGCAGAAGGAATTTAATTGAAGTATCTCGCACCCATTTCCCAAAAAAGAACAAGCTGAAGTTGTGCCGACAGGCTTAAAATATCAGCCTTTAAAACTAATGCAGGTTACAAATTGGGAGCTGCATAAAAGAAATTAATTTCTGTGTTAACCAAATAACATCCCCCAGAAGTGGTCAAGCAGAGGCCACACTCAATCATCCAGCAGGGATGCTGAAAAAGGAATTCCAGCGATGGCTAAGTGTTAGGGAGCACTTATGACAAATGAGTTCTTCCCCTGCTCAAATGGGCTCACTAGTTTCATGTTGGACATCTACATCTTTTTGGCACAGGGTCTGGGTGATAGGACTCAAGTTAACCAGGCTGGCTTCAATTTCCCACCTCTCTTCTCACATTAATCCCCAATAATACTGAGTTATTGAAATATACTATGATATACTGAGATGTCTCCCAGCCGGCCACCATGGCTTTAGCTACTGTGGATGACAAATGTCACCTGCCTTATGGGTAATGAATGTTTTGGCCATCAAGCCATCATCCACTGCAGCTGCCCCCAACCATGAGCCCTGGGGATTCAGGCTGGAGAAAAACAGGATACTGGCCCTAGATACCTGAGGTGAATATCAAAGCATGATTTCAAGAGTCCACACTCTTGCATCTTCCCATACATAGAAAAGCACTAAATTCATTAACTTGAGATGTCTCATTTTCTTTAATTAGTAGACATCTTTTGATGTCCTGAGACTACCTGGGTTTTTGTTTTGTTTTTGGTCGTAGGGGGTTTTTGGTTTTTGCATCTTTGCAAAAAAATGGGATCCTATAGATTCTGGCTCTTCTCTTACCTCTCCAGAACAATCCCTCAGAGCTATCTGAGAAGCTGTCTCTCAGACTCAAGTCCTCAGTATGTCTGCCAAATAAAACATAATCCTCAGACTTCCCTGGTAGTCCAGCAGTTAAGACGCTGTACCTCTACTGCAGAGAGTGCGGGTTCAAACCCTGGTTGGGGAACTAAGATCTTGCATGCCATGTGGTGGCCAAAAATTAAAAACCACATTTTTAAAACTTCTAAAATAAAAAATAGTAATTTTAAAAACAAAAACAAACAATAATTCTCAAGTTTTAGGTTGTGCTTTTCTTTTCCCAGTGGATACCATGCTGCTCCCTCAACAGGAATGCCTTCTCTGTCTGGCATTTACCTGAGAAAGTCCTGGTCAACCAGCAAGTTTCCAGCGAAGAGCTCTTTTCCCATCCTGAGCCCATGCTCACTTGTCTAGAGAGGAAGAACACTCTCTCCCCTGACTCCACAAGCAGTTATGGAATTGTATCCTTACAATCTGAATGTCTGTCCCACAGAAAACTGCAAACACCTTCAGGGCAGGCAGAGATGAACAGACTCTTCCTCTTGACACCCCCAACCTCAGCTCCATTCTCAGCAGAGGATCAATAAATAATCTGTTGAATGGATGAGTGAAATGGATATGAATCCATTGACAAAATGTTCCGACTTGAACATTCTGTGACTCTGGATTCTTCTCAGTCACTGATGGCGCCTCTCACAGCTGATGTTGGCAGGAAATGAAATCTTGTCTTGGCAGAAGGCCACCGACATATACATGTTCTCTTGGGGAAGCTTGGGGTTTCAAGCAGACCCAGAATCTTCTCCTCAGATGGGCAACAGGATGTGGGATTCGGAGAAAGCAGCCCTGGTCCCAGTCTCATTTTCTGTTTCCAGAAAATGCTGGTTGGCTTGGAGCAAGTGGTAACTCCCCTGGCCATGGGGTTCACTGTCCACAGGCTAAACACTGGGTCCAAGGAGACCAGGACAGTCCACAGGACTATGGGAAGAGAACAGGGAGTCACAGCCCCATATCCAAAACCTTGGGCCCAGAATTAGAATTTTTAAGGTTTTAGAAAGATGTTACTTTTACTTTCTTATACATTTATTGATTTATTTTTGGCTGTGCTGAGTCTTTGTTGCTGGGCTTTCTCTAGTTGCAGCGAGAGGGAGCTACTCTTCAATGCAGTGCCTGGGCTTCTCATTACGGTGGCTTCTCTTGAGGCAGAGAACCAGCTCTGGGCACTCGGGCTCCGTGGTTGTGGCTCACGGGCTGAGTTGCCCCGAGGCATGTGAGATCTTCCCAAATCAGGGATCAAACCCACATTCCCTGCACTGGAAGGTGGATTCTTAACTGCTAGACCACAGGGAAGTCCCAATGTTACTTTAAACTCTAAGACCTAATACTCTTTGATGGGCCTCGGCCAGCACCCCAGATTCACATTGAATATTCCTGCCTTATATATAGTGAACATAGTCATGTCAAATGGATTAAAGGCATACCAAAAATAGCCTTTTGTTCAGTTAGGACTAGGTTTCATTACCTTTTTAAAAATCATTATTAACAACTTTTATTTTTTTAGAGTAAATTTAGGTTCACAGTAAAATAGAGAGGAAGGTACAGAGATAGTCTATGTATGCCTAGCCCCCATACAGGCCCCCCATCCCCAACCACACTCAACACCCCCCATATTTGTCACAATCAATGGACCTCCACTGAACATTATTATGACCCCAAGCCCTTGGTTTCCATGAGGGTTCACTCTTAGGATTGTACATTTGGGGAGCTTAGATACCATCAGTTTTGAGTTTCAGAATTGCAGATAAAAGGCTACAAAAGCCTCTACTACAACTTCTGTTAGAGTAATGCTTATTGATCTGAAAAGGATATTGGGTCTAACTGAATGTAACACACTTTGGGGGCGACATCACGTATGATAAGAACATGGGCTACTCCCAGTGAGTCCAGCAACTCAACAGCCTGGAGGAAGCAACAGGAACACCCCTGCCCAGATGTTATCAGAGCCTCTACTGAACACGCAATTTATACACTCCCGTGCAGTGAGTGGATAAAGTCTAGGACACTGGTCTTATGAAACCAGCCCCCATCAAACAGTTCAGAGACTTAAAAGATTGTGGCCAAGAACCTGTGCGCTGAAGATAATGACAGAGAGGCAAACACAAGACGACAACCCAACAGGGCAGAGTCGACAGTCTTCCTGCAGATGGGAACTGGTCTTCAGCCACAGTGTTGTTGTTGGTCAGTCACTAGGTCATGTCAGATTTTGCGACCCCACGGACTGTACCCCACCTGGCTCCCCTATTCATGGGATTTCCCAGGCAAGAATACTGGCGTGGGTACCCACTCCCATCTCCAGGGAATCTTCCCAAATCAGGGATCAAACACATCTCCTGCATTGGCAGGCAGGCTCTTTACCACTGAGCCACCAGGAAAGCCCAAGCCAGGATACAAGGTCAAAACAATGATAATCTGACAGATCTGGTAAGAAAAAAAGGAAGCATCAAGAAGAATATTGAGAAACTAACACAACATTGTAAAGCAACTCTACCCCAATAAAAACTTTAAAAGTATTTAAATACATGGGTACAGATCCACTATCAGTGACCCTAACCTTAAGAAAACTAAGTGAAGGGAGTCAGATAGACAGACAAGTATCATATGATATTGCTTATATGTAGAATCTAAAAGTTCAGTTCCGTTCAATCACTCAGTCGTGTCCGACTCTTTTGCAACCCCATGGACCCTGCAGCACACCAGGCTTCCCTGTCCTTCACCATCTCCTGGAGCTTGTTCAAACTCATGTCCATTGAGTCAGTGATGCCTTTAGAATCCAAAAAAAGGGTGCAAATGAACTTATTGACAAAACAGAACTAGAGCCCCAGACAGAGAAAGCAAACTTATGCTTCCTAGCAGGTAAGTGGGGGAAGGAACAAATTGGGAGATCAGTATGGACATATACACACTACCATATATAAAATATATAACGAGACTTCCCTGGTGGTCCAGTGGTTAAGACTCATCACTCTCAATGCAGGGGACATGCAGGTCCTGGTTGGGGACCTAAGATCCCACATGTCGCACACACAGCCTTAAAATTAATTAATTAATTTAATAAGCGAAACTCTTGCTCAGTTGTGTCCAACTCTTTGCAAATCCATGGACTGCAGCCTACCAGGCTCCTCTGTCCATCCAGGCAAGAATACTGGAGTGGGATGCCATTCCCTTCTCCAAGAGACCATCCCAACCCAGGTATTGAACCCAGGTCTCCTGCATTGCAGGCAGACTATTTTATCATCTGAGCCAAATTTAGCAGATGACTAATAAGGACCTACTACATAGCACAAGGAATGTTGCTCAACACTCTGCAATGGCCTATATGGGAAAATAATCTAAAAACAGAATGGATCTAGGTATATGTTTAACAATTCACTTTGCTGTACACCTGAAACTAACACAACATAGAAAATCAACCATACCCCAATAGAAACTTTAAAAAAAAAAAAGTTAAATACTATGTTAGGACAAATAGAAAGAATAGATTGTGTCTTGAGCTATTAACTAAGCATAGCAGGAAAATGTCTCCCTTGAGATGACATTTCAAAATGAAACATACAGAAATTGAAGACACATCTCACAATGTTTCCAGTGATATTTAACATCATACCAGACACAATCCAAGCACCTTCCAAATTTTCCTCCAACCACATATAAACATCTCGACTCTCTTAGAAGGTTTCTGACTCGACTGCAAAAGGGAGAGAAGCCACCTGGGTGAGATTTTTGTGCTCCCAGCAGCAGCAAAACTAGCTGAACCATCACAAGCTCTGCGATCTGGCCAGAAATTAAATGCACGCACGTCTTTGTCAGCAAATACCTTTGAAAAATGTATGGAAAACACTGGCGACAATTTGAAGAGAAGAACATGAGAAAGATTCACACAGCATGCAGGTTGGCTCGGTTCTCTGGGGTGACGGGTTCATAACATAGTTCAGTCTGTGCCATTCGCTAGACTCCGTCTCTGTAATGACACACACAGGGTGCTAGCTTTTGTGTGAGTCGATTAACGAAAGAGTTACAGTAAATTCATATTCCGAACTGAACGGCTTCTTAAATGAGAATCTAGTTCCAGAGGGACACTGTCTGGATGTAGCTCCTGATGCAGTGGCTGCTCTGCCTGAATCAAAGCAGGGTTTGGGGGACAAAGTAACAGAGCTAGGAGCACCTAGAAATTCACTCGCTCCATCACCCCTAGCTAGTGACTGTAGCAAGACTGTAGCACCAAAGCCTTCCGGATATCAATTGTAAAAAGACAAGGAACACATCTGAGTCAGTTCTAGTGAGGTGGATGAACCTAGAGCCTGTTATACAGAGTGAAGTAAGTCAGAAAGAGAGAAACAATATTGTACATTAACACATACAAATGGAATCTAGAAAAATGGGCCTGCTGAACCTATTTTCAGGGCAGGAACAGAGACAGAGACATAGCAAACAGACTTTGGACACAGCAGGGGAAGGAGAAGGTGGGACAAACTAAGACAATGGCATTGAAACATATACATTACCATATGTATAATAGCTAACGAGAGTGTTCGTCACTCAGTCGTGTCCAGCTCTTTGCAACCCCATGGACTGTATAGTCCACCAGGCTCCTCTGTCCATGGAATTCTCCAAGCAAGAATACTAGAGTGCATAGCCATTCCCTTCTCCAGAGCATCTTCCTGACCCAGGGACTGAATCTGGGTCTCTGGCATTGCAGGCAGATTCTTTACCAGGGAAGCCCAAAATAGCTAATGGAAAGCTGCTATATAACATAGGGAGCTCAACCATACTCTGTGACAGCCTGGAGGGGTAGGATGGGGGTGGAGGGCTGGGTGGGAAGGTTCAAGAGGGAGGGGACCTATGTATACTTATGGCTGATTCACGTTGTTGTATGGCAGAAGCCAACACAATATTACAAAGCAATTATTCTCCAGTTAAAAATAAATTACATAAGTAACATTTTAAAAAGACAAAAAAATCCCACAAGGTATTTAAAATACAATTGCATTTTTTTTAAGATTTTTTTGATGTGGAACATTTTAAAGTCTTTATTTAATTTGTCACAATACTGCTTCTGTTTTACGCTTTGTTTTTTCTGGCCACAAGTTAGGTGGGATCTGAGCTTCCCAAGCAGGGATTGAACCTGCACCCGCTACATTGGAAGGCGAGGTCTTAACCAATGGACCCCGAGGGAAAGCCCAATGCAGTTTCATTTTCACCTAACTTTGTGAATAAAACAGGCAGTGACCTCTATCTTCTGAGACACCCAGAAGTTTGCTGGTTATCAAGTGTCAAAGAACTTTAGACGAGCTACAAATATAAAAATATATTATGCATTCTTTTTTTAAGTTTGAAATTTGATGACCTATTCTTAGATGATAGGTGACTATCAAGAGCATATGGCATCCAGAAGATATTTTCAGGAAAAATAAACATACTTAATTTGTTCCCTCAAGGTAAAGATGACATTTTAACAGTGGATGAGAAACCAATGTTTTCCAAAAAAAAAGAAAAGTGTTCTAATGGAGAGGCATTTTGAAAATGGACGTTGAGAAACATTTCTGTGATTAATGATTTGTGGCTGAAAGTGCTGTAGTTTGATTTATAAAAATTCATATCTGCACACTTCAAAAACTTGGAAATGGATTTGTCTAGTCTTTTAAACATTTTCCAAATGAAGAATTTCGACAGGCTTTGAACCCATTTGTTAAAAATATTAAAATATGGCACCTTTCAGTTAGTTTACAAGAACAAGTGGCTGACATCATGAGAAATGGAAATTTACTTGCTGAATTTCAACAAAAACCTTTGCATAATACATGGATGAGATTGAAAAATGAGAGTCATAATTTAGTAAGCACCGTCATCTATGAACTTCTTCCACTTGGTTCTACACATCTCAAGGTACCTTTTCAGCCACGGAGCCCAAGAATAAGTGAATTAAAACCAGACATTTGAATTACTATAACACAAAGTACTAAATCAAGATTTTGAAAATAGTAAAATATATAGACTCACACTGCTCTGATTGAAAATATGACTAGTCATGATATTTTAATGAGAACAAAAAGGTCTCCTATGCTATTAAATAAAACATTATGAAAACTATTTTTTTAAACACTGCTTATTTCATCTTATCATCTCATGCTTTTACAGATGATCCCTCAGTACTGTGGTGTGTGCATATAATTTATAAATCAACAAATATACAAGTATTAGAGAGTGTGCTCAAAATTTTTCACCAATCAGCATAAAATTTTTTTTTTAATGACAGAACACAACCTATAAAATGGGGAGACCAACCACATAGCTCACCAACTTCAGGAGAGAAAACAATAAATATGAAAACACTTTGAAAGAAGGATGGAGTGTCAAAGAAAGACAAAGCATCATATAAGAAAAGAGGGGGACTTCCCTGATGGTCCAGTGGCTAAGACCATGTTCCCAATGCAGGTGGCCCAGGTTGGATCTCTGGTCAGGGAACTAGACCCCACATGCCACAACTAAAAGATTCTGTATTGCAACTAAGACCTGGAGAAGCCAAATAAATACTTTATAAAAAAGAAAGAGAGAAAGATCTAACTAGAGTGAGCTGTTACTGTTTCTGACCCAGCTGGTCAAAAATCAGTGTTATTTTGGCCTCATCTAAACGGAAAGTATCCAGTGTTCATTATAATAAGGCTTTGTTGAACTAAGGAGATAGTTCAGGTATCATTGCAGAAGGTATGCTTATCCCATATGACAGAGAATCTGTAATAGATGCCGTGTTTTAAACATGGACCTTAAGAATTCATTCCAAGAGGACAGGTATCTGGAAATATCATCTGGGAGTTTACTCAGCATCTCCATGAACCCCAAGGTACCAATTCGACTTTCGCTATTTTTTCTTATTACTTTATCATGCAAACATTATAATGAGGGTGGTGATTAGCAGCTACTGTTTACTGAATTTGTACTAAATGCGGGGCCCAAAGGGAGCATACATTACCTCTGCTCTCACAGCACACTTAGAAAGTGTCAGGAAAGCAGAGGGGAAGCAGACCTGATGGAGAGGTAAGTAAGGGTGCTGCCTTTGGAGTCAAACAACGCTGAGTTTGGAAGTCCAACCCCACCCTCAGTGACTTACAAGTCCAAGCTCTCCTGCCTGTCTGTAAGTATCTACCCCAGGAGGATGGAGAAGTCTAAAAGAATGGACGGATGGACCAAGAACAGAACCTGGAGGGTGATGAGGTGGTAACATCGCCATTTTACAGATGACAAAACGGACATGCACCGGTGACAAAACTAGGATCTGACCTCTAGCAGCAAAGATCTGAAGATACTCGAAAAGGAAAAACAAGCCCTCCTGTTTTCACCCCATGAAGCCTTCATTCTCATTTTCTGCATATTCCTTCCAGGCCCTATTCATATGTACAAATCTTCATAAATAAATCACAGTTCGGACAGCATCTTACATTATGCTTACTTTCACTTATAAGAGGTTGCTATTAATATTTCAGATATATGCATGCTTCTACAGGTATTCATAATTATAATGTTAATGAATGCATGATACTCTGTGATTCGATATATTTCAACGACCATTCCATTCCTGTTGGCCTTTGAGGTGGCTCCCAAATTCTCAATATTAAAAGCAATGAGGCAATCAGCATTTTTATGCATGTGGTACTTTTTTTTTTCTTTCAGATTGATGGCCTTAGTATAGATTCCCAGAAGGGAGATTACTAGCTCAGAAGGTATGAAATATTTTTATGGCTCATGAGATGCACTTCCAAATGGCTTTTCAAAAGTGTGACTCTAAATTTACAAGGCCACCAGAATGCTGGGGGCCTATGGGTCCTGGCAAAATTTTAACTATATCGGGGAACAAGTATTTCTTTGCAAAAATTTCTCCTCTCTCTAGATTTCACAATTCACGCTAGCCTTTACCTACTGGTTTCCTGTGCTTTTACTGAGTGTTTTCTGCCCTTTATTTTTCCTCAATTTGTTTCATCTCCAGAAAGCTAATTTGAAATACCAATTTACACACAGGTTTTCATTTAATTATCTCTAGCCTTTGCCCATCAGAGAGCCAAAAAGCCAAAATCCCAACTGGTCCAGTCCCCAGTATCCACAGAACCATTCATAGAAACTCAGGCATAACACAAAAGCCTTCAGGGGCCCCACCCCTTCCCAGCCAAACAGTGTTTTTCCAAAGGCTCGAAGCCTGGGGCTGTATATTCTGCCTCCCTCTTCCTTTCCAGCAGCTCAAGGATTTGCTTGCAGTGTCTCCATTAATGTGGACAACCTCAGACCCTTGCCCTCCTTTACATCTTGGGTGACAGGCAGTGCAATGGAAAAAATGGCCCAGCGGTCCCCACATCAAGTTGGTTTTGAAAAGAGCCCATCTTTTCAGTACATACTCTTACCAGGGCCGTCACAGAATCCTCTCGATTACTATGCAAAGTGCATTCAGTCGGAACAAACCACAGATAGCAATCACGCGATTTGTGGGCTGTGACAAAGGTTCCACACAGCCGGTGGGGAGGAGATGAGGGTGACTGGATGCCCAAGACTGGAAGGTAATAACTGAATGGCTTGCTGTCTATGACTCCATAAACAACACAAACACCGTGGGGAATTTGGGAGTGTCTAGGGCGGGACTATGGGACACGGACGAATTACTTTGCCTTAGAAATACCCATTTCTTCATGGGGCAGTCCTTCCCAACAGATGGATGGTTTCTTTGGTTGATTTCTAATCCAAGTTTTGGCAGTGTTAGGCATCCCACAGGCTGTGTTCATTCTGAGAGCTTCATCCCCACAAAGCTCTAGTGGAGACTCTCTTGTTCGTCACCCCAAGCCTAAGAAGCTGGAACTTCTATTATCACCATTTTACAGATGAGAATAAAGAGGCTGAATAATTTGCTCAGCTAGCACAGATAATAAAGGGCCCTGTGTGCATGTGGGCTCAGTCGCTTCAGTCGTGTCTGACTCTTTGCGACCCCATGGACTGTGTAGCCCACCAGAGCGAAGGTCAAATTTGAAGTCTATATGACTTCAAACCTCAGCTCCTGCCCTCCAAGCTCTCACTGTCTCCTAAAAGAATGAACAAGTCCCAGAATTGGATGTCATGGTCTCAGATCTCTGAGCACTGGGAAGAGCTGACAGTGTCTGGGCGCTCAGTCAAAGCCGGAATGACAACGGCAAGCTTTCTCCATGATGACAAGAGACCCATGGTGAGGGAGCCAAGAAGAACTGATCTAGAACAGTTCAGACAGTGCCTGCACAGCCAGGAGAGATCCGTACTGAATAAGGGATGGGCATGGAGTGGGGGGAGGACTGGACCCTGGGGCAGGGGTGGGGGCCGCCGGGAAGTCAAGAGATTCAAGGAAGAGACTAGATTGAAGACCAAAGGGAAATGGGCAGGAAAACACACAGGAATGTCCTAATGAGATAGAGACAGCATCTTCTGGGGCCAGAAGCA
Organism: Antilocapra americana; assembly: GCA_007570785.1. Lineage (NCBI taxonomy): Eukaryota > Metazoa > Chordata > Mammalia > Artiodactyla > Antilocapridae > Antilocapra > Antilocapra americana. The sequence continues at coordinate 2,223,771 of ML660781.1, forward strand.
TATAGGGCATGTTCCCTGTCCAAATCTCGAAGAAACCTGGGCAGAGTCTTCCACCTCCCCACATACATGCCCTACCTTCAGGGGAAACTGCCTTAAAAAGGCAGCATCTCCTGCAGAGTCCCTTCCCTACCCGCCTAGAGCCCAAGGTCGGCCCCTGCAATGTTCTTTTTTTTTTTTTTAAGGATTTTTTCGATGCATCTGTGCTTAGTCACTTAGTCATATCTGACTCTTTGTGACCCCATGGATGGAGCCCACCAGGCTCCCCTGTCCATGGAATTTTCCAGGCAAGAATACTGGAGTGGGTTTCCATTTCCTCCACGGGATCTTCCCAATCCAGGGATCAAACTTGGATCTCTTGCATCTCCTGCATTGGCAGGCAGATTGTTTACCACTAGCGTCACCTGGGAAGTCTAGTGTGGACCATTTTTAAAGTCTTTATTGAATTTGTTACCATATTGCTTCTGTTTCATGTTTTGGTTTTCTGGCCACAAGGCATGTGATCCCTGAGCAGAGATCAAACTCTCACCTCCTGCACTGAAGGCAAAGTCTCAACCACTGGACCACCAGGGAAGTCCCTTGCACTGTTCTTCCACTCCCAAGCAACCCTGGCCTTACATAGAACCACCCAACCCAACCCTTGAATGAAAACTAAAGTCCACAGCCTATGGGCTTGTATCACCATGGACGCACACAGTCGTGTGAAATGTGTCTACAGGTGAGTTTTGGAAGCTCTAGAATGTCAGCTGGGCTCTGTGGTCAGCCCTCATACAGGTCTTTAACGCTTCCCCTCCCTCGCCCGTCACAACTGTTGCAAATCGTCACCAAGTTACTCCAGCTTCTTGTTGAAAGTTCACCCCTGTACTCGGCACATAACCTTGCCTCCTACCTCATTAATTCCACCAAGCTTATCTCCCTGGGCTTATGGACAAAAAAGATTTGCTAGGGCTTCATAGCAAATCCCCTTTGGTACATCTCTCCTCCCTCCTTCTGGTCACAAAGGATGAAATGTCTCTCCATCTGCTCACAGTCGAGCAGCCCAATTTCATTCCCACTGTCCTCCCCCCTTCCCCCTCCCATTCCAGCAGCCACACCTTCTCTGCCCTGCCTCTTTCCCTCTCCCCTCAGTCTGAACTCTGGTAGCTGCCAAATCTGTTCAATTCCCTCGAGTCCTAATGAAAGACACAGCAAACACTTCCTGTAACCCGGCGCCTCCAACTCTCTTCCGATCAGATCTCAATCCATCAGCTCCCTTTTCTCATTTTCCCACCTCACATCTCAGCCCACTTCCATCTGGCTGCCACCCCTTTTTTCAGAGGCCAAGGACACCCACAACCTCTGAACTGTCAAGTCCAATGGAGGCACTTCGGTCCTGACATTAATGGACATTTTTCATTTTTACATGAGCTTGCCCTCTGTCACTGCCTCCCTGAAAAATCTGCCCCCAATGTATTGTTTGGAGAGGGCTCGAAAGGGAAAACGTGGATAAGATCAAAAGTGGAAGTTGGTACAATTAAGACTGCCCCATAGGGCTTCCCTGGTGGCTCACTGGTGAAGAATCCGCATGTCAATGCAGGAGACATGGGTTCAGTTCCTGGTGTAGGAAGATCCCACATGCCACGGGACAACTAAGCCTGTGCCACAACTACTGAAGCCTGTGGTTCTACAGTCCGTGCTCTGCAACAAGAGAAGCCGCTGCAGTGAGAAGCCCTCACACCACAACTAGATAGTAGCCCTGCTCACACAACTGGAGAAGGCCCAAGCGCAGCAAGGATGATCCAGTGCAGCCATACATAATAAATCGTTTTTAAAAAACTGCCCCACAGGGACTTCCCTGGCAGTCTAGGGATTAAGACTCCAAGCTTCCACTGCAGGAGATATGCATTTAATCCCTGGTCAGGGAACTAAGATCCCACATCCTGCAAGGTTCAGCCAAAACAAACCAAAAAAATCCCTAAGACTGCCCTGTAATGTTAGGCATCATCAAGCTGGGAGCTAGACTGGCCAAGAAAAACATGCAGAAATTGATGCTAGTGAAGGGGGGACTAGAGAGATGACCTAGAAGATTCTTTCCTACCCTAAGATTCTAATGATCTAAGTGGTTGGAGGTGACAGACTGAAGAAGGAAGGCAGAGGTCATCTGCAGAGGTTGTCTTTACCCAGGGTGGTGACTTTTGTCCAACCCCATAATTCAGCAAATCCTGAGTACCTTCTCCAGGCATCCCGGGAGAGATGAACAGGTAGGAGTCAGGATGCTACCTACTGTGTGTGATGGAGACCAGAAATGACGCTGGCGGGGGTGGAAGCAAAGCAGATAGCAATCTTGTTTTGCTCTCCTGCACCACACCTAGCTTGTCACCCTTTTCCTTGTGGTCCAAGGTGGCTCAAAACTACACATGCATTCCAGCCAGCAGGGAGGGGAAGAGGAATGCATTCTCCTTCCATTGAGAGCAAGTGTGGAAACAGCACAAGCAAATCTCATCAGTTCCCATCTCTGGAACCACAGTGCTGGGAAATGTAGTGTTCTTCCAGGTAGCATGTATCCAGCCATAAAGCGTCTATATCTAAGGAAGATGGGGAGCTCAGAAGCCAGATTGAGGGAACCACAAACAATCCTGATCTCAGGACATAAGGGAAGCATGATGTTTGTCCCCAAGGAGCTCACTTACCCAAACAACTCTCCCATCACAGCCCTTCCCAGATCAGCCAAACCAGGGAGGAGAGAGGAAACGAGAAGGCAAAGGGTCACCAAGGACATTAGTCTCTTGGGAATGTTTACCTTTGGGAGTAGCTTTGCTACATATATAGGGAAAACAAGACACTTTCCAAGATCTTATGAACAAGCTCAGAGCCAGGGAAACAGAATAACCAGATCCCCCAAACGCCACTAGAAAGCATAGCTGGTATCTGAGGTATGTCTTATCTAAATATAATTGACAATTCCTCCAGTTGCTCAGGAGACTGGGACAACACGCATGTATCTCTGTTTCTGGCTCTTCCCCAGGCACTGCAGAGTAGCTACCTGGTAAGAATTTAAAAGAATGAGCGAGCATGCTTTTAATGCCCCGTCCTCTAAGGAAAGAGGTGCGAAAAGTCGTTTCTGCATAACTGTGAGGCATCCTTTTACTTCCATATGTCCAAGGTCCCTTAAAACACCCAAATTTAAGAAAACTGAGTTCTAACTCCCAGCAACTCCGATGTAATATAGGGCGAAGATGACAGCTTATTTTTCATAAACTCTGCAAACCACCACCTCCTCCGACTCCAAAGTCACTTATCACTTTGTTCTTGAAGAGTAATAACATAAAAATCATTTTCCCAGCTATGCTTAGTGTTTCCTAAATGGATGGCTTAAATTTCATCATGTGAGCTAGGAATGTAATTTTTAAATCTGTTTGCAGAACCTCATCACATGCTTCAGTTCCTGTGTGTCCCCAGTCTGGGGCTTGGGGTGAAAACAACAACAACAAAAATCCTGGGTGTGGTCTGGCTGAGCTGACTCAAGCAGGCACTCTTGGTTCTTTCTGAATAAGAGAGTGTGGTTAAGACTTCACTGGGCCTTCTTGCCCATGCTATTAATCCTTTATAGGACCCCTTGTGCAGGGAGAGGGAACTTCTGTCTTAGTTATCTATCATCACATTAAAGATTACTCCAAAATGTAGTGGCGTAAAATAGTATTTATTGGGATGTCTGTACTAGGTATCCATCATCGCATAAAAAATTACTCCAAAATGTAGTGGCTTAAAAATAGTCTTTACTGGAACTTCTGTATTAGTTATCTATCATCACATAAAAAAATTACTCCAAAATGTAGTGGCTTAAAATAGTATTTGTCGGGACTTCACTGGTGGTCCATAGGTTAAGAATCCACCTTGAAATGCATGGGATGCGAGTTCTATCCCTGGTCAGGGAACTAAGACCCCACAGGCCTTGGGGATCTTGGAGCAACTGAGCCTGTGTACCACGATTACTGAGCCCACAAGCTCCAGAGCCCACACGCCACAACTAGGGGGCCCGTGCACTGCGATCAAAGATCCTGTGATACAATGAAGATCCTACATCCCACAACTAAGACCTGATGCAGCCAAATAAGTAGACAAATATTTTTCTAAATTAAATAGTATTTATCACCTCACAGTTTCTAAGGGTCAGAGATCTGGGCACAGCTTAGCTTGGTGTCTTCGGTTCAAGCTCTCTCACTGGGATGCAATCAAACCGTCAGCCAGGGCTGCTGTCTCATCTGAAAGCTCAGCGTGGGGATGAGTGGGATGAAGGCTCTTCCAGGCTCACATGCATGTCTGACAGACCTCCATCCTTGGCCACATGGGCCTCTCTACGGGGCTGCATCTTGGTGTGGCAGCTGGTTCTCCCAGGTGAGTGATCTGAGGGCAACCCCCAGATGGAAGCCACAGTCGTTTTATAATCTAATTTCACAAGGGTCATATGGCATACCTGCTATACAGTGTTCATTAGAAGGAATCAGCAGTTCTACCACCCTTGGGAGAGAGGATCATGCACAGATGCTGAGTCACTTCAATCATGACGGACTCTGTTGACCTATGGACTATAGCCCACCAGGCTCCTCTGTCCATGGGATTCCCAGAGAAGAATATTGGAGTGGGTTGCCACATCCTCCTCCACAAGTGTGTACATATGGGAGGCTGGGATTCTGGGGGCCACCTCAAAGGCTGCTTGTCATGACCTCCTTGTGATGATAATGGCAGAATTTTACCTGCATATAAAGTGAGGCACATTTCATCATTTTACTGGGGTCAAAAGCAAATACAGAACCCAAGAGATGCCTATGGCTGGGGAACCTGCAGTCCCCCAGCCTTTTATAATTAACCCATCAGTTTAACAAATATTGAATGTAGCTAGATGCAAAGGTGAAAGGCTTCAGAAGTCACCTCTCTCCCACACCTCACATTCCTTGCCCCTAGCCCAGAACCAGAATGACCCACCTGATGGAAAGAGTAGGGAAGAAAATCACTGCTCTTGGCCCAGCCTACCAGGTGGCGCTCATTCTCTCTCTCACACACACACAGAGAGGGTATGCTCTGTGCTCTATGCCACAGACAGGGTATGGTCTGTGCTCTACCAATGAAACTAGCTCTGTCTCACAGGGGAGCTGACCAGCTCTGGCTGTGTTCTGCAGGTAAGTTTCATTCTGGGGGGAAATAGCAGGAAACCCACTCTGGCCACAGATTTAAGCCACACCCTTCCAGCCAACTTCCGTCGCTAGTAAACTATATGGGTTTTTTTACTCCACTGTCCCGATTTCTATGCTTCTCTCTTTAGTGATTTCAAACTCAGGAGGGGTAGACAGGGGTGCTGACAACCACCTTTCTTAAACTAAACCCCCTCACACCCAGGCATCTGGTCCACACACCTATTTTACAGGCAGATATTAATAAATCAAGGCACGAAAAGGCAGGGGAAAAGCATGGATATATAACATCCCCAAGGTCCCCAACTCTGATTCAGCCATCCACTGTATATATATATATATATATATATGGGCTTCCCTTGTGGCTCAGATGATAAAAGAATCTGCCTGCAATGCAGGAGACCTGTTTCAATCCCTGAGTTGAAAAGATCCCCTGGAGAAGAAAATGGCAACCCACTCCAGTATTCTTGCCTGGAGAATCCTATGGACAGAGGAGCCTGATGGGCTACAGTCGATGAGGTCACAAAGAGTTGGGCAAGACTGAGCAACTAACACTTTCACTTTCCTATAGAGCATATGCTAGGCTGTGTGCGGGGCCTGAAAATGAGAGACCTTCCCATCCTGCTCCAGGAAAATGACTGGATCCCTCTGAGTGCCAGTTCTCTCATCTTAAAAATAGGAAGCAAGTAAAATCAAGTACACAAAGTTAGTGTCGAGTATACAGTAAGCAGTCAGCAGCTGTCAGCTACTCTGCCCACCACGCGGTTCATGAAGGGGAAGCCTCTCTAGGTTACAGATGGGGACAATGAGACCCTCTTTCAGGGCAGAACACAGAAGGATTCAATCTGCTTACAATCTGATGGATCTGGACACTGCTGCTCCCCTCTCATGACCAATGGCCCCATCTCCCACTCTCTGGCCCCCCATGAAGCATGTGCTTGTACCTTGTCAGGAATGCACAAGATTTCCTGGGAGTTCTGGCAAGCAATGCATGAAATTTTGCCAGGGCAGGAACAAACCAAGACAAAGAAGGGAGGCAAGTCCCTCAAGGACACTCATCGAGCATGGAACAGAGACAAAAATAGAGCGGAGGACGGCTCATTGCCTTCCTAGGATTAGCTTTCTTTTCTTCTCTCCTTCCAACTGTTTAGATGATGATTTTTTTTCCCCCAGCATGACCATCAGCAAAGCAGCAGGTGCGGTTTTTGTAAACACCCCACAGAAGTGCTGTGAGCAAGGTCAAGGGCAGGTGCCCCCCTGCCGAGGGCTGGCCCGGATTCCATGCTTCTTGTTATCATCGCTTTGGTTCAGATCAATGGCACGGCCTGGAGGTTTCATCTGGAGATTCAGGAGCACCTGGTGACGGAGGGGACCCCAGCTCAGCCAGCCCTCCAGGTGGGACAGGCGGGAGCTCTTGGGCAAAACAATGCAACAGTCTCCTCCTTGGATAAAGAATCACGCAGTCTTGCAACCAACAGAGGGTGTGGCCACCCAGGATGCGTGGTTTGCGGAGCATGCAGAAAGCACCCACAAAAGGAGATGGGGCTCATCCAGCCAAGAGGCTATGAGAAGTGAGGTCATGTGGTTGAACCCCAAGGATGTGTGCCCTGAGAAGATACGGCCTGCTTTCTGGTGAGAAACATTCCAGTTTCCCAAGTTCAGCTCTTGGATCTTGATTTCACACCATTCAAAATCAAAATACCCCAAGAGAAGTAAGCAATGAAGCCCTGTCCACAATGTAAACCTCAGTGCGAATGAGTCTGTAAGCTCCTTTTCTTACAGAGCAGATTTTTCAAAGCAAAAGAGATGAAAGGATGAGGGTTACTGATAACTCGGGGGAGGGGGTTCACCCAAGAGTAAAGAAGGGCTGGGAGGATAAAAGCATACCTTCAAAATCCTTCTTTGTGCTAGGCTCCTACAAAACATAGGCTAGAGGTTGGACTAATAAGAAGTTCGTTCTCACATAGTGTTAAGACCCACTTTCCACCAATGAGAGCCTGAAAGGGAGGCATGATGGGAGACTGATAAAAGCCTGACTTTTCAATAAAAAAGAAGGAAACTATCTGACACTCCTTTGTCTCATTCTTCTGCGTTTTCCGTCTCATCGGCACTAATTCTGTACAGCAGCACTTCTATCAACAGCCCACTTTCCCCCTCTCCCTTCCCTGCTCAGAACCGGACAAAGATTTCTCATTTCATACATCATTTATTCCGGCCTTAATTCCATCCAAGTCACTTCAGGTCCTTAGCAAACAGAAACAGCAAAATGAAATATTGTTGCAGTATGAAGACTAGAGATACAGAGTAAGGCAGGCTGCTGTGTAGCAAAGTCTCAAAGCCTGGAAAGAGGGTCTCTTTCCCAAGGGAGGACGGAACCGAGATGAGAAGACTGAATTTTTATCATTAAGGGCAAAGTTAAGCCTCCAGTGTCTGCTAACAGGCAGGAGACCCAACAGTCCCTAGTCAGGGGAAGTCAAGGCACAAAAAGCCATTTAATGTCCCCAAACTTGTCCCCAAATTCAGGAAGCAGCACCCTATACTGCAGCTTGCTTCAACAGTGGGAACAGAGCCATCCGGTCCAATTCCGTGGTTTATCACTGCAGAAAGCTCCGTAAGCAACAGTTAGCTACTCCCACAGATGAAGACCCATTCCATAACGTCTGAGCAGCACACAGGAGTTAGAGCTTCGTTTCCCTCCCTTCACCCTATCCCACCCTTCACATCCTGTTCTTCCTCCAAGACTAAGTGTAATGTCAGGACATGCTAACTCAGAAATTGAATGTGCGAAGTCACCCAAAAGAGAGGATGGCTTCCACACGGTAGGCAGGTCCACTGTGTTAAACAGCTAAAGCCACAGTGTGACTCCAAAGAATCAAGGTCAGCCTGGAATCCCAGAATAAGAGCCCCAAAGACAAGATCACCCTGCCATCACACCCTGATTCATCTGGCTCCCTTGTCTGGATTCCAGACTAACAAAGTAAACCTCTATTATTCTTTGGCTTTCCATACGGTCAACAGAGAGCTGTTGTGCTGGTCGTGCACACTAAGCCGATCCAGTCATGTCCGACTTTGTGACCCTATGAACAGTGACCTATAGCCAGGCTCCCCTGTTCATGGAATTCTCCAGGCGAGAATACCAGAGTGGGTTGCCATGCCCTCCTCCAGGGGATCTTCCCAACCCAGGGATCAAACCCACGTGTCTTAAGTCTCCTGCATTGGCAGGCAGGTTCTTTATCACTAGCACCCACCTGGTTGTGTCAACATAAACCTTCCAGAGTTGTAGCTCTTTTGCAGTTTAACCCACTGGAATCCTAGGGTCTACTTCTATTGAATGTGATTTCCAGTTAATGAGTCCTTCACCCGGCCGCCACCTTTGGAGCCTTCAGAACAGAGGACAAGATGGGGGTACAGGATGGGCCATCTAGGAAAGGTATTCCCCAGCTCCAGCACCGTCCTCTCCCTCCTATCTCTCATCCCAGCGGGGAGCGGTCCTCAATCTGGCACTGCAGTCCATGACGCTCAGAGCTCAATAACTCACAGACTCCACACTCAAAAAGGAAGGTATGAGGGGAATTTTCTGGTGGCCTAGCAATTTAGCAAACGCACATGGATGCATACATTGCTATGTAAAATCACCTATGAAATCCCACCCCCTAGCCTCCTACTCCTGATGCCCTCTCCGCACCTCTGCTAAAACACAAGGGACCCTGGGGCGGTCAGTGGAGGTATAGCATGCTCTGAAAGTCTGTGCCCTCCATTGACACTGACCACCAAGGCCCCAGGAGAAGCTGTTAGCTTGCCCCAGTGAGATGGGGGGGGTAATTAGAGAAAGGGGGACAAGAAGTCAAGTCCAAGGCGAGAGGGCAACAGAGGGCTCGCCTTGAGGGTTTAGTTGACAACCCTCCCTCTAAGCTTCCCAGTGCTCACTGGTCACCATGGCAATCTGAGACTTCACCAAAGTGGATGCTGACTTAGAGCTGGGGGTGCTTAAGACCCTCTTATGTTCCAAGGAAGGCCAGTCACCCAGACCCTACTAACCCATTGTTTTGGAGCAAATGTTTGTGTGACCTGAAAATTCTCATGTTGAATCCCTAACCCCTCAAAGTGATGATGGTGGGATGGAGGTGAGGCTGGAAGTAGGGTCTCCCTCCATCTCTTCCTTTCCACCACATGAGGACACAGCAAGAAGGTGATCTCTTGATCTTTCTGGCCTGCTGACCATAAGCCAGAAAGAAGGCTCTCACCAGAACCTGCCCTTGCTGGCATCCTGATCTCAGACTTTACCACCCCTAAATCAGTGGTTCTCAAATCCAAATGCGGACCAGGATCACCCAGAGGGTTTCTTAACATACAGAGCTCTAGTCTCCACCCTAGCATTTCTGATCCAGGAGGTCCAGGAGGGGCCTGAGAACTTACAGGTCTAATGAATTTCTGGGTGATACTAATCATGCTCTTCCAGGGACACTTTGAGAACCACTGCCCTATGCGGCCTATCTCTGGACACACCCATGGGGGTGGGTGGGGATCTGCAGAACCAAAGGAATATGGCACCCAGACTACCCCCAGGGATGAGCTTGGATTCCATCCCTGCCTCCTTGGCAGGGTTTACTGCTCACAATTCTCTCTTCCTGCAGGTTCCCATACACCAAACCTCCATAAGCAGTGTTATGCCAGCCCCCAAATACTCACCATCCCAACCTCCTCTGAAGCTGTGACTAGCCAGGTGACAAAGTTCTGACCAAAGAGATAAAGGGAAAAAAATCAATGAGGGAAATGGGGAGGGACGCCTGAGAAAGTTGTTACCCTAATGCTGGTGCCAACTTCCAATCTTCTTTCTTGAACATAGATGGTATGTCTGGAGCTGCGGCAGTCTCTTTGTGGCCATGAGGGAATCTCTGCTATTCAACTTCTGACTCTATGCAGTAACAGCCCATTCCCAAATTCTTGATCTTGGGTAAAACAAACCCCCTATTTAATTTGCTGTTAGTTAGTTTCCTGTTTCTTAAGGCTGAATGTTTTCTGAACTGATATAACCCTATATTAATTTTAACCAATTATCTCATATTTGGACACTCAGCATCTGTCCAATGCAGACAGACTAGTGGGGGTGGAGAGATGCACAGAGCAGAAAAAGCAATAATAATACAAGATACAACCTTAGCTTTCTTTTCTCCAGTTCAAACCCACTACATTCTCTTGTCTTTTCACTCAACTGGACCTACTCCTGAGGCCATTCTTTCACAAGCCTCAGCCACTGGCACAAATTCAACACAGTTTTTGGTCTGGACTAAATAATGCCTAAAATCTGCTCTGTAAAGGGTTAAAGTTAGGGAGTCAGGGTGAGCTGGCATTTGGCTCGGTCAGTCTGAGCTCATCAGAAATGCAGGATGCTGCTCCTGGCACTATCCCATTATTTTCTTTCTGACCATGGAGTGACTTAAGAAGGAACTGGTCCCATCCTAGGCACAGCTTGCCACAGACACCAAACTTTATGAACAGTGTGGGTGGATTCTCACCCCTTCTCACATCCCCTACCTGTGACCAGGGCCCAGCTACCAGCACACACTTAACATCTGCTGAATTGATATAGAAACCTTTGAAGAGTCAGGGTATCCTGTCCTTCTGATTGCCTGGACATCAGGGGCTGCTGGGGATAGCCTGGGGACTTCCCTCCACATCAAGAAGAGAAATGATTCATAAGAGTCCCAAGATTTGTCTTCCACACTTGGATTTCCCTGACTTGACCTCATCATTCAGACCCACTGGCTACCAGACAACAAAGCTCAGAAACAGCACAGCCTGTGGCCAAACTGTGTAGCCAAAGCTGCTGCTCATATGTGCTCTGGTCACTGAAAGAGCCTAAAAATACTCCAAGAGATGACTCTGGGATGCAGACTGGGTCCGTGGTAACCTGACACTGCCCCAAGGCCACTGAGGTCAGGTTGGCCTGCCAGTCAAGGCAGAAGAAATCTCCCAAGTGGATTCCAGGTCAGTAAACAGCCTCTGGCTGCAACTCTCAACAAGCAGCAGCTTAAGCCAGAGAGACGTGGAGGCGGGCAGTCTTGCCTGAGCTCTGCAATTCTCTGAGACATCCTACCAGGACTGTAAAAAGGCTACATACATCACCTCTGAGAGTCAGGTCCTCAGAGCACCCAGAAAAAAAACAAGCAGAAAAGAAAGAGCAAAGGATACCTTCCTTGTGCTGCTGTCTTTGTCAAACACAGAAACAAATCTTGGACGCCTAATGTCAATGTGTCCCTCACCTCCCAGACCAGCAAGATGCAGGGGAATAGACCTCAGTAGAGAAACTGGCCATGTGTGGGTGTCCAACTCTTTGTGACCCCATGGACTGTAGACCACCCAGTTCCTCTGTCCATGGGGACTCTCCAGGCAAGAATACTGGAGTGGGTTGCCATGTCCTCCTCCCAGGGGATTTCCCCAGCTCAGGGATCAAACCCACCTCTCTTATGCCTCCTGCATCGGCAGGTGGGTTCTTTACCACTAGTGCCACCTGGGAAGAGGAACTGGCCAAGTAGGATCAAATCAGGACCTTGCCAAAGAGAAAGAAGGACTGTTGCACCTTGATGGATGTCCCCCAAAGAGCAGGTCCAAATCCCTGGAATTTATGAAAACAATCTATTTGGAAAAGGGGTTCCTGCCAATGTGGTCAAGTTAACAATCTTGAGATGGGGAGGTTCTCCTGAATTATCCAGGTGGACCCTGAAGTCAATCCCAAGTGTCCTTCCATGAGGCAGGGGGAAATTCACCAGACACACACAGGAGGTGAGAAGATGAGATGAAGACAGAGCAGAGAGAGATATGAAGATGCTAGCCTTGAAGAATAGAGACGGACACACCCCAAGGAATGCTAGCAGCCATCAGAAACTGCAAGAAGCAAGAGACTCTGCCCTGGAGCATCTAGAGGTATCAGCGCCCTGTTGACACCTTAATTTCAGCCCAATGACTTTGGACACCAGCCTCCAGAACTATAAGAGAACAAGTGTCTGTTGTTTTAAGCCACAAGTGTGTGATTATTTGTTACAGCAGCTGCAAGAAACTAATACAGGGGAGAGTGGCTTCTCAGCAGGCTACCAGCTGTGTCAGCCCCAGGTTCCTTCGCTGAGACTCTGAACTCTTCCCCCCAACCTGAGTCGGCAACACACACGTGTGTGTGTCTACACACATGCGCACATGCGCATTTACATCAAGCAAGGCCCTCCTGATGATCTGCCCTGTTATATTCTGAAGGTGGGTCCCTGGAGCAAATACCGAGCTGGGATCCTCTGGGGACCACTGTATCCTCCTCCTTTAGGCTGAAGGATCCCGAACGTTCTCTACTTATTACAATGAAAGGGAGCCCTGCACAAGAGGCATCCAAGAGCCACCATAATAGAGGCAAAGGACCTGACCATGGCACACAGCCTAAGGAGCCAAGGCCAGTGGAATCTCGCCCTGTGTTTCATTCAATCCACGTGCTGGAACTTAGAATATCAGAATTATTCAGCCAAACATAGGATGTTACCATTTGAAGTGCTTTTCAGCAAATCATTCATTAAAAATTCATGGCTGCAGCTGACCCTCATTAGAATGTGTTTCATTAAATTAAAACATCAATCCCAGAAATACATGATTTCTTAACAGGCAGAAATGACTAGAGGAACCTCATGCTGCACACCATCAAATCACATCAAATGGTGGGAGCAAATGACATGAAGCCATCAAGCAGAGAGGGTAGGAAAAATAACAGGGGTCTCTTGCCAAAGGTACAAAATCATGGCTTACGAAGAGCCCGAAGCATCCAAATTGTACATCCACGCAAAGCAGTAGAGGGGGATGAGGCATGTATTCAGATGGGAGGCAGACAAGACTGACCTCAAGAGAACCAGGTTCTCCCCTGAACTCTCCCATGAACCTGCCACTCGACCTCCAGATTCTCCCTACTCAATGCTTCAAAGATGGAATCTGGGGAGGAGCTCAAAGAATAGAGAGGTGATGATGATGCCCCAGCTTCTTCCATTCCAATGATGCATCATCATTCATTAGAATAATGGTTCCCAACCTTTATGGCATCGGTGACTGGTTTTGTGGAAGATAATTTTTCCATGGACTGGGGAAGGGGGTGGTTTCAGGATGATTCAAGAGCGTTATATTTATCGTGCACTTGAGTTCTACTATCGTTACATCAGCTCCACCTCAGATTAATAGGCATTAGATCCCCTGGGTTGTGAACCTCTACATAATGAGGCAGCACGGGGTGGTACAGAGTCAACCTAAGAAACGAATGAACACGGCCGACATTGCAGCTCTTTTCCAAACAACATCTGAAAGGTGCACAGAGGCTTTCCAATGACATTTTGTAAGGCTCTTTCAGGTAAATTACCTCTCTTGTTACTGCACTGCTATGAAGCCGAGAAGCCATCTCCTTGCCCCAATGTAACTGGGGACTAGATGACAAAGGCAGGAAATGAAAGTTCCCGTGTGAGAATCCAGGTCATTGCTTTTTATACTTACCTTTGCTCTGCTGCTCCCCAAGGAGGTCTCACCTCCCCACCCAGCTGTTCAAGCCAACCACCCAGAGTGGTAGGGAAATTATCCTACTTACAGACAAGATTTTAACAGTTCACTAAAAAGTGTTAGTCGCTCAGTTCTGTCTGACTTCTTGTGACCCCCGTGGACTGCAGCCCACCAGGCTCCTCTGTTCACAGAATTCTTCAGACAAGAATACTGGCGTGGGTAGCCAATTCCCTTTTTCAGGGGATCTTCCGAACCCAGAGATTGAACCCGTGTCTCCTGCATTGCAGGCAGATTCTTTACTGTCTGAGCGACAAGGGAAGCCCAACAGTTCATTAAATGATCACTTATTAATCATCTCTTACATACTCAACTCATTGCTTAGAAATGTAAGTTCCCAAAGAAGGACACTTGTGTCATATAACTCATTTTTGTTTTAATTAATATACTACTAGATTGCAAAGAGTTGGACACAATTGAGCATGCGTGCACGCACACATGCACACGCACACACACACACACACGCTTATAACTATATGGGCTTCCCAGGAGGCTCAGTGGTAAAGAATCCACCTGCCAATGCATGAGACACAAGAGACATGGGTTCGATCCCTGGGTTGGGAAGATCCCCTGGAGAAGGAAATGGCAACCCACTCCAGCATTCTTGCCTGGAAAATCCCATGAACAGAGGAGCCTGGTGGGCTGTATTCCATGGGGTCACAAAGAGTCAGACACAACTTAGCAACCGATCAGACATGCATATAACTACATAGAAATTAATATATTACTCTTTTATTAATATACCAGTTTTACTAATAATACACATAAGTGATATTTCTTCGATTCAGAAAAATAAACAAGTAGTCAAAAGGACAAAAATACCCTATAATAGAATCTCTAACTTCTTATCTACTATCTATATAAAGTTTTTACAAAATGCAATCATACTATACTTACTGTATGTGACTTTTTAACCTAACAATGCATCATAAACAACATTTCATGTCAAAAAATATACATCAACATCATCATTAAATGTCTGCATAGCATGCCACTGCATGAATGTGCCACAGTTTACTTAACCGATTACCCATTATTGGTCGTTTATGCCATACTCAATTTTCTTGGGTAGTAACAACACTGAAATAACCTTCAGGCACATTCTTTCCCTGTGTACTACACACTGGTCTGCTTGTTTCCCTGAGATAATTTCCTAAGATGTAATTGCTTGGTCATAGGGTCGGCTATGTCATCCACTGCAACAAGATATTTGGAGAAATTTCTTAAATAACATGGTACAGAACAGCTCCGTGGGTGAAAACTAACATGCAGTCCTATTTATAGATTGGGCTGAATGCTACCTATCTACAAGAAGGCCCAGGGCAGTGAATTTATAGCCACAAACGTCTCAGATGTCAAAGCAGCAGTTTCAAAGCCATCACCGCCATCACGACGCAGCAGAAACCACTTACCAACCTGGAAACAGAAAATAAGATGTGACTGCTCCAAACTAGGTGCAGATCAGGCGAGATTATACCTGTCTCTACAGCATGCCCTTCCCGTACATTTAAGATAGTGAAGCACAATTTCTGTGGGAATGAGATTATGCTAGTTAGGAATGAAGGTGCCAGGAAAATGAGCAAATTGGCTTCAGCAATAAAGGGAATACCTTGGTTCATGAGCTGGATGACCAAACAGAACAGAGTTCAGGCGAAGCTTCCTACGGCAGCAATTCAATATGAACTTTTCAAATTTATTTTTTTAAGGTTTTTTAAAATACTTTTTATTTATTTGACCTCCTTGGGTCCTTGTTTCGGCATGCAGCTCTCCTGCTGTGGCACACAAGTTCTCTGTTTGTGGCCCACGGACTTAGTTGTTCCGCATCATGTGGGATGTTAGTTCCCAGACCAGGGTTCGAATCCACGTCTCCTACATTGCAAGGTGGATTCTTAACCACTGGACCACCAGGGAAGTCCCTAACCTTTTCTATATTGCTAAATAACTTGACAAAATAAAGGAAAGTGGGCAGTGTGGCAACTCTGTTGAGTTTTAGGCCTTATATTTTAATGTTCAAATTTTGTTATGTTATTACTTTTGGAAGGTAGAGGGGAAAAAGGAAGGAAAATTCATAATTCAATTGTTCAAACAAAACCAGTTTTTTTTATTTGCAGAGTTAAAAAATCAGGGTAGAATTTATCAGGGTTTGTAACCTGATTTTTTTTGCTTCTCATAATGTCATGTACAATTTTTATGTCATTTGATTTAATGATAATTTTCATTAGCATACTTTAATCATTGGACTTATTCCGTTAGATTACATATCATTGGTTGTATCTGCCAGGCCCTTATTGAGGGACTGATTATTTCTAATTTCTAACTGTTATAAATAACGTAGATTAATTTTTTTTAATGTGCTGGTTCTTTCAGTCCCCTTCTCCTTCCTGGGTAGGCTTCGCCCTCAGGCTCTATATAGAGATGGCTCCCTGGAGCAGCTCCCAGCTCTTAACTCGTGGTGGCAAAACGGCTGCTGCAGTTCCAGACCTGAGAACACATCACCATCCAAGGAAAGAGAGAACATTTCTTCTGGTTGCTTCTACAGAAGAAAGAGAAAGCTTCTTCCAAGAAACCCTAGAAAAGGTCTTCTTGTAGTTTGGTGTTTCTGACCAAGATGGAATGTGCCAAATATCTTGAACCAAGTAAGGTTCTGTGCTGGACTCAGAAGTATGGTTAGTTTCAAGTGCACCAGGCTAAGGATGAGTGAGGAAATTGGTGTTACTGTTTTGGAAAGACGGGGACTGGATGCACTCCTTCAAACAGATGTCTACTCAGAGATTATTTATTTAGACAACAGTAAACATAAATTAATTAACCATAACATCGTAAGAAACAGAAAATCTTTACAATCAAAAAATTCAAGGAAAACATTTTGTTGAACACATGCTTCTTCTCTGCCTCCTTATCAAAACAGAAGTTAAAAAATATTTAAGTCTATGGACTATAAAAGATAAGCTTGAAGCATCTTGTGGTGTTAGTAAGGAAGTAAGTAAAAAAACAGTTAGAGGCACATTGAAAGGACACAAGAAAAAAGACAACCTGAATGAGCTAGCTATGACCGATGCTACAACAATGCGAGCAAAAAGAGAAACAAACACAGCCTTAAACATAGCCCGAAGAATAAAATATTCATCAAGTCCATACTGATAGAAAGAAATCATTGAGATAAGCAAAAAAATAGAGGAGAAGGGGTAAGCTTTCCTGACAGAAGAATTCCAGTTCAGAAGGGTGGAAGGTGGCAGCATTATTTATAACAGTCAGGACATGAAGCAACCTAAATGCCCATAGGCAGAGGAATGGATAAAGAAGATATGGTATATATCTACAATGGAATATTACTCAGTCATAAAAAAAGAATGAAATAATGTGATTTGCAGCAATGTGGCTGGCCCTAAGATTTTATCATACATAGTGAAGTAAGTCACACAGAGCAGGAAAAACATCATATAATATTTCTCATATGTGGAATCTTAAAAAAAAAGAAAAGATACAAATGAACTGATTTATAAAATACAAATAAGAGTTAAAGATAGAATAAACAAACTTAAGGTTACCAGAGGGAAAGGGTGGGAGAAATGGGAGACTGGGATGGACACATACACACTACCGTATATAAAACAGATAACTAATAAGGACCTAGTGTATAGCACAGGGAACTCTACTAAATACTCTCTAGTGACTTATATGGGAAAAAAAACCTTAAAAAAGAGTGGATATATGTATAACTGATTCACTTTGCTGTACACCTGAAACTAACAGCATTGTAAATCAACTATACTGCAATAAAAAAAAAATTTTTTTTAAAGAAGTGTGGAAGGAATGAGAGAAAAAGAAAATCTCTCTTAGAAACCACAGTAATCTTCGATGCAGGCAATGTTCACCAATGAGTGCTAAAAATAATGGGCACGGAACTTCCCTGGTGGTTCAGTGGCTATGACCCTGAGCTCCCAATGCAGGGGGCCTGGGTTCAATTCCTAGTCAGGGAACTAGATCCCACATGTCACAACTAAGAGTTTGCACGTTGCAGTCAAAGATCCAGCATGCTACAACAAAGAGAGATCCTTGGTGCCACAACAAAGATCAGGCACAGTCAAAGAAATAAATAAATATTTTTTAAAAATAATAATAGGCAAAAGTTTAAGGAGAAATGGGATACTTGTACTGCTTCCAAGTATCCCCCAAATATGTATTAATTAAAAGAAGAAATCTTTGCCCTCCACTGGAACTTTACAGGGGAAATATGGTAGACACCATGCTAGTAAGTGATCAAATGAACATCACTGGTCATATAGATGTTAGGTACCTCTTGATATGAGGCACTGGGAGGGCTCATCACCTCTGTGGTGTCCTTCCCCCAAATCCCAAACCTCAATCAAATCATAAGAAAATGCCAGACAAGCCTAAATTAAGAGATTCTAAAATACAGAGCTCTTCAAAAGCGAAACACAGGGAAAGTTGACATATTAGAAGAGACTAAGTATAGAACAGACTCGTGGACTCTGTGGAAGAGGGCAAGGGTGGGATGATATGGGAGAATGGCATTGAAACATGTTAATTGACATATGTGAAATCAATTGCCAGCCCAGGATTGATGCTCGGGGCTGGTGCACTGAGATGTCCCGGGGTGGGGGGGTGGGGGGAGTCAGGAGGGAGGAGGGAGGGGGGTTCTGGAGGGGGAGCATATGTAAACCCAGGGTGGTTTCATGTCATTGTATGGCAAAACCAACACAATAAAGTAAAGAAAATTTTAAAAAAAAGAAAATTGGACAAATACAAAGTAGGATCCTGGATTGGATTTGGGAAATAAATAACATTCCTGAAAAATCTGATAAAATCTAAATCAGGTCTACCGTTTAGTTATCAGATTTAGTTTAGTATTCAGTTTAGTGTTGTACTGGTGTTACTTTCTTAGTTTGGCTAGTCATACCAATGTTATATAAGATGTCATCATTAGGGAACTCACTGTACTATTTTTACAACTCTTCAGAAAATCTAAAATTGCTTCAAAATAGAGAGTTAAAAATGAAGCTTATCTCGGGGCATTGGCATGGAGAGATGGAAATAGGTCTTGGATCCCATTTGTCCACTGCATAAGGATGCTGATGCCCCCCACCCCTGGACTACTCACTGCCTCGAACCAATAAATTCCTATCCACAGAGGGGAAATCGACATACTCAAAAGGACAAGAAGTAGGAGAGACTGAACTAGAGACAGGCAGCACAAACTGAAATTTGAAAGAGAGAGGAGGATCCAGCAGAGTGGAAGACCAACTAACAGCAGAGAAAGATACCAGTTCATGCCCAGAACTCCAGAAAGAAGGCTCCAGAACGTGAGGACAGAGTGTTGGGTTAAGAGAGAAGGATGGCTGAGGTTTTATATCAGGTACTACGCCCCTGCTCTCAACCTTCCATCCCTTGTGCCTATTCCATCCAGACAGCTGACTGCATTTTCCCACAAGAGGTTCCAGTGCCAGAGCTTCAGGCATAGAGGAAGGTGAGGAGTCAAAGGGAAAGAAGGTTGCACAGAACTCTAGCTCCCTGCCTTGAACGCCATCACGAACTCCCACATGCACACAGGCAGGCCTACAACCCTGCTGAAGGTTGGGTGTGTCTTTTCCAGGAAAACTGAATGGCCCTAGAGGAAAGAGCTACAGATGCTGACATGTGAGCATCCTCTGGTGTATCAGTCAGCTCAAGCTGCATAACAAAGCACCACAGAACAACTGGCTCCAACAATGGTAATTTATTTTCTCACAGTTCTAGAAGCTGGAAGTCTAAAATCAAGATGCCAGCACAGTTGGTGTCTTCTGAAGTCTCTCTCCTAGGGTTTTAGATGGTCATCTTCTCCCTGTACTGTTACACAGTCTTCCTTCTATGGGCCTCTGTGTCCTAAGCTCTGCTCCTTATCTGGACACTGGTCAGATTGGATTAGGACTCATACTAATGACCTCATTTAACCTTAACTCCCTCTTTAAAGCCCTATCTTCAAACACAGTCACATTCTGAGGTGTTGGAGGTTAAGATTTCAACAAATGAATTTAGGGAGAGACTAAGTTCAGCCCATTACATCCAAGGAAACAGCAGCCCACTTGCTTGAGTTGCCCTGGTGGGACCATTGGTTGTTCTACCATACAATGAACAAAAAACACCCAAATGTTCTCGGCAACTTCCTCCTCAGTATGAAAGAAGAAAGCATCACCAGGCCTTGAGAAAAATTAACAACAAGAGGGCAGGTGCCAAAGGCAACCGATGACAGAACGTGGAGCATGCAGACCTCATGCAGAGCATGGAAAATCACCCCTATAATGCTCGGAGATGTGAGGGAAAGATATAACACTCACAAAATAGGAACAGAGTGTGCAGGAGAGGTTCACTGAAGAATGGGAAAATATTTCAGAATTTAAAAATAGCAAAATTTTTACATTTTAAGAGCTAGGAGACCAAATCTCCCAGGAAATTGGATAAAAAGGCCGAAAGTCGAGAAATAAGAAACGTCATAGGTTCAGGCAAGGAAGTTTAGCATTTGATGTAGAAGCAGCCCAGAAAATCGAGAATAGAGAAAACAAAGGAGGTAAATATTTAATAAAGGAATACATACTGAAACCAAAGATCCCAAGGGAGCAAATTTAAAAAGAGAGAGAGAAAGAACAAGAGTGGCTCGTGGAAACTGGGCACTGAGCCCAAGAAGAGGCAGAGAGAATTCCCAGGAATTCCCAAGAGGCTGTCCACCAGGTACCCCAGGGCACTGGGAAGATCCCCTCCAAGGAAAGAACAAAAACACAACAGAAAATGGAATTAATGTGCTTGACCATGTAGAAAAGAGCATTCAGAGGGGGTTGCAATTTTGTTAGAGCATCTAAAGTAGTAACCCAAAAGCTCAGACAAAAACATCCCAACGAGGAAAGTGAAAAAGTGAGGCAACCATTAACTATAGAAGTCGTACAAGATTCAACATGTCGCCATAGTTCCCTGGGCTACTGGGGAGCAAGCCTTATAGAGTCATAAGAAAACAAATGCTAAATACAGATGCAAACCACAATTATAACACGCAGGTACCAGGAGAGAGGGGGTAGAGAGACAGGTCATGGTGCTACATGCTCACAACTGTGGAGCAGCTGCCCTGCAAGGACAGGGAGACAGGGACATGACTCAGCCATTGTAGTAACCCAAGTCCTCCCTCCCGACACAATCCTAAAGCATGAGCTGCAGCTGGCCAGAGAATAACTCACACAAAGTACCTAGAGAGACTGTCCAGCCTGTTTTAGCTGTTCAGTAAATAGTAGCTGCTAATATTCACATTCTTATAAAAGCTTTAATGATCCCTGAAGGGCATGGAGCAGTTTACCATGCAGAATGTATGTAAATATCTACATACCATGCCTGGACCACTGTAGACACTTCACTGGATGATGGCTATTGTTAACATTATTACTAGTTGTCCTTTAAATAGTCTCCAGTCCTAATACAGTTAAAGCAATTATTTATGCCTCACTGTTGCAGTGATCTCTTGCAGCATAAGAAACCATCCCTAAACCTGGCATTTTTAAACCACCTTTATTTTATTATTTCTCATGATTCTGTGTGTTGGCTGGGCTCAGCTGATTGATTCTCCTGCTGTTTCTATGGCTACAGTCAGATGTGAGATGATGCTGCAGCACCCAAGACAGCTTCACTAACAGTTTGGGACCTGGGCTGGAATGGACAGAAACATGGGCTCAGCTGGACACTGGCGCAGGTGGCCTTTCTCCTCTTCTCTGTTTCCATTAGGATCGGGGCCTCTCTCGTACATAGTGGCCCCAGGTACGCAAGGGTACACAGGTCTTTCTTTTTAAGTAAAAGCATGGCTACTGTTTATTTTGCATCAAGATATTTTACATGAGTTAGAAATAAAATGCTTAGAAGTAAAAGCAGATTCAATTTTCAATTTACAAAGGCACAGAGAGGTTAAGTAACCCATTGAGACCACAAAGCCAGTAGGTAGGTTAGTGAAGGATTTGAACCAGGGTTTCTGAACCCAAAGACTGTACTTTCAGTATATTAGACAGCCTCCCATCTTTCTTACTATCAACTGCCAGGTAGAGCAAATGAATTCTTTCTCTTATAAACTATACACGTCTTAAAAAATTTTCTTTTTAATTTATTTATTTGGGCTGTGCTGGGTCTTGATTGCTACACTCAGGCTTTCTCTAGTTGCAGTGAGTGGGGCTACTCTTCTTTGAGGTGCACGGGCTTCTCGCTATGGTGGCTTCTCTTGTTGCAGAGCACAAGCTCTAGGGCATACGGGCTTCAGTAGGTGCGGTGCAGGGCCTTAGTTGCCCCATGGCATGTAGGATCTTTCTAGATCGGGGATCAAATCCATGTCTTCTGCATTGGCAGGTGGATTCCTATCACTGGACCATCAGGGAAGTCCAATATATCATATTTCTAAAAATATCTAGCAATAAATTGAGGCAGGTTTGCAAAAATGTTCTATTAGAGAAGGTTAAACAGAATTCTAAAATCTAAGACTTCTCCCAGCATCTCACCTGCTAATCCCCATTGTAAATATCCAAGCCAGAGAAATGATAAGTAAGTAGAATGTCCCCAACTTATTTGACTTTGACACCATTTTTTTTTTTCCCCTCAGATAAAGTTCAGCCAATGGTTGGCCAACATGTCTACCATAGGTATAGCTTTGCTTCTTTGCACACAGACTTTCATAAAGCTAAACACCCAGAATCAACATGACCTCACTTCACCACGGTGTACTGGCTATAGCAAGTCAAGGCCAGCGTGACTTCAGTATGGGAGGGCATGAGGCACTGGCGGGGCACGAGGCGGAATGGTGCATCAAAGATCGCCTTTGGAGAGGACCATACTGCCCCTTGCAGGAGACTGAGCAGCAGCAGAGATGACATATTTGATGTACTTCTCAGGGTGCCCTGCATGTTCCTATCACTCAATAAACAGCAGCCAAACAAAAGAGGGGTCCAGTCCAGCTGGAAAATAACACATATAGCAACACCAGGCATGACACATCATGGAGAAATTAGAGAGTACAAGATACTGGCAGCTGAGGACAGAGCACAAGAAAAGAGCCAGACTCAGGGTCCTGTACACACACACCCCCGTCCTTAACCCACCTTCTCCTCAGACCTCTCCAGAAATCTGGACTAATTAAGTTATCTGTCTGGCATGAGTGACGATGGTGTTGGAATTAAATCTCAAAGACATCAAAAGACATTAAAACTTTTAAAGTACTGCATGCAAAAGGCAAACAGAAATCATTTTAAAGGGAGTGAGGAATTTTACTGCAGAAAGAAATTAACAAATTCTAAAAGATTAAAACATTTTAACATGCAGACGAAGCTAAAAGCCACACAAAACACTGGAAGCAAATATTTGCAAAGAAATAAAGGAAGGAGGCATATAAATTTTAGATATAAAATTCATGACGACAAACAACCCTATGGGAAAACGGACAACATGTGAGTGAGAACAGGGAATTCACCGCTTTGGTGTAGTTGGGAGAACTTGGTGGTGTCTATTACTGTTCAGGATATACAGGACTTTTTACTGGGTATTTCTGTTTCTAGGTTTCTATGTGGAGAAACACTATAAATATCCCAAACAAGCTGCAACAAAGGTGATAACTGTGGCAGTGGTCGCTACAGGAAAACAATGGAAACATCTTAAAATCCATCAACAGCAGTCTGGTTAAATAAACTGTAGTGAATCTACACCAGGCCAAGCGGCATCTAAAATACATTCAGAGCTATTTTACCAACAGAGACAGATTTTCAAGACATATTGTCAGGTTCAAAGACAAAGTAAGTTGCAGAAAAACACACAGAGTACGTACCCATTTATCATATTCTGAAACCATGAAAAAAAAAGGGATTTACTTTTATGTCTATGTGGGCCAATATTTGTGGATAACTGCACAGAAACAGTTTGCAAAAGGCACATGCTAAGCTATCAACAGTGCTAACTAGCATGGTGGGGAGAAGGTTAGGAAAAAGCTCTTTGTATTTTGATTTCCCTATTACTGGGATTTCTCAATAACAATGCATGTACATATGCGTTAGGTACTTTAATGTAAAATTTTAAAAAGGAAGACAGGACTAAGAGAAGCAAGAAATACAAGGTGTAAAAACTAGAATGATACCAGGTATTTCAAATATAAGAGTCAGAGCCTTAGACATTAGCAATCTAATTGGTCTGATAAAGAAGAAGGAAATTCTCCATCAAGGTAAATCAGACACAAGAATATGCTGATTACAGAAGGCTCATGGAAGCAAACACCCAAGATTAAAATACAAAACTGGGTTAATCAAAAGCAAGTGCAACATTACACTCACATATGAAAATTTAATCCAGAAAAGTTCCGTGAAAACAAAAAATAAACTAAATAAACATGTATATAAGGAAAGCATATAACAGTAAAGTACTAAAAATGAATAAAATATTACAGTTGCATCCCCAAACACTATAATAGTAATACATAAAAAAGGCAAAAACATCACACATTCTAGAAAAAAAATTTTTCACAGAAATAGGGCCTAATTATAACACTCAGAATAATATGGTAACCTAGGGAAAAATTAAAATACTTAAATAAAGCAACTGAGAAAGTAGAACTAACTCACTGTAAGCTTACAACAGGAAAAACAGAAGAATATATTGTTTTTTCAAAGGTACATGAAACCATCACCAAAACAGCCAACTCTATGGTCTCACCTGAAACTCAGATCAACCTCAGCATCAGTAACAGGTCAGACTGCACTTGTCCCCGATTGGGATTCAGTAAGGACACACAGTATCACCTAGGTGTATTCTTGCCTTTCTCCACCCAGAAAAGGATGAATCTGAATGCAGTTGAGTCTCTCGATCAGCAGTCCTCAAACTGAGATGTGGGACTTCTGCGGGTCTCCAAGACTACTGCACAGATTCCTCAAGACCCAAAATATCTTCTTAGTAATATGAAGATACTGTCTCTTTCACTCTCATGCTCTCCCAAGTATACAGTGGGGTATTCAGAAGTATACAGAAGCACATGACACATGATGGCATCATCTACAGTCAATGGAGGGTGAGCCTGTATCTAGTTGTGTTTTAAGAAGTCTCTGTTTTAATTTCTAACATAGTATCAACAGATACAACTCACATAAATAAAAGCATCTGGGGGGTCCTTGATAATTTTTAAGATTGTTAAGGGGTCATATGGTCAAAAAGGTTAAGAAGCCCTGCCCTTGACCCCACTCCCAATTTATAAGAAGTAGGGGATCTATGGGAGTTCCCTGGTGCTCTAGTGGTTAGGAATCTGGGTTCAATTCCTGGATGGGGAACTAAGATCCTGCAAGCCACATCGCTTGAGAGAAAAAAAACAACACACGGTCTAAGGGAGCAAATTAAATGACACCATGAAGAAATGAAGAAACATCAGCTATGCCCAGGAATAGGAATCTAGTATCTGACATTTACAGGTGAAATGACATGGTATCTGCAGGCATGCTAAGTCGTGTCTCACTCTTTGCAACCCCACGGAAGCTCCTCTGTCCATGGGAGTCCTCCAGGCAAGAATATTGGAATGGGTTGCCATGCCCTCCTCCAGAGGATCTTCCTGACCCAGCGATCGAATCTGCGTCTCTTACATCTCCTGCTATGGCAGACAGGTTCTTTACCATTAGCACTACCTGGGAAGGCCAACAAGATATCTGGGATTTGCTTTAAAATATTCCGGAACAAACAAAGGAAGTCGGTGGAGGAGGAACAAAGCAAGAAAAAAAAAAACTGATCATTACTGAAGCATCGTGGTACATGGGTCTCTACAAACTGTACCTGAGGGAGCTTTATATAACCCTTTCTACTTCTGTGTAGAATTTTAAATTTTATTATCATAATACAACTAAAAGTGAACATAATAAACTCTCAATCATTTACAGTAATAGTTACATCAGGGAAAAATACAAATACAATAATAGACCATTCTGAAAAATAATCGTAATGAAAACAGTTTTCAAATGGCAAAACAGGCTCTTCCATTAACAATACTAATGAAAGAGAAAACAAAAAGGAAAAAATAAATTTTAGCATAGTAAAAATAAATTTAAAAACCCAGGATGGATGAAAATGTATTATATATGGCATTAGTGCAAAACCCTGGGAGCTGGCCAGGGATGGGTGGGCCCATGGGACCGGAACCATATTTGATAAGCAAAACTGTAACAACTACCAGACTCAATAATGGCATTCAGAGAGTTGGCATCTTTTCTTGTAGAGATGAAATACTGCATTACAAAAATCAATCAAGATTAGCCTGGAGTTTCCAAGAAGACTACGATAAAATGATAACACAATTAAGAACATTCCAGAAATGCAGTCACTAGTAAAACTGTTTCTGCAAAATGCTCCGTCAGTGGAGCAACACTCTGGAGGATAGAAGAAAACTAAACCAATGTAGGGGAGACATAAACTATACAACAATGGGAAGCCTGGTGAAGGCATCTCTAAAAGATGAATCAAGAAGTAAGAAACTTTACTGTGTACCATGTATCTGCATTAGGCATCGACCAAACCTCTCCCTTTGGCAGAAACATCTGATCAACCCATTTGTAATAAAGACTTTCTCATCACACCCATAAGACAACTTAGAAGATAACCCACTCCTTCTTGATCTTGTAAAGGGGTCACAATGACCAACCACTCTGTACTTGCAGATCTGAGTCATGTAAATGGTCAATAATATGTCATTTAATGAACAACCTTCTGTCCCAAAAAATCTTAGATAACTGTGCCTGGACTTCTAACAGGCAGAAGAGTTCTCAGAGTTTTCTGAGATGCTCTTTCCAGGTTATAATCTTCTGTGAGTGCTTAGTCACTCAGTCATGTCCAACTCTTTGCCTGCCAAGCCCCTCTGTCCATAGGGATTCTCCAGGCAAGAATACTGGAGTGGGTTGCCATGCCCTCCTCCAGGGGATCTTCCCAATTCAGGGACAGAAACCAGGTCTCCCACATAGAAGGTGGATTCTTCACTGTCTGAGCCACCAGGAAAGCTAATTTGGCTCAAATAAAATTTTCCATTTCTTTCTTTTAAAAAAAGAAAGGAGGAAGGAAAAGTGTCCTAGAAGGAACCAGTTGCTTAAAATCTTAGTTTGGAGATGAAAGGGGCTCATGCATTCCTCTGAGAATCCACACATAAGGAGGAAAACACCAATCTCTCTCCCAGTAAATGCCCCCTTAGATGCATGTGAGCATGCTCAGTTGTATCTGATTCTTTGCCACTTCAAGGACTGTAGCCCGCCTGGCTCCCCTGTCCATGTAAATTCCCAGGCAAAAATATGGGAATGGGTTGCCATTTCCTTCTCTAAGGGATCTTCCGGACCCAGGGATCGAACCCTGGTTTCCTGCGTTTCTTGCGTTAGCAGGTGGATTCTTTTACCACTGAGCCACCTGGGAAGCCCCAAATGTCTCCTTAAGGCACTAAAAATCAAAGAGCAGGTCACGTCCAAAGAAGCACAACAAATAAGCCATTTCTCGTCATTCTTGTCTTAAGACCTTAGCGACAGGCATAAATCCTCAAAAATAAAAACAGAGGCTTCAGGTATTCTTTACCCTGCAAAGCTGTCACTTCAGAGGGCTTCAACAAAAGGACCTAAATGAGTCCGATGCCTGAAGGCATTGTTTATTGCTCACACTTCTTACTGACAAATTTCCCTTCTGAAATGACTTCAAAGCAGCAAAGGAGTTGAAATTCTAACTCTGAAAGATAAATAAAGAGCACTAATGGGAAGGGCTGCCACACTGTGAGGAATTGTAAGAATGAGCGCAATCACAGGTCAGTGAGAACCATGCCCAGTGTGGCTTCAAAGACAAAGCTGCTGGGAAGGAAGAAAAGAGGTGCCTGAGCTTCAGAAGTTTAAATGGATGGAGGAAAGGCTGGGGACAGGGTGGGGAGTTGGGGGCCACAGCTGTTCTTCTTCCATGGAGGGCATCCCAATTGCTGACATTGTTGTTTAGTCACTAAGTCGTGTCTGATTCTTTTGCAACCCCAGGGATTGTAGCCCACCAGGTTTCTCTGTCCATGGAATTTCCCAGGCAAGAATACTGGAGAGGGTTGCCATTTCCTTCTCCAAGGGATCTTCTCAACTCACGAATGGAATCCATGTCTCCTGCATTGGCAGGCAGGTTCTTTACCACTGAGCCACCTGGGAAGCTATACAGAATCTAAAAAAGCTGAAAGACTTCCCTGGAGGTCCAGTGGTTAAGATGCCACTCTTGCAATGGAGGGGGCGTGGGTTCAAATCCTAGTTGTGAACTAAAATTCCACATGCGGAGTGGTCAAAAATAAATAAGTAAAAGTTGGAAAACACAGAAGCAGAGAGGAGAATGGTGGCTACCAGGGGAGGGGAAATAGGGAAATTTCAGTCAAAGGGTATAAATTTCCAGCTATAAGATGAATAAGTTCTGGGGGTCTAGTGTACAATATGGTGACTACAGTTAATGACACTCTATTGGATGCTGGAAATTTGCTAAAAGAGTAGATTTCAGGAGCTCTCATCACACACACATAAAAAATGGTAACTCTGGAAGAAGATAATAGATTAGATTAGCTTGACCAGAGTAATCATGTCACTGTGTGTGTGTGTATACCAAATCGTCATGTTATACATCTTACCTATGAATAATTTTGTTTAAGAAATTTTTCAGAGGTGCTGGTTTAAATCAATCCGAGTTGCTGGTTTAAGAGTTTAAAAATTTAAACAGATGGACACAGAAATGAGCATTTGCTCATCCATTGGCTTCAGCAATATTACAGTGCAAAGAGCTGGGTCACTTGAAGAATAAAGCTAATAGGAGGACTGAAAAAAAAAAGGAGTAAGGCTGTTGAGGAATGACCAGGATTCTGTAGTCATAACTGGAAAGAGATGTCAAAACAACTATAAAACTGAAAATAAAAATTAGGATGACAGAAGATGATCCAAATGCAGCAGCAAATACAGAAGAATGTAATTATTATTCCATGGTTGGGTGGAAAGAGTTTCTGGCTAGATTAAAGAGCAAAATCTATTACACATGAACCAAGAGTGAATATAAAAGGATGTGTGCAGACTTTTTTTAATTTTTAAAATGCTTTTTGGCTGTGCCAAGTGGCATGAAGGATTCTGGTTCCCCAACCAGGGATCAAACTCGCACTCACTACACTGGAAGCACAGTCTTAACCACTGGACCACCAGGGAAGTGCCCAGATTATTTTTAAAAGCAAAAATGGCTAGACTGCTAAGTGTATGAGTTTAAATTAATTTACATTAACATTAACTAATTTAATTAACTTAAATTTTTTCTTTTCCTAACTTTTTATTTTGGACTATAGTTGACTAACAATGTTGTGTTAGTTTCCAGTGTAAATTTATTAAGTTATATATGGTCATTATAAAGGCACACTGAGAACTGAAAACCAGAGAATGCTGAACATTGCTCAAACAATAAAGGCTGATAAAATACATAAAAACAGACTGCCCATGTATAGAACATCAGAGACTCTCTGTTTTAGTGATATACCATGAAATCATACTCTCAGAATTCAGTCATCCATTTTAAACTTTAAAACACAAGCCAGTGAGAAATACAAAATTTAAATAAATCAGTAATTGGGGAGATCATGTTGATATATGGCAGAAACCAACACAATATTGTAAAGCAATTATCTTCCAATTAAAAATAAATTTTTAAAAAGAAAAAATAATTGGGGAGATAACAAGCAATTATAAAAAAGAAAATAAAAATTTATACATATATAGACACATATGTACTCACAAAACCCTTCCAAAAACTGAAAGATCTACAATAAATTTCAATAAACGTAAACACGATTTGTATTTCTGTTTACAAGTGAAGAAACAGGCATAGCAAAGATGAATATCTCAAAGGCCACTGTACTTCCAAGTGGTAGAGCCAGATTCATACTCCAGTTCTCCTGTCTCCAACACCATCATCAAGAGCGACAACTCAACAGCCTAAGTTCAAACCAGGCTTTATTAATATGTTGTCTCTAGGGAGTTTACTTACTAGTTGAATGATAATGACATCCTATTACAATTACAAAATAGCTTAATTACCCACTGCATTCCCCACAAGTCTGTAAATTCCTCAAAAACAGCAACATTATACCTAACCTTGGGCAAGTAAGTGATTTAACCTCAGTAAACCTCACTCTTCCCACCTGTAAATAAATAAATATACAATTAAGAGTTTTCCTAAGAATTATGTACGCTGATTTATGAAAAGCATGAAGCATACTACCAAGCAATAGAACGAACGTGTTAAGTAAATCTTAACTATTCAGACCCCTAGTGAATTGCAATCTAAGCTAAGTGAAAGTGTGAGTCTCTCAGTCATGTCCCACTCTTTGTGACCCCAAGGACTGTAGCCCACCAGGCCCTCTGTCCATGGAATTCTCCAAGCAAGAATACTGGAATGCATTGTCATTCCCTTCTCCAGGGGATCTTCTGAACCCAGGGATCAAACCCAGGTCTCCTGCATTGCAGGCAGAGTCTTTACCATCTGAGCCATCCACCAGGGAAGCCCAAGCTAAGGGGTCAGTAAATTGATCCCAAATCCAGCCCACTGCCTGTTTTTGTACAGTCCATAAGCTAAAAATACTTTAATATTTTTAAGGATTGAAAAAATATTCAAAGAATAATATTTTGTGATACATGGAAATTATATGAAATTTCACTGGCTGAAAATAAAGTTTTATTGGCACATGGCCCTGCTCTTTTGTTTATGAAATGCCTGTGGTTGCTTTCACATGCAGTGGCAGACTTGTCCAGCTGTGACAGAGACCATATGGCCTGCAGAGCTGAAAATATTTACTCTCCAGCCCTTTTCAGAAGAAGTCTGCCAGTTCAACCTAATCAATTACTGGACAAAGGTAGCAAGTCAAATAATTACAAATCAATGATGTCTTTCCTGTGAGTTTAATGTTACAAATGGAGGTTCCATTCCTGGAAGCTCATATTATCCCATAAAATATAAAACAGCTTGCATAAGAAAAGAAAGACAGTGCATGACTTTACAACCATATATTATATTAAGTAAAATGCAGTACAAAAGCTATGTCATACATGTTTCTTTGGGGGGACTTGTCTATATGGGTCAGTCTGCCTGATTTGTTTTGATTACAGTAATTATTGGAGGGGAGGCACCATATACCCCAATTGATCTCTCTGTGAGAGGAGGCGTTCTCCCTCCCTGCTATTCTGGGGACCATCACATTTAAATCAAGTTATGACTGTGTTTTAAACTGTGGTGGTGCAGAAGACTCTTGAGAGGCCCTTGGACTGCAAGGAGATCCAACCAGTCAATCCTGAAGTCCTGAATATTCATTGGATGGACTGATGCTGAAGCTGAAGATCTACTACTTTGGCCACCTGCTGAGAAGACTGACTTACTGGAAAAGACCCTGATGCTGGGAAAGACTGAAGGCAGGAGGAGAATGGAGTGACAGAGGATGAGATGGTTGGATGGCATCACCGACTCAATGGACATGAGTTTGAGCAAGCTCTAGGAGTTGGTGATGGACAGGGAAGCCTGGCATGCTGCAGTCCATTGGGGTCACAAAGAATCAGACACGACTGAGTCCCTGAACTGAACTATGACTGTGTATCCATCTCATAATCTGAATGTTCACCAATGGCTCTAAATGTGTGTCTGTGACAAATGCCCAGGCAAAGGCAGTGATCAGAAAACCTTCAATGAACTTTTGCTTCTCCATCTCAAAAAGATGTTGGCTTATCTCCCATGGCTCATCATGCCTCAAAGATCAAGTTCACATCCAAGAGCATGGCACATACAGTCCCCAAAGACTGATGACCAGTTCTCAGTTCATTTCTCACTACCTCCTCCCTACACTTCAGGTGCTGGAGACACTGACAGTGGCATGTTGATTCTTGCCTCTGGAAGCTTTTGCTCAGACTATCCACCTCACAAGAATGACAGGTACCCTACTCTAACCTCACCACCACCCAGACCAGCTTCCATCACCCCTACCATCCACTCTGCTTGATGAACTCATTTTAATCCTTAGAACATAGTAACAGAAGAATGGACTACAGTATCTATCTTCTCCATCACTACAGAAGAAGAGAGTAAAAGAAATTATTCTGACTCTGTATAGCAGAAGATCAGAAGGTGAGGGCAGGAGATGGGAAAGAAGAGGGCTGTAACACAATAATATATGTGCATATGCTAAGGAGCTTCAGTCATGTCCAACTCTTTGCAACCCTGTGGACTGTAGCCCACCAGGCTCCTCTGTCGAGGGATTATCCCAGCAAGAATACTGGAGTGGGTTGCCATTTTCTCCTCCAGGGGATCTTCCCAATCCAGGGATTAAACCTGCATCTCCTACATTGGCAGGTGGATTTTTTACCACTTGAGCCACCCTGGAAGCTCCAACACAATAATACATGATGTCAAAAATAAAACAAAGATACAATATAACAAACTTAAAAGTTATAAAAGAAAAAGTCATTGAAATTGCATTAAAATCTAAATATAGATTGCTTCCTAAGATACAAAACAATCAAAGGCAGGCTCAAAGAAAGGCTCTCTTTGATGGGAGGAGAGAAAGGCATCACAAATTAGACTGGCAGATTCCAGAGGGACAGAACTTCACTGAGCAGTCTTAAGGAGAAGAGGGGAATCTTGAAAAAAGAGAGAAAAACAAAGGGAGAAAGTGGAAGAACGCAGAGATGGTCAGTATCCTGCAGCTGGTGATATAAAGGAGTCTGCCCAGGTAGAGGTCTTCATCACAGCTGCCCTAGAAACCACCACCTTGGCTGTCCTGACAACAGAACTTCTCCCTCCCTACACCTCACAGAAATGTCATCACTGGTAAGAAAACCCTAAAAATGAAGTAATACTATTAGAATCAAGGCTACATATTGCCTAGGAGAGAATTCCTGAGGAGGAATTTAGGGAATGAGTTTCACTTCAAACAATAATATCACTATACTTCTCTGGTGGCACAGTGGATTAGAATCTGCCTGCCAATGCATGGGACATGGATTCGATCCCTGGTCTGGGAGATCCTACAGGCCTCGAAGCAACTAAACCCATGCCCCACAACTACTGAGCCAGCATGCTGCAACTGCCTAAGCCTGCGGACCTAAAGCCTGTGCTCCCCAACAGGAGAAGCCCGAGCACTACAGGCTGTGCTCCCCAACAGGAGAAGCTCGAGCACGACAGCCTGTGCTCCCCAACAGGAGAAGCCCGAGCACTACAGCCTGTGCTCCCCAACAGGAGAAGCCCGAGCACTACAGCCTGTGCTCCCCAACAGGAGAAGCCCGAGCACTGCAGGCTGTGCTCCCCAACAGGAGAAGCCCGAGCACTACAGGCTGTGCTCCCCAACAGGAGAAGCCCGAGCACTGAAGGCTGTGCTCCCCAACAGGAGAAGCCCGAGCACTGCAACTAGAGAGTGGACCCTGCTTGCCACAACTAGAGAAAGCCCACTCAGCAACAAAGACCCGGTGCAGCCAAAAATAAAGAAAGAAGTCCCATATAATTGAACAAAAGCAGAAATGTTCAATCTCGAAGAAATACAAACTGAAATTATGTGGTCACCTTGCATGTATAAATATATATAATCACTCGGTCATGTCTGATTCCTTGTGACTCATGGACTATAACCTGCCAAGCTCCTGTGTCCATGGGATTTCCCAGGCAAAAACACTGGAGTGGGTTGCCATTTCCTACTCCAGAGGATCTTCCTAACCCAGGAATCGAACCCAAGTCTCCTGTATTGGTAGGCAGATTCTTTACCACTATGCCACCTGGGAAGCCCTAATTTCATGCATACAAGAATGACTATTGCTACATATATATGAATATGTTTATGAAATATGTTGATATAAATAGAGCTATATATGTATGAATATACATTTATGAAATGTTTATAGTAATATAACATACAAATGTATATTTATGATATAAAATATATATTTCTATATAGATAGCTGTATGCATGAATATATATTTTATGAAATATATATAAAATATATGTTTATGAATATATATTTTATGAAATATATATAGTAATATATGTTTATGAATATATATTTTCTAAAAGAGCAAAGCTGTGGTAAAACTCACCAAGCATTTGTTTACATTACACAATTTGTACATATTCTCAAACTGGAAGAGCAATGTGGCAATTTCTGTAAACACTCCTAGGTCTATATGATTTGGCCTAGTGACTTCATTTTGGTGACATATCCTAAAAAATCATTCTCAACAAGAAAAAGCCATATGGACTACAAAGCTTATTACTGCATTATCTATAATAGCAAAATGTTAGAAACAGCTGAATTATTTAGCAAAAGAACTAGTTAAGTAAATTGCCAAACAATGACTCAATGTAATAGTTTACTGACTCATGTAAAACAACCATTATCAAAGCATAATAATACAGAGAAATCTTTGTAATATAAAGTTAAATGGATAAATTAAAAATAGAAACTAAATTAAGTTAAAATTAAAAACTGTATAAAATTTAATGTACATTTAAACAGGATTGTTTGCATTTTGGGCTTCTTAGATGGTGCTAGTGGTAAAGAGCCTGTCTGTCAAGGCAGGAGACATAAGGTAAACAGGTGCAATGCCTGGGTCAAAAAGATCCCCTGGAGGAGGGCATGGCAACCCACTCCAGTATTCTCGCCTGGAGAATCTCATGGACAGAGGAGCCTCGTGGGATACAGTCCATAGCATCACAAAGAGTCAGACATGACTGGGAGACTTAGGTCACACACAGGTGCACTTCAAGAAAATGTGACTCCAAGGTGACTGTCAGTAAGTTTTCCATTTTATTTTCTTTACTATTGTTATAATATCATCTGGGTGATGATTTTTTTTATTAGTGAGATATAATTGACATAAGCATTGTATTCATTGGGTATACAACATAATGATTATATATATATATAAATACATATATATATATGTGTGTGTGTATATAGATTACCACAATCAGTTATGTATGATGCATTTTTTTAAATGTAACTAAAGCTTCTCTATTATATTTCACTGAAACTAGAGAAGGGAAAGCTGCCCTTTATAATACTTTGGCTCCGTAAAACTTTTTCTTACTTATTTATACTGCTTTATATAAAATCCAGTTAAAAATTGAAAAAAAAAGAGAAATATATTAGTACTGGAGGGAAAGGATAAATAAAAAGGAATGAATAAAGGGAATTTTCTCCATTATATACTAGAAAATGCTCAAAACAAATCAGAGACAGTAATAATGGCTTAGAGCCAAGCCTCAGATCGCTGAGGCAAAAGAGAGACCCCAGAAGTAGATGCAAACGTCTAAAGAATTAAATAAATGGAAAAGTAAAACAAAATTTAATGACATATATAATAGAAACCAAACAACAAAATGTAGAAAAATAAGCTTAGATTCATATTCAACCTAAATTTAGTGAAAAAAAAACTAAAAACAACCAATCAAACCACAGGAAAAACTAGAATAAAACAGTATTCTTCTCCCAAGTAAAAGGCTTTTAAAGGTATTATTATTAGAAGAGATTTCAAAGGAAAGATAAATATTCATTCATTTAATAAATATCTGAGTACTAAGCAAGCAGCAGTTACTATTACATGTAATTTTGTAACTATTATCAACTTTTAAGCCTAGAAAACCTTAAATAAAAGGAAGACAATAGCATTGAAAAACTCAAACATAAATATTATTATTACACACATAGAAAAAAAAACAGTATATATACAAACTGCTGCTGTTTAGTCGCTAAATCATGTTCTTTACCACTGAGCCACCAGGGAAGCCCCATATATACAAATACCTCATACAGAAGGAAAATATGCCACCTGTCTGCAGCCCAAACATGAATATGTGGGTGAACAAACTCCTTTAGTAAATGAGTAACTGAAAATGGTAGGTTTAATGGTGTTGGTAATCACAGAAATGCAAATCAAAACAGTGGACAAATTCTTGAAAATTTATTAAATTGGAAAAACAAAGAAAAATTACTAAGCCTGGCTTTGGCAGGAAGGTGAGTAAATTGGCTCAATTCTGTGGGAATAAAGTCTGACTAGTTATATAAAGAGTAATTAAAAATATGCAATAGCCCAATCACATAAATGTGTGTAAATATTCAAAAGAAGAAAAAAAGAGTTTGCTTGTGGGTTTTTTTTTTACCCTCCGTATACAGATGCTAGGGATGGAAAGAAGCATTTGGTTATTTTTAAAAGATAGAAATGATCTAAAATCCAGCAATAGAAAATGGAAAAGCAATAAAGGTATATTAGACCATGGACTATTGCAGGGTCATTACAGTCATGTAGGAGCAAGAAAGAACATTTACCAAGTAATGTGAAGCTGAAAAAATTGAATATCCATAATAACTTTAACCATGTATAAAGGTCCATGTGTTTAAATAAAGATGGAATGAGGACAAGGAGAGATGAAAATAGTTTGGACACAGTAATAGAAGTTTATAATGCAATTTTTTAAACACTTTTGCAGGATAAAAGTACACACAGAGCAAATATACCACTTTAAATTCTTCCGAGCTGGCTTTGAGAAATCGTTAAAGCATGTCACACCCACAGATCTGTGCAGTGAAGGCCAAAATCATACCTGGTCACAGGGTCCCAAGGAATGTATTCTGGAATTATTTACAGGGGGGCTCATAATAGCGACAAGCACACAGTGTAGGCAGGCCAAACTGGGGTGATCCATCACTGTGAAAACACCTTCCACACACTGCCTGCCCAGAACCAATGGTCAGGCACAGACATTTCAAGATAACCTGATTACACAGCAGAGGATTCTAAAAGGAAGCATCGTTATTTCAGGAATAACCTGCCATTATCACAAAGAAGCTATGAAAGCGTCTTTGGAAAGAATTGCTTTTCAACACAAGGTACTGAGTTAAAAACATTTGTGCCTCTACTTCAAGAAATCAGCAGCTTTCTCTGCTGGGGAAATACGTGTTTATAGGGAAGCAGCAGTACTAATCCAAAGGGAATTGACTATTAACTCACTAAGAAGAAGTGCACGTTTTACTTTAATGAAGACTGGAAAGAGAGTTTCTATTACAGTGACATCAACCTCTTAAGAGAAGGCAAGAGGTTTTATTCTTCTTTATAACTCTATAGCCTGCTAGTATACGATGTTGGGTGGATAGCAGGATGGGTAGCTAGAGAAATAGGTGAATGGTTGGCTCAGTAGCTGAGTGGGCAGGTGAATGGCTGGCTGGCTGGGTAGGTGGCTGGGTGGGTTGGTGAATACCTGGGAGAATAGGTGGGCAGATAGGAAGATGGACAGGAGGACAGGTAAGTAGATGGTCCATCCTGCAGCCAAACTTTCCCTCTCCCCACAGCTTCCTAATACATGGATAGTACTCGGCACTGTGCCCGGCCAAAAGTGAGCATCAAGAAACACTGGCTTATCAATAGCATTATTTTGTGATTACTTGTGAAACAATGGTTGAGTTTAGGCTCCAGAGTTACCCAGCCTAGGTTCAGATCCCAGCTCTGGCACCCTAAGGCTTTTCGAAGACTTCATCTATGAAATGGGGTTAATCATAGTCCTCAGGGTTATTATGAGGACATAATAAGGTAAGTCGGGCTTCCCTGATAGCTCAGTTGGTAAAGAATCTGCCTGCAATGCAGGACCTAGCTCCATTCCTGGGTCAGGAAGATCCGCTGGAGAAGGGATAGGCTACCTACTTGGGCTACCTACCTATTCTTGGGCTTCCCTTGTGGCTCAGCTGGTAAAGAATTCACCTGCAATTCGGGAGACCTGGGTTTGATCCCTGGGTAGATCCCCTGGAGAAGGGAAAGGCTACCCACTCCAGTGTTCTGACCTGTCGAATTCCATGGACTGTATAGTCTGTGGGGTCACAAACAGTCGGGCATGACCGAGTGACTTTCAATAAGGTAAGCAATGAATGTTTAGTTCTGAGCAGGCACCAGGCACAGGCTATATATATACATATGGCTTCCCAGGTGGCATTATTGGTAAAGAACCCCCCTGCCCAACACAGGAGACCTATGAGACACAGGTTTGATCCCTAGGTTGGGAATATCCCATGGAGGAGGGCACAGCAACCCACTCCAGTCTTCTTGCCTAGAGAATCCCATGGACAGAGGAGGCTGGCGGGCTACAGTCCATAGGGTCGCATAGAGTCAGACACAACAGAAGCGACTTAGCACACATGTATGTATATACATAATATATTTATTATCTACTATTGCCTCTCCACTTACTCCCTCCATACCAGGCCAGAGCTGGGCAAGTGTGTTTCTGTATCAACTCATAGCTCTGGACCTAAAGATGGATCCAAGAGTCAAAAGCTGTGGCAAGAGTCCATTATAGTGTCTCCAGACACAGGGACAGACAGCTTTTATCCATCTCTTGGTCCATTTAACTCCTTCCTGAAGAACTTTACTCCAATAGGACCATACAAATCTGAGGCAGCACTAGACACTGACAGTCATCAATACCAAAGGATGATAAAGACATCACTCTTTAATTCAAGGGAGCAACTAAAACTAAAGTTACATCAGATAATGAGTGAAGTTTAGAAACGGAAAGAGAAAAGATCATATCCAAGAACCCATTTTACAGATGAGATAACAGAGGCACAGAGGGATTAAATGATCTCTCCAGGGACAGAAGCTTCATCAGAACTGTTCGTCAGAGCCCAGACTGTCACCCGATCAAATCAGGTCCCCACTGGTAGGCACCAATGCCAAAGACAGGCTTTCTTTCATCACATGGATGAAATTTCTAAGTAAAGGTCACTTCCCCAAAACCTACCTGTCCCTTCTTCCAATTATTTCAATACTGTACCTTCCTACATTAGCATTATTTGACCTTGAAGATCCAAAAGCTTTTACGATCCCATAACTCCTTTTCCAAAATGAGGAAGGGAATTAGTCATTCTAAAAAAAATTCTCTGAAGTATCTTACAACAAACCATGAAATTTACAATTTCAAATTCCTATTCAACCAGGACCATAGTCCAGGCTAAGCAACCATGGACAAATTACCACACCCCTGTGACCTTCAGGTTCCTCACTTATGAAAGGAGCATCGTATTCACAGAGTTATTTTTATTAGTGAGTAAGACAGCAGATACAATAAAGCTTTATATCTAAGACACCACACTGGTACAAGTCAGTGTGCTTTTTTGTCAATTCACATCAAAACAAAGTAAAACATTCTTCCTCTTTTAACTGCACATGGACCAACAACTCATTATTTTATCATTCACTTGCTATTTCTGTAGTTAATTTCCCAGCTTTCATTCTTTCCTTTTATAATTATAAAAGAAGGAAGAAAGAAATCAATGAAATAAGAATACTATTTCCCAACACAAATTAAACTCAACATCCAAACACAACAGAATAACCAGCAGCATATGAGTCTCTTTTCTCAATCTTCTTCCTCACCCTCAGGGAAAATCAACCATATGGCAGGAAGGAATTGACTGAGTATTTCAATAAATGAGAGCCAGCCTGGTCTGAAAGCTCTGAAGGAAGAAAGACCACGGCATTTGTGAAACCAGAAATGAAGCCACTGCTGTCTTCTTTCTCCCAGTTCTGTTCCATCGACTGAGTCAAGGAAGTGGAGTCTTTACAGCAAAGAAGGCAAATGGGTATCAGTGTAAAATCTGATTCATGTGGACAATTAAAGTAGATGATGATTAAAGACCAAAATACACAGCGTCAAAGATTCTGGGTCAATATGTGTCACTTACTTGCCCAGGTTCTGTGCAAGGTGCCTGTGCTCACGCTCAATAGCTAAGTTGTGTTTAACATTTGCGACCCTGTGGGCTGTATGGAGCCCAGCAGGCTCCTCTGTCTATGGGATTTCCCAGAGAAGAATACTTGAGTGGGTTGCCATTTCCTCCTCCAGGGGATCTTCCCAACTCAAGGACTGAATCCATATCTCCTGCATTGGCAGGTGGGTTCTTTACCACTAAGCCACTTGGGAAGTCCTCTATGTGTAAAGAGAGGGTATTGAATGCCTGGGAGGTTAATAACAGTAAGAGATGTGTCTTGAAATAAAGACAATGCCTAGGACTGAAGCCCATCAATCCAGAAGCAGGCAGAGTGTGGTAAGACACCACTCCACGCCCACTATCGGAGAAGGCAATGGCACCCTCCTCCAGTACCCTTGCCTGGAAACTCCCATGGACGGAGGAGCCTGGTAGACTGCAGTCCGTGTGGTTGCAAAGAGTCGGACACAATTGAGTGACTTCACTTTCACTTTTCGTTCTCATGCATTGGAGAAGGAAATGGCAACCCACTCCAGTGTTCTTGCCTGGAGAATCCCAGGGACGGAAGAGCCTGGGGGGCTGCCGTCTATGGGGTCACACAGAGTCGGACACAACTGAAGTGACTTAGCAGCAGCAGCCACACCAACTATAATGGCTAACATGAAAAAGACTGACAACTCTGAATGTTACAAGGGTGAGGGGCAACCAGAACTCTCAGATGTTGCTGACAGAACTGCATCTTGGTAAAATGACCTTGTAAAACTATCTGGCAGTTTCTTCAAGACTTGTATGCATACGTGCTCAGTCGCTCGGTCATGTTGGACTCTTTGCAACCCCCTGGACTAGCCCTACAGACTCCTCTGTCCATGGAATTTCCCAGGAAAGAATACTGGAGTGGGTTGCCATTGTCTCCTTCAGGGGATCATCCTGACCCAGGGATAGAACCCACATCTCCTGCATTGGCAGGCTGATTCTTTACCACTGAGCCACCCAGGAAGCCCCTCTTTCAAGAGTTATGACACATTAATTCCATTTCTCGATTTTTATTCAAGAGAAATTAAAATTGAGGCACACAAAAGTCTTACATAAAAACATTCATAACAGTTTTATTTATAATAGCCTCAAACTGGAAAGGACCTAGGTATCTATCCATGAACAGAAAAATAAATAAACTATGACATATCCATACATGGAATACTGCTCAGAAATAAAAAGGGACAAGATTCTTGATAAACAAAATGACACCAATTAGGGGTCAGCAAATTATACCTGCAAACCAGCAATCCATTTTTGTAAATAAAGTTTTATTGAAATAGAACTGCCCCCCCCCCAGTTATTTGCATCTTGCCGGAGACCCTGTGACCACCAGCAAGCCTGAAATATTTACTATCTGCTCCTTTAAGAAAAAGCTTACAGACCCCTAACAAAGATAAATGCAAAAACATTAAGCTGAGTGAAGAAAAAAAGAGTATATACTTTATGATTTCATTTCCGTGAAATCCTAGAACAGGGGGAACTAATTTATGACCAAAAACATCAAAATCATACTTGTTTCTGGTAGATGCAGAAAACTCACCAGGGAGAAGTACAAAGAGAATTTTCTGGCGTGACAGAATTTTTCTATTACATATTGGTGGTGTGTGGATTACACAAATGAATCAGATTTGTCCAAACTGATCAAACTGTACAGTTAAGTTCTGTGCATTTCACTCTATATGTAAATTACCCCCCAATTTAGAAATACTAAAAAAAAAGAAAGAAACAGAAGGGCAGGATCTTAGCTCTAAATTGAGCTCTCTCTCTTTTTGGACTCTGCATTCTTAGCTTCACATTTCAAATTTAAGTTCAAGCTCATGTTGTGCAGCTGCTTTTCCTTAATGACCAGCTGCTCCTAATGACCAAGCCTCAAGTCTTTTGGGATTCCTCAGAAGAAGTGGTTGTTAACCTTATTTTATCTTTGGTCTTTGTTCAAACAGTCCTATGGGACATGCCCAGTAGATAAGAAGTTCATAGTAAAGATGCTCTGCCTGAGGCAGGGGTGAGGACAGGGCAACCCTTCTCCTGACTTCTCACCCAAAACATCCTTTGAGAGGACTCTTCAGAGCCTGGCCACAGCATCAGTGACCTGCATCCTTGCTCTCTGCCTGCAACCACCACTGGACCACAATGACAGGTCAGCTCTCACGGCCAAGATCACCCCCGCCTCCCACTCTCCATCTGCCCATCCTCTCCAGGAACTGAGACAACAGACCAGTCAGTCTCTAGTTCTCATCGACCCCTCTGGCACCTAAACACCAGGCATGCCACCCCATCACCTCTGTTGGCAGAAATGACTCGAGTGAAGGACCATGAGAAAAGCTGTCTTCCAAGAAGCATCAAACCCTTTCGTACATACAGCCTTCCTCTCTTTCTTGTTTCAAAACCTTGTTTTATCTTCTTTATGAGCTATGGGACATGAATCAATACACAGATACCTAATATACCAAGGGGTATTTTACATTTAAACCGAGATTCCCTACAGAAAGGGGATACGGCGTCCCCTGCATCTTCATGTCCCCAGGACCCATTTCTTGTGACATATACTTGTGTCCAGTGACCCAGTGATGTGTCCAGAGCTTTGCTATAGACATTTCAACATGTAAAGTGACATGGTTCTCAGCAAGCAGCACTGGCCTCGGCACACTAGCAGGACAGAAACTCTCGACTTTTACGCACAAGCTACACTCTCAAAGGGCTTCCCTGGTGGCTCAATGGAAAAGAATCCTCCTGACAACGCAGGAGATGCAAGTTCAAGCCCTGGCTCCTGAAGATCCCTTGGAGGAGGAAATGGCAACCCACTCCAGTATTCGTACCTGGAGAATCCCATGGACAGAGGAGGGCTACAGTCCGTGGGGCCGCACAGATTCAGACACAACCAAGAAACTAAACAACAAAAACAAATACTCTCAAAAGAACAAAGTATCCCACGATGGAAAATGGACAGGAGGGAAAAAATTATACTGGGAAACAATATTATGTTTGTGGCTTCTCTGAAAACAAAACTACTGAGCAAAACTAACAACAATGTCCTAAACAGACAAAGCAGATGAAAGAGAGCATAATTTAGGAGCGATTTCTACTTGTCCCTTGCAAGTTTCACCATATCTTTATCCCAGATTTTCTTGTTTAATTAATCATTCTAAAGTATCTGCTAACTTGGAAATGGTGTCTTTTTTTTGCAGTTAATGCCTTCTCACCCTGTGGCTAGGTCCATTTGTCAGGGATTTACGACTTAGACTCTTAAATACAAAATCCAGAGAAAACAGGAAAGGGATTTAGGGAGCAGGGCTGGGGGCAGCTACCTGCCTGGGTGTTTATCTTTGGGGAGAAAAAGAGAAAATAAGAAAAACACAGGCTCTGTCCTGAGGGAAAGAGTTGCAGGATGCAACAAGCCCAGCATTTCTTGCTTCTTGCCTCGGGGAAAATACTTATTTTCTATTAAGTGTTGATCTTGCCTTACAGGACCAGGTAGCTGAGTTTGTTTGTATCGGCTCAAATCCCACTTTCATTTTGGTACTGCATAGGGAAATCATGGGCTCCCCCAGTGGCTCAGTGGTAAAGAATTCGCCTGCAATGCAGGAAACACACGTTCCAGGGGGTCTGGAAGATCCCCTGGAGGAAGCTATGGCAACCCACTCCAGTATTCTTGCCTGGAGAATCCTATGGAGAGAGGAGACTGGTAGGCTACAGTCTATGGGGTCACAAGAGTCGGATCTACACACACACACAAAAAGGCAACGGCCAATGCAAAGTGAAATCTGGTTGGCTTAGGAGTCCTTGGACAGAGCTCTAAGAGTATCTTCCATC
Organism: Antilocapra americana; assembly: GCA_007570785.1. NCBI lineage: Eukaryota > Metazoa > Chordata > Mammalia > Artiodactyla > Antilocapridae > Antilocapra > Antilocapra americana. The sequence continues at coordinate 2,267,134 of ML660781.1, forward strand.
TGCTAAGCCCAAACCCAAAATGCAAGCTCTTATACTCTCTACTTAAAATATGAAAGCCATGGAGCATCCACAGGGGAAGAGCAAAGACATTAAGATAGTCAGGCCTCCCCCAGGAGGCACAGCCCAGCTCAGCCCGGATGGGAGAAAGCAAAAGGGGCCATACACTTACACACAAGGTTTTGCCACAACCCAGCTCACTGTGAACATCTGGGTCCTAGATTCTAAACCCAAGTAGGTAAGTGTTTCCTCCCCTTGGGGAGGAGAAAGAAAATTTAGAAAGAGATTCAATTTTAGCTTCTGGTTCTACATAACAAAGGAAGTTAACCAGGAAATACACATTGAAGGACTTAAGATCCCACAAAAAAAGCTGAATTCTCTTTGTTCAAAGACAGGTTCCATATCCAGTTACATGGATTACCATGTTTAGAGATCCTAAATAGAATAACTGATATTTAACATAAAGATTAAAACCACCCTTGTTTTACATATCTCTGGTGATTCAGAGGGCACATAGGAATCTTGAATTAGCCTGGAGGTCTTTACTATGAAAGTAATAATATTAACAGTTAACTAAGTTTTTCTGAGTGTTCACTCTGGTAGAGCTTCTGCTTCATATATTCTAAGTGTAGAAATACACGATGACCCTATGCGTGTGTACTTGAATGCTAAGTTGTTTCAGTCATGTCTGACTCTTTGCGACCCCACGGACTGTAGCCCATTGGGCTCCCTTGTCCATGGGATTCTCCAAACAAGAATACTGGAGTGGGTTGCTATGCCCTCCTCCAGGGGAATCTTCCTGACTCAGGGATGGAACCTGCATCTCTTATGTTACCTGCATTGACAGACAGGTTCTTTACCACTAGTGCTATCTGGGGAGCCCAATGACCCTATGGATGACTGTAATTATTTTTCTAATATTTTTTAATATTTATTTATTTGGCTGCCCCGGGTCTTTGTTGCAGCATGTGGGATCTTTTGTTGGGGTGCATGGACTCTAGTTGAGGCTCTCAGGCTTAGTTGTCATGTGGTATGTGGAATCTTACTTCCTTGATCAGAGATTGAACCCACGTCTCCTGAATTGCAAAGGGGAATTCTTAATCACTGGATCACCAGGGGAGTCCCTAGCTGACTGTAATTATTACCCCCCATTTTGCAGACATGGAAGCTGAGTTGTAGAACATGAGATCACGCCTGTCACCTGTTTCCACAGTTTGTGTGGCTGGCTGACTCCAGATTCAGCCCTGAACTGCCCTCTATCATTTCCCAGGCAATTTTTAGTGTCACTATAAGATCAACTTAGAGTTCGAGGTAACGCCACTGGCCCAGCACTTGCAGGTCTGGCTACTTGTAGAATCATGTAAAATGGGTCTTTAATAATACCTGCCATACGTACACCAAAGCCAAGAAGGGAAAGAAGTGCATGGCCTTTCATTTTTAAGAGCATGCCCTTTATTGTTTATTTCTTAAATTAATTTGTATTGGCGTATAATGGCTTTACACTGTTAATTTCTACTGTACAGCAAAGTGAAGCAGCTGTATGTATACATATATCCCCTCTTTTTTGGATTTCTTTCCCATCTAGGTCACCACAGAGCACTGAGTGGAGTTTCCTGAGCTACACAGTAGGCCCTCATTAGTTACCTATTTTATACAGTGTTGACGGTGTATATGTGTAGACTCCAATCTCATGGCCTTTTTTGAGTAACCAGCTATTCTCCACCTTGAGGGAAAAAAAGAAAGTCTGAAAGCTGGGCCGAGGATTGGCAACATTGGCAAATTTAGTCAAAGAGGGCAGTCTCCAACCCCACAGAGCCTCTCCCTAGAGGGTAAGTCTCGTAGATGGCTCAGCTGAAGATGGGGAGGGCTCACCAAAGGTTAAGTGTGTCAGTGGATACAACAACCAGCAGAGCTTGTGTCTGATTATAGCTTTCTACATAGGCCTAAGGGACAAAGCTGGAGAAGATGGAATAAATGGACCCTGGCATCCAAGCCCAGAAAGGCGATAAATCATCTGAAAGATCTGGGTTCCTTCAGTGGCATGACACTGTGGTTTGGGGGTTTCCTGTTTTGTTTTCACCAGGTGGCATGTGGGACCTCAGCCTATCACCAGGGTTTGAACCGTCGTCTCCTGCAGTGGAAGCAGAGCCCTAACCACTGGACTACTGGGGCGTTCCCGACACTGTGTACTAGCCTGTTGTGTGTGTGTGTGTGTGTGTGTGTGTGTGTGTGCGTGTGCGCGCGCAGGTATGCACACACTCAGTCACATCCTACTCTTTGCAACCCCATGGACTGTAGCCCACCAGGGTCCTCGTCCATGGGATTTTTCCACGCAAGAACACTGCAGTGGGATACCATTTCCTACTCCAGGGGATCTGTCCAAACTCAGGGATCAAACCTGTATCTATTGGCAGGTGGATTCTTTATCACTAGCGCCAGCTGGGAAACCCAAGAGCTTGTTAGGGCTGCCTTAACAGTACCACAGACCCAGTGGCTTAAACAAAGGGCATTTGCTTTCTCACAGGCTGGAGGCTAGAAATGTGAGATCGAGGTATGCGTGGGGTGGGTTTCTTCCGAGGCCCCTCTCCTTGGGCTTGTAGACAGTCACTTTCTCACTGTGTCCTCACATGGTCTTCCCTCTGTGTCCACCTTTCCTCTTTATTATTAAGACTCTGTCCCACTGGATTAGGACCCACCCCTAAAGACTTCTTTTTAATTTAATTACCCCATTAAAGATCTTACCTGGGCTTCCCAGGAGGCTCAGTCATAAAGAATCCACCTCCAATTCTGACACATGGGTTCAGTCCCTAGGTCGGGAAGATCCCCTGGCGTAGGAAATGGCAACCCACTCCAGTATTCTGGCCTGGAAAATTCCACAGACAGAGGAGCCACAGTCCCCGGGGTTGCAAAAGAGTCAGACATGACTGAGCAACTAAACAACAGCAGGAAAGACCTTACTTCCAAATATGGTTCCATTCGGAGGCTCTACAGGTTAAGACTTAAAACATACGCCTTTAGCGGGAGATGGGGAGAACGACAACTCAGCCCGGGAACACACGGTGTGGCAGTTCTTTAGTGAAGGTGTGGTTGCTGATGTCATTTATCCGTCTGTTGGTTTTTAAAGACAAGCAGCAGCAGACGCTAGACTCTGCCTGAGGGGAGATTTGGGGATGCAACTCTGAGATGAGTTCTTGAAGGGCTCAGACATCAGGGTCTTGGAGAACCCAGAATCAGCTCTCACCTACAGAAACGCTAAAGGGGAAAATCTCCTTGGGAGGAATTCAACAACCCTGTAAGGTCCCTGAATCTTTAAAGCATAGGCCTGGGGAGCCTTCGTAAAATACATACCATCCAAACTGAAAAGTAAGAACTGGAAAAACTTCAAGATCTGGACCGCTGGTACAGGCCAGTGTTGTTCACTCAGGGTGATTCCTCCTGTCTTAAAGCACTGCACTGGGGGCTGAGGGAGGAATGGATGCAACCAGCAAAGCCATCAGCTGCCCCCAACCAGATGCGTGAAATGGTTAAATGTCCAGCCAGAGAATGGGTGTGCTGCCAGCGGGTCAGGCTTAGTTCCTGGAGAAATGACACTGTCATGTCTCAGGCGTGGCTCCTGCTATAAACTGACACTAAATGGAAAAAAAGCTGAACCCATCCCTCTGCACATCTGAGTCATAAAATCACAGAAGGTCATGGCATTCCGCAAGGTCCACAGTGCCCCAACAGTCCTGACATGAAATGCACATGGTCGATTCTAAGAAATAATCAATTACTCTCTGCATCCAAAGACCGAGCTTGCAAAGCCTGAAAACATTAAGCGATTCACGAACAGACACATAATTTTCTTTGCAAACCAAAGAGAAACCAAGAAGTAGCCCAACAAACTAGGAAGATGTCAGGACACCCTCCCCAGGATTTGCAAAGATTCTGCAGATAACCTAATGAGCATCACAGAATTCTAGAACCTCCAACTGCATTGGCTGCCAGAACAGCCAGCTCTGCCCTCCCCAGGACACAGGCGCTGCTGCACCATTTGGAAACCTGTCTCGTTTGCTCACAAAGAATCTGCCGCAGAACATGCCGTGTTCTCCAAACGTCCCCCAAGAGGCTCCAGAAACAAGGCTCCAGAGTTCAAGTGAAGTCATAAAGTAGATTTCTTACAAATGTTAAATCATGATTAATGATCCCAAAGACACCACTCTGACTGCCGACTGCAGTCGACAAGGCTGGGAGGAACACATTCACATACAGTCAGCCCCAAAGAAGAAAGGGCAGACTGCGGAATTCGCAGATTCACTTGACCTTGAGCAGTTACTTCTCCAGGTGTGGCCCTGAGCCTGCAGCCTCAGCAGGACCTGTTGGAAATGCAGACGGGGGAGGGGCCACTCCAGGCCTCAGGTGATTTTGCTGCACAGGCCAGTTCGGGAAGTGTTGATTTAGTGCTTCGGAAGCAAGCTTCGGGGGTGTCCTGGGTGGCTCAGTGGTAAAGAATCTGTCTGCCAGTGCAAGAGATACAGTTCAATCTCTGGGTCAGGACGAAGGAGTGAATGGCAACACACTCTGGTATTTTTACCTAGGAAATCCCATGGACAGAGGATGGTGGGCTACAGCCCATGGGGTGACAAAAGAGTCAGACATGAATCAGCAACTAAATAACAAAGACCTTACCTCCAAATACAGTTACATTCAGAGGCTCTACAGGTTAGTACTTAAACATATGATTTTGTTAGGGATACGGATGGTTGGGGGAAGGGACAATTCAGCCCAGAGCACATATATACACTCAGTTCAGTTCAGTTACTCAGTCGTGTCCAACTCTTTGCGACCCCATGAACCGCAGCACGTAAGGCCTCCCTGTCCATAACCAACTCCTGGAGCTTACCCAAACTCTTGTCCATTGAGTTGGTGATACCATCCAACCACCTCATCTCTGTCGTCCTCTTCTTCTCCTGCCCTCAATCTTTCCCATCATCAGGGTCTTTTCAAATGAGTCAGCTCTCCGCATTAGGTGGCCAAAGTATTGGAATTTCAGCTTCAACATCAGTCCTTCCAATGAACACCCAGGACTGATCTTCTTTAGGATGGACTGGTTGGATCTCCTTGCAATCCAAGGGACTCTCAAGAGGCTTCTCCAACACCACAGTTCAAAGGCATCAATTCTTCGGTGCTCAACTTTCTTTATAGTCCAACTCTCACATCCATACATGACTACTGGAAAAACCATAGCCTTGACTAGACGGACCTTTGTTGACAAAGTAATGTCTCTGCTTTTTAATATGCTATCTAGGTTGGTCATAACTTCCCTTCCAAGGAGTAAGCGTCTTTTAATTTCATGGCTGCAGTCACCATCTGCAGTGATTTTGGGACCCAAAAATATAAAGTCTGACACTGTTTCCACTGTTTCCCCATCTATTTCCCATGAAGTGATGGGGCCAGATGCCATGATCTTAGTTTTCTGAATGTTGAGCTTTAAGCCAATTTTTTCACTCTCCTCTTTCATTTTCATCAAGAGGCTCTTTAGTTCTTCACTTTCTGCCATGAGGGTGGTGTCATCTGCATATCGGAGGTTATTGATATTTCTTCCGGCAATCTTGATTCCAGCTTGTGCTTCATCCAGCCCAGCGTTTCTCATGATGTACTCTGCATATAAGTTAAATAAGCAGGGTGACAATATACAGCCTTGACCTACTCCTTTTCCTATTTGGAACCAGTCTGTTGTTCCATACCCAGTTCTAACTGTTGCTTCCTGACTTGCATACGGTTTTCTCAAGAGGTAGGTCAGATGGTCTGGTATTCCCATCTCTTTCAGAATTTTCCAGAGTTTATTGTGATCCACACAGTCAAAGGCTTTGGCATAGTCAGTAAAGCAGAAACAGATGTTTTTCAGGAACCCTCTTGCTTTTTCTATGACCTACACTACCATGTGTGAAAGAGACAGTTAGTGGGAAGCTGCTGTACAGCACATGGAGCTCAACTCGGTGCTCTGTGATGACCTACAGGGATGGAAGAGAGGCTCAAGAGAGAGGGAATATATTAATATGTATACATATAGCTGACTCACTTTGTTGAATTTCAGAAATTGACACAACATTGTAAAGCAATTATATTTCAATTATAAAATTAATTTTTTTAATTTAGGAAAAGAAAAACCACTGGACATTCACAATATGTCTTAGTTCAGGGACAATTTACCAGAGACTGGAAACTGGATTTGTTACACAACAAATCTTTATTTATCACAGTCCTGGAGGCTAGGCAGTCCAAGGTGCCAGAAGATTCTGTATGTGGTGAACACTACTTCCTGGTTTGGAGATGGCCACCTTGTAGTATCCTGAAACAGTGAGGAGCAGAAAAAGAAAGCAAGCTCTCCTGTCTCTTCTTATTCAAGGCACTAATTCCATTCATAAGGACTCCACCTCATGACCTGCTCACCCTCCAAAGGCCCCATCTCCTAATGCTATCATATGGGGAGTTAGGATTTCAACCTATGAATTGGGAGGATGGGAAAGAAACAAACATGCAGTCCATAACTCAGGGGTACTGTGAGATATTGCTTTTGAAAGCAATCTGTAAAATATAAAGCATGAAACAGCCTATTTCCTACCACTCATTTTCATATGACATCTTAATAAAACTCAAAAACTCACCATTATCTGATTACAGTGATAGTCTAGAGTGTAAACGTATATTAAAGTGTATCAAATTTTAGATTTTAAATATGTATTGTTCATTAGGTAGCAATTATACCTCAATAAACCTATAAAGAAAATCTAATTGTTGACTCTGGCTTTCAATATGTCTGAATAGTTTGTGAGACTAACTCTTCTGCAGGTAACAATGATCAAATCTAGATAGAACATATTGACGATATTTTTTTAAAAAAGTATTTACAGGTACTAGGGAGGGACCAAAAGCAGGCAGAAAATGAACAAGAGTCTACCTTTGAAAGACAATTGCTGAAGGTGAGATGTGTATCTTTGCAGCAGCCTTTTGCTCTAAGTGTTAGTTGCTCAGTCACGTTCAGCTCTTTGCCACCCCATGGACTGTAGCCTGCCATGCTTCTCCGTCCATGGGATTTTTCCAAGCAAAAATACTGGAGTAGGTCGCCATTTCCTTCTCCAGGGGATCTTCCCAACCCAGGGAGGCACTATCCTATTTGCATATATCTAGGGATGGCGGGTTCCGAGGTGGCACTAGTGATAAAGAACTCACCTGCCAATGTAGGAGATATAAAAGACTCAAGTCCAAATCCTAGGTCAGGAAGACCCCCTGGAAGAGGGCATGGCAACCCATTCCAATATTCTTGCCTGGAGAATCCCATGGATGGAGGAGCCTGGGGGGCTACAGTCCATACAGTTGCAAGAGTCAAACATGACTGAAGTGACTTAGCGCACTCACAGGAATGGCAGAAAGCCACAGCCTTAATTGGCTTGAAGCATCAGAGGAAAACTCAGTGGCCAGAAGAATAGCCAGAAAGTTATAGGTAAAATCCTGGGAGAAAAGCAACTATAGATGGGGTGAGCCCAGAAAATCTGTGTGCAAATTCACCCAAATTTCTGGCTTTGACTTCTAAACTATACATGGAGGTGAGAGACCTCAGGAGGTGATGTGAAAAAGCAGCAGCTGGAAATGAAGTAAGTGGAGATGTCAGTGGCTCCCCAGCACAAGGCTCTGAGCATGGACTTTGAAACCAGCCAAGTCAACTGTTAAAACAAAAATCTTATTGAAAGGAACAGAAGAGGACCCAAAATTTCTAAAACACGTATTTCATAATATCTAGGAAAAGATTTTAAAAGTCACTAAACATGCAAAATATAATCCATCTTAGACAAAGGTAACTTTTAAATTAACTCAAAGATGATCCAAATGTTCAAATTCCAAACAAGGACTTAAAAGCAGTTACTGAATGCATGTTCAAAATTTTTTTTCTTTCTTTTTTTTAAAATTAATTAGTTTATTTTAATTGGAGGCTAATTACTTTACAATATTGTAGTGGTTTTTGTTAAACACTGACATGAATCAGCCACAGGCATGAAAATACATACACAACTAATAAGCAGCTGAGAGATCTCAGCTGCTGACAAAGGTCCATCTAGTCAAAGCTACAGTTTTTCATGTATGGATGTGAGAGTTGGACTATAAAGAAAGCTGAGAGCTAAAGAATTGATGCTTTTGAACTGTGGTGTTAGAGAAGACTCGTGAGAGTCCCTTGGACTGCAAGGAGATCCAACCAGTCCATCTTAAAGGAAATCAGTTCTGAATATTCATTGGAAGGACTGATGTTGAAACTGAAACTCCAATAATTTGGCCACCTGATGCGAAGAACTGACTCATTTGAAAAGACCCTGATGCTGGGAAAGATTGAGGGCAGGAGGAGAGGGCACAACAGAGGAAGAGATGGTTGGACGACGTCACTGATTCAAAGGACATCAAGTTTGAGCAAGTTCTGGGAGTTGGTGATGGACAGGGAAGCCTGGTATGCTGCAGTCCATGGGGTCGCAAAGAGTCGGACACAACAGAGTGACTGGACTGAACTGAACTGAAAGATCTCAGAAAATTAGATACTGTGCAAACAGAACCAAATGGGAATTCTAAAAATAGAAATTAATAATAACTGTTAACAATAATTGAAATGATATTAACAGCATATTGGTGATAGCAGATGAATCAGTGAAATTCAAGATAGATCAGTAGAAACTAACCTGAAGAACATAAAAATAAATTGAAGAAAAATAAACAGAGCTCAGAAACTTGTGTGACAAATTAATCAGTTCAACTTAAATTTGGAGTACCAGAAGCAAAGGAAACAGATATTGGGGCAGGAAGAATTTTTGAAGAAATAAATGTAAAACTTCCAAATTTAATGAAAGACAAACAGGTTTACAAAACTCAACAAAACATAAGTAGAATAAAGAAAACTGCATCCAAGCAAACTGTTAAAATATAAAGTTAACATCCTAAAAACAGCCAGAGAAAAATGACATGGCACATCCCTGGGAACAATAATAAAAATGACCAAGAAAACAACAATAAAAATAATCCAAATGATGAACTTCTCATCAGTAACCATGGAGGACAGAAGACAGTGGAATGGTATCTTTAATATACTGAACAAAAAATCCTTTCAACTCAGAATTCAACATGCAGCAAAACCATCCTTCAAAAATGAAAATGATTGCTGTGGGTCTGTCATATATAGCTTTTATTATGTTGAGGTATGTTCCTTCTATTCCTACTTTTTGGAGGGTTTTTATCATAAATGGATGTTGAATTTTGTCAAAGGCTTTCTCTGCATCTATTGAGATAATCATGTGATTTTTATTTTTCAATTTGTTAATGTGGTGTATTACATTGATCGATTTACGAATATTGAAGAATCCTTGCATCCCTGGGATAAAGCCTACTTGATCATGATGTATGATCTTTTTGATGTGTTGTTGGATTCTATTTGCTAGAATTTTGTTGAGGATTTTTGCATCTAAGTTCATCAGTGATATTGGCCTGTAGTTTTCTTTTTTTGTGGCATCTTTGCCGGGTTTTGGAATTAGGGTGATGGAGGCCTCATAGAATGAGTTTGTACCCCAATGTTCATCGCTGCATTGTTTACAATAGCTAAGACATGGAAACAACCTAGATGCCCATCAACTGATGAATGGATAAGAAAGCTGTGGTACATATACACAATGGAATATTACTCAGCATTAAAAAAAAATTCATTTGAAGCAATTCTACTCAGATGGACGAAACTGGAGCCCATTATCCAGAATGAAGTAAGCCAGAAGCAAAAACAACAATACAGTATATTAACGCATATATATGGAATTTAGAAAGACAGTAACGAGAACCCAACATGGGAGACAACAAAAGGAACGCAGATGTATAGAATAGACTCGTGGACTTTGTGGATGAGGGTAAGGGTGGGATGATATGGGAGAAGGGCATTGAAGCATGTCAATTGTCATGTGTCTAATCAATCGCCAGCCCAGGATTGATGCTCGGAGCTGGTGCAGCGAGATTTCCCGGGCGGGAGGGAGGAGGGAGTGGGGTTCCGGAGGGGAAGCATATGTAAACCCATGGTGATATCATGACAATGTATGGCAAAAACAATAAATAAATAAATAAATAAAAATGAAAATGAAATAAAGGTATATTCAAATAAACAAAATTAGAGAATTTATCATAAGCAGACCTGCAGTACAAAAATGCTAAAGGAAGTTCTTCAGCCTGAAGGACAAATGACTGCAGATGGTAATTCAAATCTACAGAAAAGCAAGACTGTCACTGAAAATGACATGCAGGCAGTGATTTCTGAATTAAAAACAGAGGACAGTGGAAAATACACAGTTTAGAAGATCACTTAAATCTTTAGGCAAGCAAATTTTACCCTCCTGGTTTATTTTCCTTAATTTCAACAGAAATAAATATTCATTCTATATCAAACTTCAGTGTTGATTTAAAAATGCTACCAGTCTTTGCAAAACATCTCAAAAGATGGAGCAAAAATGTTCTGGCAAAATGTTCCCAATTTGATGACTCTGTTTACATAAGACATAATCTATAGTCTAAATTCAGTTGAGTGGATCTACTCAGGTTTCTTGATAAAAGCTAATGTCCGTATACAGGCAGGATGCAATAATTTTAGTAAGAATTTCAAGACATAAATAACCTCACACATATTATCCATGTGCTCTTTAAGCAGACTGCTGAGAAGAATCATTTAGAACAAAACATCCCTCTGTCCTGTTCCGTTTTTTTTCCAAGCTGGTACTCTTAACTGGAATGCTTTTTCTATCATCTCTGTCATCTCAGATATCCAACTCTGACTTTCAAAGTATAGCCTTCTCAAAGAAAACTTCCCTCTTCTCTCTAGGCAGAGAGGCTCCTTCCTTCAGTAGCACTCTTCCTGTGTTTCAGCGCTTTCTAGCTTGAATGAGAGTCATTTATGTACAAGCTACAGTGAAGCAGAATACACAGAATCAGGGGGACTTGCTGATGGTCCAGTGGTTAAGAATCCGCCTTCCATTGCAGGGACACAGGTTGGATCCTTGGTTGGGAGAATCCCACATACCGCAGAGCCACTAAGCCCATGCACCGCAATTACTTGAGCCCATGAGCTCCAGAACCCCTGTGGCGCACCTGCAGTGAGGATTCCACATGCCGCAACACAGACTCAACACAGCCCCAAACCAGATAAATATCAAACATATATATGTACCAGAACCTACCCAGGAAGGATGATGTTAAATCAGATTTCAGAGGAAGGAAGTCAGGAGTGAGGAGGAGGTGCAGTGTTCCCAGGGAAGCAGGCTTTCTGGGACACCGGGTGGCTGGAGACAGCGATACTGCTCAGGGTCATCTGGGCACTGGCTCCGCTTTCTGCCCTCAGGATGCAGGAGGGGATGGAACCTTGTTGATCCTGAGTCTGACCTGGGACTCAGGAAAGCCCAGTGTCTATCAATGTCCCATACGGTGTGGCTTGCCCTCTCGTTCGGGGCAAAAGTATACATGCTCCAAGAGACATCAGCAACAGTGCACAGCACGGGGAACCCAGAGGCAAGGAAAAGCCCAGTGGGCATATTTCACATCTGCTCATATTTTACATCTGCTCCTGCTCAGAGCTCCATATACTTGGAGCTTGGTGATCAGCGTGTAGCCCCAGGCATCAGCACTCCTAGAGACAAAGCTTTTTCAAACAATTCTGCCTTCAGTTTACACTTGAAGTCTTTCGGTCCCAGCATACCACAGGTGCTCAATAATTGCCAGGTGAATGAATTCAGTAAGTGCTGGGTTCTGACTGGTGGCTCTGACTCCACTGAAGGAAGCAAATGCTCAGAGTCCCAGCATTCAGCAGGCAGAGAGGCCAGGAAACCCAACTCAGTTCAAAGCTATCAGAAAACTATTACTAGGAAACTCAGGCGACGAACGATGCTGCATCTATGGCTTTACAGCTTATAAAGCTATTCTGAGGCAGGTTTTACTGACAAGTCAAGGGGACCCAAACCCAAACCTCTTCCTTATCATCTCCCCTTTCCTGGAGGTGGGGGTCTGTCCCTTTATCTGCCGGGTTGGCCACAAAGTTTGTCCGGGTATGGAACCCAAATGAACTTTTTGGCCAATCCCATATATTGCCTTTCTATGAATGATGCCCCTCACTGTAGATGACTGGGTGTCATTCAGACTCCTTGATCTTCCTTTTTCCTCACATCAAACTACAAATTTTGTCATTTCAGCCCTTAAACAGACTACGTTAAAAAAAAAAAAAAGGGTCAATAGCAATAAAGGAAGTTCCCGACATACAAATGAGTTCTGTTCTGAGGCCGTGTTCATAAGTCTAACTTGTTTGTGTAAGTCCAACAAAATTAGCTAGGTACCCAACTGACACAGTCAGCTAAACAGTACTGTACTGTAACAGGTTTACAATTGTCGTCGTTTAGTCACTAAGCCATGTCCAGCTCTTCTGCAACCCCATGGCCAAGATCTCACACCTTACTGCCAAAGCTCTGGTATAACCTCTGCATAGAGGGACTCCTCTCTGTGTTCTTTTTCTGTCATTCTATGAAAATGTCAACACTCAGTTCAGATGCGCCCTCCTCCCTCCAGTATTCCAAGCAGACCCCAAGCAGCACTCCAGTGGCCATGGTTTACTCTCCATCATCTCACTCCAGCTTGAGTAAGACCTCTCAAGGGCAGGGCAGGGTGGCACCCACTGGTCCATGTGATGCCTGACGCTGTGTTGGTGTAACCAAAAGTTGCGTCTGGCTGCTCACCACTCAAAAGCCAATAAAGAGGCAAGGGTAGTGGAAAGGAATGTTTGCTTTATTTTGGATGCCGGCAACCAGGGTGGCTGGCGGAGTTGGGGGATGGGGGGAGGAAGGATGGACTCCTGTCCAAAGGCCGTCTAATGAGTGAAAGTGTTAGTTGGTCAGTTGTGACTCTTTGCAACCCCATGGACTGCAGCCCACCAGGCTCCTCTCTGCCCATGGGATTCTCCAGGTAAGAATACTGCAATGGGTAGCCATTCCTTTCTGCAAGAGATCTTCCTGACCCAGAAATCAAACATGGGTCTCCCACATTGCAGGAAGATTCTTTACCACCTGAGCCACCAGGGAAGCCCCTGACATTCAGGGGACAAGAGCTTTTATAGGTGGAAGCAGGGGCTACATGCAGAAACAGCACAGTCAGCTTTGACAGTCATCTTGAAATTGGTCATGCAGTGGTCTAATCGGTGCCATTTTGATTGTTCTAAGTATGGGTAGTATTCACTTCCAGGGTTGCTTTGCTTCCATTTCCTTGAGGCCAATTCTCAGAATTACGGCAGCTTATGTCATGGCAGCAGAACGGTCACCATGTAGTCCGTGGGGTTTCAGTATCCACAAACAGCTCACAGGATATGGCTCAGAATATTATCTATAGCCCTTAGGAAGAAACTAAAGATTCCTGACTTTGCTTACTGTGTATGTGTGTGTATTAATCACTCAGTCATGTCCAACTTTTTGCTACTCTATGAGCTGGCTCCTCTGTCCATGGAATTCTCCAGGCAAGAATACTTCAGTGGGCAGTCATTCCCTTCTCCAGGGGCTCTTCTCAACCCGATGACTGAACCCAGGTCTCCTTCACTGTAGGCAGATTCTTTACCATCTGAGCCACCAGGGAAGCCCTTGCTTACCAACTAAATGATTATTATTTTGTCCTACTTTTCTTTGCTTCTGCATTTTCTTACTTCTCTGGTTAAACCTATTCTTTGGTTAAAGTTTTTTGACAGACAAAAGGCAGGTGGAGGACACAGGGTCCTGCTTCATTTCACTGGGGCACAGAAAGCACTCAAGAGTCTCTTAAGTTGTCTCAAAGAAAAAAACCTCAGACAGAACTCAATTCAAGTACAAGTGCACTTAGTCCTCCTCATTCTCTCCCACCCTCACCTGATCCCCATTTATTGTAGTTACACAATCTCCAAACTCAACCGACATCTACTGAGTGCCAACTCTCTTCCAAGTTCTGCTCTAGCTATTGAGGATACCAACTGAATAAATCAGACAGAAGCCCCTGTGCTCATGTGGCTTCCTTTTAATAAGAAAGATAAAAATATTAGAAAGATAAACTATTTAGTCACATCATTAGGTTAAACACTCTCTCATCCCAGGAAGCAATGACATATACCATCTTCTCAAAATATGCACAGCTCAAGGGTTGAAAGCCACGGTCATACCATGACCCCAGGAGGGCGAGCCCACCATCTTGTTTTCCTACTGACACAGCTGGAGATTCCAGGATCCAAATCCAGAACCATTCCACCAAGTCCTGAGAATTCCTGAGGTTGCTACCTACACCACCTTCCCCATCTGAAGCTCACAGAAATTACCAAATCATCGCATATCATCATCCCAGGTTCTCCTAGAACAGGCAAGACAGTGTCCAGAGACAGGGTCCAGCAGCTACACAGAACACTGTGTTGTGACCAAAAAAAAAAAAAAAAAAAAAGGAAAAGACTTCCTCCTCTTAAAACAGAGCAATCCTAATCATGATAACAAGAAATATAATGTCATTTGACAGTGTCATAAAACCCAAATCTCCCTCTTCTCCTGGATTTCCTTGTTCTGCTGTCAGTTCCTTCATAATCTCTCTTCTCTTTGTATTTAGGACAGAACAACTTCCTCATTCTAACCAAATGCAAAGCACCCAGACATCTCAAAGGCACTCAAATTGCTTTTCTGAGTAATCAGTGTACTCTGTTCAGTTAAAAAAACACATGAGGTTTGCATGCAATTCCAAAGCTAGTAGTGGCACAAGTAGTAAAGAACCTGCCTACCAATGCAGGAGATAAGATATGAGGGTTCAGTCCCTGGGTCAGGAAGATCTCCTGGAGAAGGAAATGGCAACCCACTCCAGTATTCTCACCTGGAGAATCCTATGGACAGAGGGGCCTGGCAAGCTACAGTCTGTGGGGTTGCAAAGAGTTGAACATGAATGAAGCAACTTAGCACACCAAAGCTAAGGGATGTTTGTTTATTCAGTAAACATGTATTAAGCTCTTATAATGTGTAAAGCATTGTGAAAACTAGGAGATGGTGACAGTCTTGTCCTCAAGTAGCTTTCATTCTAGAGGGCTTAGTCTTTATGAGGTCTTCAGCACTAAAGAGAAATCAAAACCAGCAAGGTCCTACTGTAGAGCACAGGAACTATATTCAATATCCTCTGATAAGCCCTAATGGAAAGGAATGTTTATATATGTATGTATAACTGAATCACTGTTATAGAACAGAAAGTAATACAACATTGTAAATCAACTATACAATTTAAGTTTTTTAAAAAAACAAAAAAGGAATATTTTCAATGACACAATACTCATTAAAAATAAAAAAAGCATCTATCCATTGCTTTGGGGCATAGCCAAGATTCTTAGATAAAACTAGAGACAGAAAAGGATTATTTCAGAGCTCTTATAAGCCATTCCTAAACCTGGCTAACTTTTACCAATGGGTTCTGATGAACACATACACCTTCAACTCTCTTTTTCACTTTTTTGCCCTCTTACGAAATTCTTCCTACATCATGTTTTCTTTTGTCCTATAGGGTTATCTCCTATCTAGTCCTCAATATCTTTCCTTTCCATAAAATCTCTCTCACATTTAGCACATACAGGTAATGCTAACAATTGAAAAGTCAAGCAAAAAGATCAGGTGGGGGACAGGCATTCTTCCAGAAGGTAAATCCAAACCAAATGGAAAATCAAAACTAGTCAAGGAAAACACTAGAAACATTCATGCCCTCCTGGCTGCAAACCCCCTATAATCCCGCATTCTTCACAATCTCTCTTTGCAAATGGGATCACAAAAATCAGTTAAAGAAAAACCATTTCCAAGCCCAGCTATAACTCAAGGAATGATTTTCAACCTACACACCTTCACTTTCACATCAACCGCATCGTGTGTATTTCTAATATGTGTGTATGCTAAGTCTCTTCAGTCATGTCCAACTCTGTGCAACCCTTTAGACTGTAGCCCTCCAGGCTCCTCTGTCCATGGAATTCTCCAGGCAAAAATACTGGAATGAGTTGCCATGCCCTCCTCCAGGGATCTTCCAGATCCAGGGATCGAACTCATATCTCTTATGTTCTCCTGCATTGGCAGGCTTGTTCTTTTCCACTCGCAGCACCTGGAAAGCCTGTATTTCGAATACAGTTACAAGCAATTCCTACAACATCCAAGCACCTATCTCAAATAAAGCAAAAGTAAACAGCACAAAAACTTCAGAAGCAAAAACTCCTTTGGTACTACATAGCAAATTCCATTAGAGCGGGATGCAAGTTTCCAAATTGTTCGATGAGATTAAAAACCCAGTCTGCATTCATTTTATATTTTACATTCTGCAGTAGTTATAAGCACAAATCACAAAGAACTGACCAAAGAACATAGTAATTCATCTCTCAAATTAGTAACGTACAGGTAATTAGAAATCAAGAATTTCTAATAAGCATATTTCTGAGACATACATTTCTTTCTAAAATAATTACTCATAGAGATACTCCCTCTACTAAATTTTTTTTCTCTGGTACTGTTCTTCCCTCAAACTCAATAGGCACTCTGAAAACAGAAAATTCCCATAAAGACTTTCCACTAATCATGTATCATGTAGTCATGTAATCATCTGCTTCTATTACATTTAACAATAAAAATGAGAAAAAGAACTAAATAGCACAGAGTATTTAAAATAGCTATAAAGCATAATGGCATTTGTTTAGTAAATGTCCATTAAAAAGCAAAGTTCAGGACCATATGTTCCCAGACCTGTGTCACCTGGAGAGAAATTTATCAAACACCATGAGTTATTTGAGGTGCAATTTAACTCCCAATGAGCCATCCCTTTACCAGTGTTAAAACACCAAGCACCCCATCATTATAGCATGCACACACACTTGATCACACACTTAAAATTCAAAATAAGCTAAATTTTAAATAGCGCTTCAGTCTTAAAACAGAACATACCCTTTTTTGATCTGCTTCTTTGAGAGGGGAGGGGAGAACAACATCCTATATACTCTTATGGAAATGGAAATTTTCATTCTCATTCATTCATTCACTCATTATATGAACACACATTTACTATCAAGGCAAGACATAAATATAATAAAACTCAGCCATACTCCACATGGAAACTATAGTCAAACAGGAACAAGAAACAAAAAACAAAACAATTAAAAAAAAAACCAGGAGTTAAGACAAGGTGTTGTAAACGTAACACAAAGGAAGGAGACTGGATGAACAGAACTTGCACTCACATAAAAAAGGTCAGAGAGCCTGGCCACAGCAACAGCCCATTTAAAAAGTAAACAAAATGATGTAAGAAATCATGATGTAAAACCCAAGTAAGGGACTTCTACTTCCAACCAAAATGGAGTAACCGAGACAAAATTTACTCTCCTACCTGAAATCAGCAAAAAAGACAAAACATATAAAGAGACCTCTTCTCAAGACACTGGTTATCAGGCACCAAAGCACAGTGATCTCTGAGAGACAGGAAGCAGATGAGGTGAGGCACTACCTTGAGAGCCATTTCCAGACCACAGTGCAGGGGCTGCAAACCCAGGCAGCCGGCAGCTTCCCTGAGTTGAGGGGATAAAGATGAGAGTCCAGGGAGACCAAGGCAGCGTGCTTGAGAGCAGAGAGCCGAACAGAGAGAGAATTCCAGAGAGCCGCAGAGGGGACCCTCCTGTGTCAGCTGAAGACCAGTCAGTGCATTTGTGTGAAGAAAGGATCCAAGGCTGGGGGAAGAACCCCCCAGAAGGATTAGAGGTAGCAGTACCTGGAACTCATAAAGGTCCAGGAAAAAATGTCCGTTGCTACCAGTCAACAGATACACAGACACAGTAATTATAAATGAAATTTTAGCAAATCAAATACAGCACTAAATTTAAAAGATGGCTGGTAGAGGGAGATAAATTAGGAGTTCAGAATTAACAGGTACCACATTACTATATATAAAATAGATAAACAACAAGGACCTGCTGTATCACAGCACAGGGGACTATATTCAGCATCTTGCAATAACCTCTAATGGAAAAGAATCTGAAAAGTATGTGTGTGTGTATATATATGTGTGTGTGTGTGTGTGTAACTGAATTCACACATATACATATGTATGTATAACTGAATCGCATTGCTGTATACCTGAAACTAACCATGTAAATCAACTATATTTCAACTAAAAAATAAAAATAATTACAGTTAGTAGATGACCAACTGGGGTTTACCCCCACTTGCAGACACTGACTGGTTCCAAAATTCTTTGGGAAATGTAAAGGACTGAGAACAGCCAAAACAACTATAAGGGAGTACAGAGTTGGAGGACTAATACCATCCACTGCAAGACTTATTACAAAACTATAGTGATCAGCACAGCATGGTATCACTGCAAATGCAGATGACTACAGCAATGGGACAGAATAAGGTGTCCGGAAATAGACCTACACACACACAGACAACCGATCTTCAACAAAGGTCCCAAAGCAATTCATGAAGAAAGGATAATTTTTTCAACAAATGATGCTGGAACAACTGAATACCCATTCACAAAAATTAAAAAATGCGTTTCAATCCACAACTTTGTCCATATACAAAAACAAACTCAAGACAGATCGTGGATCTAAATGTAAAACCTAAAACTAGGAAATGTAAAAAATAAGACATCAAAGAAAACTTTGGTGTCAACTGGTTAGGCAAAGATTTTTTTATTTGGGATACCAAAAGCACGGTCCATAAAAGAACAAATGGATAAGCAGACTTCATCAAGATTTAAAACCTCTCCTGGAAAGACATTTAAAAAAAAAACAAAAGCCACAAACTAGAGGCAAATATTTGTAAATGACACATCTGATAAGGTACTTCTATCCAGAAAATATAAAGAATTCTCAAAATTCAATAATAAAAGAAAAAACAAAGAGAAAATACATGAAAAGTTTTGAACAAAGCCTTCACCAAGGAGGTAAACAGATGGCAAATAAGCACACAAGAAGATGCTCAACATCATTAGTCATTCAGGAAATGCAAATGAGAACCACAAAGAAGTATCACTACACGCATTCAAATAGCTAAAATGTAAAAGTGTAGATAAAGATCTGGAGGAACTGGAACTTTCATACACTGTTGGAGGGAATATGAAATGGAAAAAAGGTTGGCAGTTTCTTAAAAAGTTAAATATATATTTACTATATGACCTAGCCATTCCAAGTCTAGGTATTTATTTGAGAAAATGAAAGTTACATGCACCCAAAGACTGGTACACAAATGCTCCTGTCAGTCGTCTTTGGCATAGCCAAAATTTGGAGATAATCCAATGTCCATCAACAAGATAAACAAGCTGTGGCTCATCCCTATAATGGAATCTATTCAGCAATAAAAAGGAATGAATTATTGATACACACTACAACATGGATGAGTCTCAGAACAATTATGCTGAGTGAAAGAAGTCAGCCAAAAAAGAATATACACTATATTATTCCCTTTATGTGAAACTCAGGAAAAATACAAACTAATCTACAGTGATAGAAGGCAGATAAGTAACTGCCTGGGGAAAGATGAATGGAAGGGGCAGCTGGACAGAATTATGAAAGTGCACACGGCAACTTTTGGGAGTAATAACACGTTTATTCACTTGATTGTGGTGATGGTTTTAGGGGTGCATGAATACATCGTGTGTGTGTGTGTGTGTGTGTGTGTGCATGCACACACATCATACATGCACATGCGTGCACACTCAGTCATGTTTGACTCTTTGTGACCTCACAGACTGTAGACCACCCAGCTCCTCTGCCCATGGGATTTCCCAGGCAAGAATACTGGAGTGGGTTCCCATTTCCTTCTCTCCAAAGGATCTTCCCGACCCAGGGATGGGATCCGTGTCTCTTGGGTCTCCTGCATTGGCAGCAGGGTTCTTTACCAGCTGAGCCACCAAAACTTATTAAATCATACCCACTCAACATTTGCAGTTTATATCATGTTAATTACACCTCAAGCTGTTTTTTCTTTTTTAATTTTAGGGAATTCCCTGGTGGTTCAGTGCTTAGGACTTCATACTTGAGTGCTGAGGGCATGGGTTCAATCCCTGGTAGAGAACTAAGATCCCACAAGTCACACAGTACAGTCAAAAAAAAAAAAAAAAAAAAGTTTAAAAAAAAATTTTAACCTTATAAAAAGTCCAAGTAAATGAATAGGAATGGAGATTTCTGAACATATAAGGTGGGTATCCCCATTTTATTCTGGAGGAAACTCAGCATTACTTGTCAGATAAACAGACAGCTTCATTTTTGGCTCTATCAAGCCACTTGACATTTACCACCAAGATTCACTTGCAAAAGAAAAATCCACAGATGGGCACACTAAGATTAAAGGATGCGGTTGGGACAATTCTGCAAAGGACAGATCTTCAGAAGGAAGACAATTCACCAACCTCCTTAGATATTTACACTAGGTGGCTGTGATGGTTGTTTACTCGCTGAGTCATGCCTTACTCTTTTGGGGCTCCATGGACTGTTGGGACTTCCCAGGCAAGAACACTGGAGGTACTGCCAACCCAAAGTGGGTCACCATTCCCTTCTCCAGGGGGTCTTCCCGACCCAGGGGTCGAACCCACATCTCCTGCACTGCAGGCAGATCCTGTAAGCTTGCCCTGAACTCCTAGATTCCTGCTTCACTGTTACATCTAAGAAATTAAACAGGTGTGATTCCAACATTAAAAACCCAATCTACTCTATCTGCAATGCAAACGAAAAAAGTTTCCAGGTCGAAACTAAAACACATATTTGAAATAAAGTAATCAGCAACATCAGAACTCAACCAAGGGACTTCCCTGGAGGTCCCGTGGTTGAGACTTTGCCTTCCAATGCAGGGGGTAAGGGTTCAATTCCTGGTCAGGGAACTACAATCATATATGCTTCTCAGTTGAAAAACTAGAACATAAACAACAGAAGTAATACTGTAACAAATACAATAAAGATTTTTTAAATGGCCCACAATAAAAAAAAATCTGAAATAAAAAGAACTCAAACTAAGATCTTCAGACTCCAAGCCCAGTCTTCCTCTTCACCCTTCTGAGCTACCCCTGAGACAATGCCAGCCTGGCCCTTTCCAATCCCAGAAAAAAAAAAAACAGCCTTTTTGTTAGGCTTTCCTGTTATTTGGAACTGTGTGGTTCATCAATGTAAAGCGAATTATTTTTCAAGCCTTTTTTATTTTAAATATTCATCTTCTGGAAGTAGGTCACTCTTTTATGAGCTTGAGCTTCTCTCTGAACTGACTACCTGTTTCTCTGTATCTCCCCTAATAGGAACGTGTAAGGCATTCAAAGTGTGAAATCCAATTCCAGTTAATTTTATTGATTCCTTTCACAGGCTCCTTATTTCTTATGCTAATTCATGTTTATTTGAAAAGGAGAAAACAAAACAGCCCTTTCGCAAAGAATGCCTTCAAAATCTGGAAAGAGCTACCACATTCTTATTCAATTATAAATGAGCTATACAATATTTAAATCACTCACTGGAAACACAGACGGGTTTTAATCCATTTTAGAACACAGCAAAAATGTCCTCAAATAACTTAACCTTTCCTTTGAAAGTGAGTGAAATACTGAGATGATGATAACAGAAATACCTTGTCACATCACACATGCATACTCACCAGGCTCCCTGACTATCTACCTGGGCCCCTCTGAGTTTACCAGTGTGGTCTCTATTTCCTCATCAAGTTTCCTCCTGGAGTCAGAATACACATGGCAAATCCCACTTCAGGGCGCTTCTCCCAGATTTCCCCTCTCTGCCAAAAAAATGTCTCTTAAGTCTGAAAGGGGATGTGTATTTTTCCCCGTGTAATTCACCACCCTGCCTGGAACTAGACAGTCAGACACCCAGTCGGACCAGGAAGACCTGGTACCCAGCTGGCTCTTTTCTGTGTCTTAGAAATGTTCTGTTTCAGTTCCAAATCTACAGGTTCGAGAAGGCCCATCTCTCTCCCGAGTAACAGATGAATCCCAGAGCAATAGAGACTGTAAGCAAAGTTGAGATTCTAAAATGCACTGCGGGCTTCCCTGGTGGCTCAGTGGTTAAGAACCCACCTACCAATGGACATGGGTTGGATCCCTGGTCCTGGAAGATCCCACATAAGCAACTGGACCTGGGCGCCACAACTACTGAGCCCATGCTCTAGAGCCCACGAGCCACAGCTACTGAGTCTGTGCGCTGCAAGGACTGAAGCTGGTCATCCTAGAGCCTGTCCGTGCTCCACAATAAGAGAAGCCACTGCAAATAAGAAGCCCACGCACCGCAACTAGAGAGTAGCTCCCCACTCCCTGAAAATACAGAAAGCTGGCAGCCAAAAGTAAAAATAAATAAATAACTACATCTTTTCATAAAATAAAATGTGCTGAAGTGTCATAACTTCAGAATTGACCCTCGACTTGCTTCCAAAATCATGACTGCCTGGACCCAACCCATAGAAGGTAATCACTGCAACCCCTTTCAAGAATGCATCAACTCTTTAGGTGGGTCACTGAAAAGTAATTTATTACCTGGCCTCTATCGAACAGGCCTTCAGAATTGGTGTTTCTGAAAGAAGTCATTTCCTCCTAAATCATTAATAATGCAACACTTAAGTGCCAGTAATTCTGTCTTGATCATAAATAAATATCAAGAAATTTCCTTCAACATCTCCCACAGGAATCTGACCAAGAAGAAACACTTTCAAGATTGGCTTTTTCCAAGAAAGAATTCTGACCCCTCTCTGGCTAATGAATGAGGGAGAAAGGCCCTTTAAAAGCTGGTCAGTTTCACTGTCTAAATCTGTTTCTGTCTTCTCTCTGTATCCAGTCACCAGGAACATTTCACCGACCATGTCTTTCTTATCTTCTCTTTTCAACAACCTCCTTGGCAAAGCCTCTTCCTTCCCTCCCTTTGATCAAATCCAAATCTGGACTTGCACATCCAACTGTTCTTTCAGTATGTCTACTTTAATAAGTATGTTGTTTAATAGGATACATTTTGTTTGGTATATTCATAGTTAAGTTGGATGTTTAATAAGTATCTCAAGCTCATGTTGGATGCTTCATCTTTCCCCACCAAACCTGCTCCCCTACAAGACTTCCCCATCTTAGTGAACGGTGATTCCATTTCTCTAATTCAATTAAAACTCAGAGCTATCCTTAACTGCTCTTTCTCTCTTATCTCATATTTATTTTACCCACAGATTGTCACAGTACTGTCTTCAAAATATACCTAGACCATGACTGCTTCTCACCACCTCCACTTTTCCAAACAGGTCCAGACACCATTGCCACCTTCCCTTGCCTGGAGTATTTTAATAGCCTCCTAGCTGCTTCTACTCTTGCTTTCACCCTGGTCTCCTAAAGCATCATATCTATACAGCAAGGTGTTTTCTTAAAAGCATTTGAATTGGAGCTCGTCACTTCTTGGAGTTCAAAACCCTCCAAAGGCTCCCTGTATCACTCAGTGCAAAAGTCTTAGGAATCTACAAGTACCATGTCCTCCAGAAACTTTCTCTAGAAGCTGGTCTGGTGGACTTCTCTCTACTCTGTGCATCCACAGATCTCATCAAACCTTCATCAAGTATGTCCTCCACTGACTGTCAGTATCTAGAGGGCTCTTTCCCTAAAGAACACAAAACAAAGTGGGAACACTCAATAAATATTCATGAAACAGATGACTGCAGGGCTGACTCCACAGGGACTTCATGCAGTCACACAGAGCCCTGCACTTAGAAGGGCCCTGGCACTTGGTGTAATGCTCTGCTGCCACCATCTTAAAACTGCTAATAATTACTGAACATGGTATCCACATTTTCATTTTTCACTGGGCCCCATAAATTACTGGACTTCCCTGGTATTTCAGATGGTAAAGAATCTGCCTGCAATGCAGGAGCCCCGGTTTTGATCCCTGGGTTGGGAAGATACCCTGGAGAAGGGAGTGGCAACCCACTCCAATATTCTTGCCTGAAGAATTCCATGGACAGAGGAGTCTGGCTGGCTACAGTCCACGGAGCTGCAAAGAGTTGGATACAACTAAGCAATTTTCACATAAATTACATAGCTCATCCTGGATGAGTGGATGGATAGATGGATGGATGCACAGACAGACTACCTGGACTTATGCACTGCAATACTAAATGTCACAGCTTTCAGAGGAAAGATTCTGACAAACAAATTTTATAGTTAGCCAAGGCATATATATATATATATATATATATATATATATGTAAAGGCAAAAAGAATAAACCAAACAATATCTCTGAAAATGTATCATCCATGTACCTTTTCTCTCGGTAAGGTTACTGGTCTTTGAAAGACAAACAAAAGTAAGAATTCCAGTATGTAGATGTCGTGACCAAAAATAAACAGAAATAAGCATCTCTTGAAAAAAAGGAAGAAATGAGAAATGATGGGGATAATATGATCACATAATTAATAGAACATGGTAATGACTCAGGTACAGATATAGCGCTACAGCAGAATAGACATCTCAGAAACATTATCTTTTTTATATCTAACAATTGAGAGCAAGATAAAGGAGGATGACAAATCAATGGAAAAGGCAGCATTACTCAACCAATGGGGCTGAAATAACTTAAATAAGTGAAAAAGATCAAGTTAGAACCTCAAGTCTCAAGGATAATTTCCAAGCATAATTCCCATGTATTTTTAGTCATATGCTAAAAATTAAACTTAATTCTTAAATAAAATCAGAAAAAGATAAGTGAATATTTTTCAACACTGAATGAGAAAAAAACTTTGTAAGTTTAAATGCTCTATGAAAATGTAAAACCTATACAACCCATCCCCAAAAAATCATCAACATGAATACATAAGCAATCAGTTTGAAAAGCCTATTTATAATAACCACTGAACACAGAGATCATTTTCTTCACTACCTAAAAAAAAAAAATGCAAATCAACAATTGAATTAATCAACAGAGAAATTCTGTTTTTAACAGATCAGAACTTAAAATTTTTACAATAATGCAAATGCAAATAAATAATAATTGGAAAATATTCAATCTCACTACCAATCAAGAAAATGCACACTAAAACAAGAAGATGTGATTGCTTATCAAATTAGCAATGTTTTAGAAATTACAATATCTAATCCTTGTGAAAGAGGATAAGGTAACACCAAGACTTTTTGTGCGTTATTGGTGAATAATAGTCCTGTTCAACTCTTTGTGACCCATGGACTGTAGCCCGCCAGGAACCCTCCTCTTGTCCATGGAATTCTCCAGGCAAGAATACTTGAGTAGATAGCTATTCCTTACTCCAGGAGCTCTTCCTGACCCAGGGATCAAACTCTGGGTCTCCTATACTACAGGCAGATTCTTTACCATCTGAGCCACCAAAGAAGCCCATCGGTGAAAGTATAAAATGGTAAAAGCGTAATAGAAATCAGTTTGGCAAATATATCTAGAGCCTTTAAAAAATCCCATGCCTTATGGCTTAATTATTCCACATTGAGGCTATTTCTGACACTGGATATAAAGTTCTATCTATAAAGATATTTATCAGATCATTTATTTATAATAAAATCTGAAAGCAATTGTAAGATAACAGAAAATATCCATTTGGTCTCTGCCTCCAATTCCTGGCAGAGTTTCTGAAACTCTTGGAATTTCTTAAGTGAGAAGAACACTAGAAGCATCTTTTGTGCTAATTTTGGCCTTTGACCTCAGTTCCTGGCACAGATCTCCTGAAACCCTTAGAATTTCCTGGGTAACAGGAGTGTCTTTAGTTCTAATGAGGTGACTCTTGGGTGGCTCTTGGATGGGAGCTGGTCACCAGAAAGACCAAGCTATGATTAGAAGCTTGGAATTTTCAGCTCGCTCACAATTCTCTTGAGGAGACAGAAGGGCTGAAAATGGAGTTAATGGGATGATAATGAACCTCCATAAGAACCCCAAAGTACAAGGTTCAGAGAGCTTCCGGGTTGGTGAGCACTCGGAGCTGCTGGAAGAGTGGTAGGTGGGGAGGGCCCCGAGGCTCCTCACCTCTTCCCACACATCTCAGCCAACTCAGCTCTCCCATCTGGATGTTCATCTGTACCCTTCAGCGTATCCTTTTATAATTAGCTGGTAAAAGTAACTAAAATGCTACTCTGAGTTCTGTGAGCCACACTAGCAAATTAATCAAACCCAAGGAGGGGAGCTTTGGAAATTGGGATGTATGGCTAGTTGCTCAGAAGCCCAGCTGGACTCACAACTAGCATCTAAAGTGAGTGGTGGGGGGAGGCAGCCTTGTGGGACTGAGCCCTTAACCTGCAGGATCTCATTCTATCTCCTGGTGATGTCAGAATTAGGACTTCCCTGGTGGCTCCAGTGGTAAAGAACCCACCCACCAATGCAGGAGACACAAGGGATGTGGGTTTGATCCCTGGGTCGGGAAGATCCCCTGGAGGAGGACACAGCAACCCACCCCAGTATTCTTGCCTGCAGAATCCCATAGACAGAGAAGCCTGGTGGGCGAGTCCATGGGGTCACACAGAGGCAGACATGACTGAATGTCAGGATTGAGCTGAACTGTAGAATACCCAGCTGGTGGCACACAGAACCGTCTGGTGCAGGAAAATCCCCACCCATTTGGTGACGAAGTGTTCAAAATATTCTTTGTTGTTGTTGTTTAGTTGCTAAGCCATGTCCAACCATTTTGCAATCCCATGGACTGTTAGCCCACAAAGCTCTTCTGTCCATGGGATTTCTGGTCAAGGGGATGATAAACTGGGAGATGGGCATCAACATATACACACTACTATACAGAAAACAGATTAACTAATAAGAACCTGCTGTACAGCACAAGAAACTGCTCAATACTCTGTAATGGCCTATATGGGAAAAGAATCAAAAACAAACCAAAAAAAAGAGTGGCTATATGTATAACCAATTTACTTTGCTGTATACCTGAAACTAACACAACATTGTAAATCAACTATATTCCAATAAAAAATTTTTTAATTACAACAAAGTATTCTGTGAGGGCAATAAAGGAGAGAAGGAGGAGGAAAGAAGTGAATTTTTGCCTGCTCAGGAAGAAAATAATTGGAGTTTTTTTTCTAATAGAGCAATGTATATCTCTGCCTACAAGGAAGTGAGAAAGTGACTTATGGGTCAAACCATTGCATGAAAGTAACATATAACAACTAAAATTAATGTTAATAAGATGTTTAATAATGTGGGGACATATTTATATAACAATGTTTTAAGAGGAAACATGGGAGGCAAATGTTTAAAGATGAGTATCAGTGATACAAATGAACTTATTTATGAGACAGAAAGAGACTCACAGACATAGAAAACAAACTCACAGTGACAAAAGGGGAAAAGGTGATGGAGGGAGGGATAAATTACGAGTTTGGGATTAGCATATACACACTATTATATATAAAAACAGATAACCAACAAGGACCTATTTTGTAGCACAGGAAACTCTATACAATATTTTGTAATAACCTATATATATATGGATATATATACACACACATATATAATTGAATCCCTGTACATTTGAAATTAACATGATACTGTACATAACTATACTTCAATAAATAAATAAGAGTATGATCTTAAAGATGTAAAAATGTTTACAGGGCAAAAAGAAACAAAATGCTATTATTTGGGGGTTTCCTAAGTGACTCAGAGGTAAAGAATCCACCTGCCAATATAGGAGATGCAAGAGACATGGGTTCAATCCCCGGGTCAAGAAGATGCCCTGGAGTAGGAAATGGCGACCCATCCCAGTATTATTGCCTGGAAATTCCTTCAGCAGAGGAGCCCGGCAGGCTACAGTCGATGAGGTCACAAACAGTCAGACACAACTGAGCGCACACATGCACACACCTTGTTATTTTAATGCTGTAGAATTATAACAATTTTATTTTCTCATTTCCATCTTTCCCTGTTTCCACAATGAACATGCTCATTTCACACAACAGAGGCTCTCTTGACAGATACTGGAAACCACACTCTCCATCACCACCTCTGTAAAAGAGAATAAAAGCAGACACCTAGGGCACTGTCAGCTAGGCTGGTAGGCATCCCTCTTTCTAACAAGCCTTCTTGTTTCTTCTCTCATCCATTGAGTTGTATACCTGCCAACAGTTAGTTGGTTTTTTCCTCAAACCTCTTCATGCCAGCTGGGCTTGTTACTATAATTATGTAATTCTATTAAATTACATAAATTGATGACATTATGAGCGAGACAAGAAAGGGGGTGATTGTTTCCTTGAAAACCAAGTAGAATGCTTCAGAAAGACTCAATAGCTAGAAAAGAAGGTAGACAACCAGCTGTGGGCAAGACAATCACAAAAGATCTGGAAAAGTTTCTAAAATATGCAAGGTTTCTTGTAATTTATCTATTCAATGTGCAATAATTTGCATCAACTAAACGGAAACTCATAGTCAAGCACAGGGAACTGCATCCAATATGCTGGGATAAACCACAATGGAAAAGAATATAAAAAACAATGTATATATGTGTATAACTGAGTCACTTTGTTGTACAGCAGAAATCAACACAACGCTGTAAATCCTAGGAAGAAAAGTTATGACAAACCTAGATAGCATATTAAAAAGCAGACATCACTATGCAGAGAAAGGTCCATACAGTCAAAGCTATGGTTTTTCCAGTAGTCATATACGGATGTGAGAGCTGAACCATAAAGAAGGCTGAGGGTCCTTCTTTATGAAGAATTAATGCTTTCGAATTGTGGTGTTGGAGAAGACTCCTGAGAGTTCCATGGATAGCAAGATCAAACCAGGCAATCCTAAAGAAAATCAACCCTGAATATTCATTGGAAGATCTGATGCTGAAGCTGAAGCTCCAATTCTTTGGCTGCCTGATGCGAAGAATTGACTAATTGGGAAAGACCCTGATGCTGAGAAAGACTGAAGGCAGGAGAAGGGGACGACAGAAGATGAAATGGTTTGATGGCATCACCGACTCAATGGACATGAGTTTGAGCAAGTTCCAGGAGATGGTAAAGTACAGGGAAGCCTTGCATGCAGTCCATAGCGTCACAAAGAGTCAACATGACTTAGCACCTGAACAATAACAACAACCTGTTTATAAAGCCAGAAGATCAATACTACCTGGACTTAGGAAATGGTAGAGGAAAAGCTCTCCTCATAGCTCAGTTGGTAAAGAATTGGCCTGCAATGCAGGAGACCCGGGTTCCATTCCTGAGTTGGGGAGATTCCCTGGAGAAGGAAATGGCAACCCACTCCAGTATTCTTGCCTGGAGAATTCCACGGACAGAGAAGCCTGGCAGACTACAGTCCATGGGGTCACAAGAGTCGGACACAACTTAGCCACTAAAGAAAGAGAGGAAAACCAGGCTTTACATGAAAAGTTAAAAAACTGAAATATATACACCCAGATTCAGCTTATCAAACAAAAGACACCCCAGTTGGCATGAGATGAAGGCTTGGTGCTGGCAGAACACAAGGCGCCATAAGCCCCAAAAGGGGTGCCAAGTGCCTGAGCCACCAAAACACGAGCCACAGCAATGCCCTTATCAAGAAGGTACATTCTCATGTTAAATGTTCTTTTAATTAGGAAAAAAAAAGAAATCAGTTTTGAAGGTGCCTTTTGAAATCTTGAAATTAACAGGCAAATGCTGGTAATGAAGTTAATCAGGTGTTCGAAGCCAAATCACCATCACACCCATCATCATCGTATACTAGAAGCCAGGAACATAAGAGACACCCTGTGTGCATAAACTCATTTATTCCTCCCAAGAGGGCTCCCCGATGGCTCAGCTGGTGAAGAATCCACCTGCCAGTGCAGGAGATGCATGTTTGGTCAGGAAGATCCCCTGAAGGAGGAAAATGGCAACCTGTTCCAGTATTCTTGCTTGAAAATCCCATGGACAAAGGAGCTAAGTGGGCTACAGTCCAAAGGGCTGTGAAGAGTCGGACATGACTGAAGAACTAAGTATGGCACAGCACACAATTCTCCCAACAGCCCTATAAAATGATTCTTTTTTTCTTTGCAGATGCAGACATTGAAACGAGCAGTGATAGACAGCTACCCTCCAAGAAGTAGTTCACAGGTACGAAGGCTTTAAAGCTTCTGGCACCAGGAAAGGACTAGAAAGTACTTCAAAGTGCAGAAGTCAACCATCCCCGTGGCTCCCAGCTGCACTTCAGAATCACCCACCGAGCTTCTGAAAAATAAGGATTTCCAAATCCTGCCCCACATCTACCAAATGTGAACCTCCAGGCAGAGGTTCTGAGAACTGGTAGCTTTTCCCTAAAGTTCCCCAAGCCAACAGGAAGCTCGGACAGGCATGGGAACCACTGACCTATGGCATTTCCTAGTCTGTAGTCAGGGTTTCCCTAGTGGCTCAGATAGTAAAGAATCCACCTGCAATGCAGGAGACCCAGGTTCGATCCCTGAGTCAGAAAGATCCCCTGGAGGAGGGCATGGCAACCCCTTCTGTTGCAGCCACACGTTCCAGGAAACAAACTCACTCAGAAGGACAATGCAGGTAGTGGAGTGCAGTTTATTACACCAGCGGGCCCAAGGCAGAGTCTCCTCTTAGCCAAGGACCTTGATCAGTTTTTGTAAAACCTTATATACCCTAAGTGTATGTGCTCAAACTCACCTTCCCAAATTCCTTGAAACTAGTCTGGACAAGGTAAAAGAGAGATACGATCAAAGTTAACCCATGATTCATGTGTCATAAGCCTAGATAGTTAAACAGTGGACATTTATCAATAGGCCTATGGTCATACCCCAATAAGCATAATGGGATTTATGACTTTGTTCTGTTACAGAGAAAATTAGCATATTCTTTTAGGCGATGGAGAGTCTAGGTACAAGTCCTGAGGCTCCTTCTTTGGTGGGGTGGGGGGCTGATTTTCCAGTTTGTATATCGTCTCCATAGATACAGGGCACATAGCTCAAAGTCCACAGTCCAGCCCAAGATGGAGCCCTGCTTTCAAGATGGAACCTGTTCTGTTTTCTCCTTCACTTCCTGTATTCTTGCCAGCAGAATCCCATGGACAGAAGAGCCTGTTGGGCTACAGCCCTTCCACAGAGTCACAAAGAGTCAGACACAACTGAGCAACTAACACTTTCATTTTCAGTCTGTAGTCAGTGTTGACGCCATAGATTTCATGTGTATTCGAGTTAAGACTGAAATAAAACATGTTCTCACTCTGGGAAAAGTGGGACGTTGACTTATTTCTTCTGTTATAATTCAGACAAGCCCCTACATCCCACTCTACTTAACTAGAATAAAAGAACTTTGCAGTATTACTGAAAGTTCTGCAGAATAAGGTATTCTGTAGGTCTGCAGTGCGTATCCTTTGCAGAAATACCAAATTCTCCAGGCTCCCCAAAAAGTAGGAAATCATTTGTCTCCTAGAGACACAGGCTCTGTCAAGTGTGTTCTTGTTTCTGCTAAAAGACCTGAAATAGCCCAGTATTGGAAACTCTGGTGTGAGAGTCCATGAGAGAGGAAACGATGTTCTGTGTTAAATAAGTGATGCCCACATGGGTGGGAGCCCCCAGGGCTGGGCCCCTTTCCTCTCCCACCTAAATACAGTGGTTCAGACTAAAGGAGAAACTTGGTTAAAGGATGCCTCAGTTTCTTGGCCAACCTAACCCCATCTGCAATAGTCAGGCTGCTATCAGCAGTCTATCAGTGGTATGTAAACCTAAGACTTAGAGAAAATATTCATTATCTACTTTTATGTCCATTTAAGTCTTCAGCATGGTGCTGGGTACTTTTAGCAAGTGCACAATAAACGTTAGCTATTGTTACATTTATTACTGTTACCACTGTTATCATCATCAAGTCCCCTATTTCTTATGGTGAGGAGGAAAAAAAAACAACACTTGATTAAACACAAGGAGACTGACCCAATGTTCCAGTTATTTATTGCTATGTAACAAACCACCTCAAGAGCTAGCAGTTTCAACCAACCACTATATTTAGTTTGCTCATGAATCTGCAATTCAGGCAGGGTGTAGGGAGGGGAAGGCTCATGGCTCCTCCACTGGACACTGGCTGGGAAGACTGGAAGGCAGCGGGGGTAGGGGGTCCTGGGAATACTAAGGCTTGCTCGCTTACATGTCTGGCTCATTCACTGGGAAGACAGAACCAACTGAGAGCTGGAACAGGTGAGACTTCTTGGACCACTCTCTCCATCTCTCAGTCTCTCTCTCTCTCCACATGTCTCTCCAGCATGGGGGCTTCAGTGCAGCCCAGTTTCTAGGCTTCAAAGATGCCTCAAGGCTTCAAAGATGCACGTTCTCAGAGAGAGCATCAGGTCGGAAGGCTGCCACCCTTCATGATCCTGCCTCAGAAGTCATGCAACTTCAACTCCATTCAACTCCACTCACTAGAAGGAAGTCATCCAGGTCAACCCATAATAATCAACGGGAGGGGAATTCAACTCCACCTTTTGCTGGGAACAGTGGCAGAGAATTTGCAGATACGTTTTAAAACCACCACACCTAGGAAAATCACTTCTTCCTTTGGATTGAACTTTGTATTGCTGCCAAAATGTGCAAATCTAACCAATCCTGACTAGCCATTGTTTACATGAAAAGACACTGCAATTCATGGACTACCTTTCTGATCCATAAAATTATACAACTTGAACAGACTTTAAATCGTCTCTAGAGTTCAGCAGAGGGAAAGTGGAGTCTTGGAAGAACTAAATATTTGTTCCAAGAAGCAGGAAATAGTTCTGTTAACACTGCGATGGTATTAATAAAACTGTTTATCAACATTCTCCTAAATATAGGCACTCCTCAAGGTATTTGACAAGTACCATCTTGCACAGGCTTCATCATACTTCTAAACGCAGTGGCTGTCTTCTAGATGGGCAAACTGGGGCTCAGTTTATATAAGTTGCCCTAAATCCTAGCTTTGGCTTGGCTGTGTTAAGTAGTCGTAAGGAAGTCTGAGATTTCATCCACCTAACTGGATAGCCGGTACTCAATCCACTGTATGCCCCTCTCCCCCACCCTTCCAGAGGTCATCTGGTTAGGGAAGTAGCTGGTGGAGTCAGCTGATAGGGTCAGAGTTGCATCTCTGTCTCTTGCCTGGAACTCAATGCTATTGAACTTTCTCCACTGAGGATTAGGCTTTCAAGAGATCCATCCATGAGAGGCAACCATGAACTTACTAATGGATGTGTACCTTTACACTAGATCCTTTCTGGTGAGAAAGAGGAAGGATGAATCTGGACCCCCAGGACCCATGGGAAGCTGGAACACCCATGGAGCAGGGATGCTGGGGGAACCACAAACCTTCTCTGGCTGCAGTTGTGCCAAGCTGAGATCTGAGTAAGGAGGATGAGGATGAAGAAATGAAGACAGTCTACTCATTCCTAAGGGTCTACGCATACAAGCCACTAAAGAGTAATAAATGGAACGCGTTTAATCCAAACCACTCCTTAGTAACTACTGTTTAGCTTTTGTTTTCTCCCCAAACTGTTTTGTGCAAGCAAACACAGCCTGAGGGTTCTTAAACCTTCCCCAGTGTTCACCTTCAGCTAATGAAGGAAGAGGAAAAGACTCTTGAAATGATATTTCATGAGATTTGTGTATTTTTCATATTAGTTTCAGACCCTTTCTTCAAATCTCCTGATACCAGTTCAATTGCAGGAAGATGGGTAGGCAGGAAAAAAAATTGAAGTGGATTTCAGAACAACATGGCAAATTAGCAAAGTTTTTAACATCATTAAAGAGCTCTTAAATATTCTTCCCCGAACTCCATTTTTATCTTGTGAATGCATTTCAGTAATTGCTCTAAAGGAAATTGTGAATCTTTGGCACAAACATAAATGTTTGCATGATTTAAAATTCAGTGGCAGCAAAGATCATGATTTTTTTAATTGCTAATTCTTAAACTAACCTTTTCAGTTTGTCTCATCTTGAAGAATGCCAGTGCCTATCAGCTGAAGTCATAACAAAGACAATGCATATATTATTTAGTTGTTTATAATTGCAAACAACTTAGCCATATTTCAATACTTAGCCCTCAGCTCCAACATGGAGCATAAGTAGGAGATGATTATAATCATTCCATCATTCTGTAAATAGAACACTAGGACACTGAAAAACAAGACTGCTTTCTTAAAGCCAGCAGCAGAGAAAGAAAAGCAGGTCTGCAGCCAGGTGGCTTTTAATTCAACCACCTTATCCCAGCCCACTGATTGCTCAGTATTTGCTGGTCATATTCATCAAGGATGAAGATAGACTGTCCTGTGACTCAGGGAGACTAGTGTTCCAGACCTGCCTAATTGAATTAGCCAGGATGATTAACACTAACTGTCACAACAGATAAGCTCCAAGATCTCAATGGCTTAACACAAACATCCAATGCACAGAGATATCAAGAGAGGGCTGGGGAAGACAGGATGCTACTGTTTCACACAGTCTTTCAGGGATTAAGGATTCTTCCATCTTCTCTTGTAGACTCCAAGGCCACTACAGGAAGGTAAAGAGGAAAGGCATGGAGGACCGCATGGGATATTTTGCGGGCCAAGTTTGATAGTGGCAAACATCACTTCCTCTTATCTTCCAATGCCCAGAACTCAGTCACATGCCCCCTCGCCCTCACCTAACGGCTGGGAGTCTGAAGATAAGCTCTGTGCCCAAGAGGAGAACACAGTCTCGCAGTGAATACAGCATCGCCAATGCCACCCAACTAGAGGCCAAGGTAGTTCTAGGTTACCTAATATCCACCTCCCTAATCCAGACCATGATCTGGTATAAATGGTTCCACAAGAAAGATAGTCTCCACCCGTCTAGGAATTCCAGATTAAAGTTCTACACTGCATATGCCAACCCAGTCTGTGACCTAGGTCGGGATGATGAACAGGAACGACCGGGGTGTGTTGGGCCAAAGGGAATACATTCTGGACATGAAGGAACCACCTCCGTCAAGTGCACTGGCTACTTGTCGACACAGAGTTTGGAGCACCATAGACATATCTCAAGGGCCTGAGCCCTCAAAGGGATAGGGTGGTTTCTCTTCAAGGCTTAGTATCCATTAAAAAATGACCATCAGAATATGATATTGCATCTCGCCCAATTAAAGCCACCATGATACCAATAAGATGGAGATTCAATGGGAAGGAGGGCACAGGGCAGAAACCAAGAAGAAAGCTTGCCCCAGGCCTGCTGAGAGTCCCCCAAGTGAAGAAGAAATTAACAATGTACACTTGTCAGCACTCTCATTGTGCTAATTTCCTCGCAAATATAAGCAAAGCCTTTTAATTAACTTAATATCAATTTCACTTTTCTCACATTTTGTTCTAATTATGGGCTGGATTTAATGCTCACACAGCATAATTCAGAGCTCTAGAATTAACAGCTTTACAACTTTACACACACCAGTAGCTGCTAAACCTAAGGGAAGCCAGATTCCCTGCTGCCTTCCCGACACTGCATCCTCACAGCTCCCTCGGCAATCCCTGGACCAGCCACCAATGCTAACTGGGACCAAGTCCCACACCTGGAAGTCAGAAAGTGCCAACTTCACAAACAAAGACAGATAAAGGCAGCTGGTGGCTGTCTCTGGACAACTGCTTTCTCTTGAATTGCAGCTTCCTCAACTGTCAAATGGGTATAATAATGCACATAGGTTTGATGCGGACTTAAGCAACACGAAACACTGGATATGTAGTAGTGTCCATGTGCTCAGTCGCTCAGTTGTGTCCGACTCTTTGTGACCCTAAAGACTGCAGCCTGCCAGGCTCCTCTGTCCATGGGCTTTTTCAAGCAATACTGGGGTGGGTTACCATTTCCTCCTCCAGGGGGTCTTTCCCAACCCAGGAACAGAACCTGTGTCTCCTGCATTGGCAGGCGGATTCTTTACTGCCGAGCCACCAGGGAATCCCTAGGATACGTATTAGAAGTCCAACGAAAACACTGCATGTGGTACACGATGGTACGCATGTATATTTACAAAGATCATATATTGTATTTCATCAAATCTAAGATGCCTTCAGTCATCAGTGACACCATTTTTATGTACCCAGAAAAGAGGAAAGTGCTGCCAATTAAACTGTGACACACTACTGATCATAAAGTGAATCTCAATTTCAGAAATGTAAAAATGTGCATCTCAGCATGGACACAATGTAGCTGTGCATGGTAGTTTCAATCTATGAGATGTCTTCAGATCAAATCCAAGTTAGCCAGAATGCCCAAGGACTTAATATTTTAGTTCATTGAATTTCTAGACAGCATAGAGTCTTACTTTATTTTACTATTTGCTGAAAAGATATTGGGAGTGTAGAGATGGCAGATACCACAGTTTCACAATGCAAACACCATTCCTGCTCTCCTTCTCTTTTGCCTCCACCATACTTACTTTCTCTGAAAAGCAACTATTCTCTTGAAGCAAGGTTGGCCATGTGGCCATTCTCTGGACCACACAAGCTTAGCAGGAAGACTTCTGGAATAGATTTTCTTTCCTGATTAAACAACAGGACATGTGACCAGTGGCACCATACTTCCTACCTTGCACAAAGATGCAATGACTGAAACTACTGCAGCCATCTTGTAATCATGAAGAAATGCCCAAGAAAATATAATGAACTGTGACATAATAATGTCATCATGATGACTTCATAGTTCCAAAGCAGTGCTGCTTACCACTTCTTTTGGACCTGTTAAGTGAAAACAAGTTACTTGCTTATGAATTAATTTCTAAATGACATAGAGAAGCCTTTTAAAATATACAATGGAATACTATTCCGCCATAAAAATGATGAAATTTTGCCATTTGCAACAACACTGATGGACCGGAAGGGTATTAGGCCTAGTGAAATATGTCAGAAAGATAAAGACAAATACTGTATAATATCACTTTTATGTGGAATCTAAAAAATAAAACAAATTTGTGAATATAACAAAAAAGAAACAGACTCACAGACATACAGAACAAATGAGTGGTTACCAGTGGGGACACAGAGTGGGGGAGGAGGAAGATAGGGGTAGGAGATTAAAAAATACCAACTACTATATAAAATAATAAGTTACAAGTATATATTGCATAACACAGGGCATACAACCAATATTTTATAATAACTAAAACTGGAGTATGACCCTTATATACTGTGAATCACTATGCTGAACATCTGTAGCTTATATTATCCACCGACTATAACTCAATAAAAAAATAAAAATAGAAAATGTTAATGAATAAAACCTATTCCCTTGCAAACTGTTACCATGTAAATGATTCATTCTAATGCAAGGCAGAGATAAACAACAGCTAAAAGTAGACCCACACAGAGTACCATAAGAGCCCGGAAGAAGGAACAATTAATTCTGACAAGGTGGCAGGGAAGGTTTCAAGGAATAAAGGACATAGGAGTTGGTTCTTAGAGGATGCATGAGATTTTAATAGGATGGGGTGGGAGGAGGGGAATAATATTCAAAATCTGAAGGCCAAAACGACCCTAAAGTCACCTAGCTCTTTGTTAAAAAATATTTATTTTCTTTATTTGGCTGTGCCAGCTCTTAGTTACAGCATGCAGGATCTCTAGTTGCAGCATGTAAATTCTCAGTTCCCTGACCAGGGATCGAACCTGGGCCCCCGGCATTGGGAGTGGGGTTTCTTAGCCACTGGACCACCTAAAGTCATGCCGTTCATATTGACACTTTGGTCCCTAGAAATACAGAGAAGTAGAACCCCTGTCTCCTGACTGTTATTCACACTCTTTCCAGCAGCAAAGTACAGCACCTAACAAGCCACGGTTAACCATGAGACAGCCCTCAGTAAACAGTAATCACACGATTAGGCATTGTGTCAGAGGCAGGGCTGGAAGGAGGCTCTTCTGGAACCCTGCTCCCTGTTAACTGTCAGCAAGCTCGTGTGCTGGCGTCTGGCTGTGGCCGCCTGTAATTACGGCAGCGGTTTATTACTCATGCATGGCAAGGCTGAGGCTCTGCAGTTAGCCATGACAGGGACATTATTAAAAGGGAAAACTTCTCTATCAGTGGCTAAGCCAATTGTCATCCACATGTCAAGCAGTCTAAAGACCTGTGAGGTGTCATAACGAAAGCAGAGGAAGGTCTTTCAACCAAGTGAGCCCAGCATCTTTTTTCAAGTGTTACCCAACATTCAGAAATGCCTTCCCTGCTGATGGGGAGCTCCTATTCCCCCATCAAAGGCCACCCTGTGGGGAGCTGGCGCCCCTGATTGATTTTCTGAGTTCCATCATTTGGTCCCCTCTGCACAGGAAGCAGGTCTTCTCCTGTGACAGGGCACTCCAGCTGAATCCATGAGATGCAGGAGGACCCAGATGCCCGGTGGTGGCAGCCTCGGAAGGCAGACTTGTAGGGACTGTGGTTGCCACAGCCACTGCTGGGCTAAAGCCTCCAGAAAGTGGGCTGCTCCCGCAGCAGCTGGAATGGACAGGCTTCTAGGTCATCTGCAAGCAGCAGCAGGGGAGGGGCGGGAGGGGATGGGTTTGGAGCCACCCTTCCTTCCTCTCTGGCTCAGAAACAAATGGGGAACAGAAAGGAAGACGTACCAGCATGTGCTGGGCAGGCTCAGGGCCAACCTAAGACTGCAGAGTGCATGGTGAGGGCGCCAATGCCTGCTTGGGTGGGTCTTTCCTTGGGAATCAGCCGATCCAGGACTAGGGGGCCATGAGATGGATGGAGCAGAGGGCACAGAGGTGAGGATCCTGGAGAAGATGGGGAGAGAATTCCTGTCCAGGCTGATGTGAAAGGTTGGAACCATAGGAAAGGAGAGCAATGGGCATGGCTGAAGGGCTGAATACACCTCCATGAACTCATGGAGGGGGGAGCTCCCCACGAGGAGCACACAGGTCAGACTGCCAAGGGCTGGTTCTGATTTTCCAAAGGGCCAGCGCAGGATGTGGCCAAGGAGAGGGGTTAGAGGTGAAAGGCACCTGGAATCACTGAGGGCCAGAAACACCAGAACTTTCTACCCATTGCTGGATTCTAACTCACTTTCCCACCTATTTGAGTGCCCACGAAATCTTACACAACGTCAATCCCCTTACATCATCATTGCAGTGACCAATTTCATCCAGTAGCTCCCCACGTCTACAGAATTACCTCTAACTCAGCCAGAGGCTGAAGGCTGGCTGGGTCCAGCCTCCATTCAGTCCCCTAAACAAGCTCCTCGTGGCCAATGAAGGTCCCACGGTCTTCCTTCTGCCCCCTCACCCATCTCTGCCTCTACTCATTCCCCGTGTCAATCGCCCTGCCTGACCACCTTCTATGATTTGCTTCCATGTCAGGCCCCTAAGTGGTCTCCTACCTGGGTCCTCTGGTCGATGTGTGAAAACTCTGGAGTTCTCGCTTTCAAGTTCAACACTGCTTGGTCAAGCATCTACTGTGTGCCAGGTCAGGTCTCACCACCCCCATACTCATTCTACCTCCAAAACTTCATGTATACCTGGTGAGACTACAAACGCACCCTTCTAACTGGACCACAGATCTCTAGGTGGGCATGCCATCTACCTCTCTGCATCCGTGCAGCTAACCCATACCTGGCAGTGAGGAAGTGCTCACAAATACATAGAAATGACCAGCATTTCTGCAATGGAATTTTATACATACAGACTACCATTTCTTCTCCCAGGCCTCAAAAGCGATTATCCAAAGGCACCACTACTATAAGTTAAGTGGAAGAAGGGGAAAAGAAAAGAGAAGGAAGAGAGAAACAGAATTCAGCCTCAGACAAACACAAGAAATAGAGAAGAATTCTAGGTTGATTCAAAGAGTTTAAGCAACTTAAGAGCAAAACAGACCTTTCCTGCCCTATCTTGAGATTTACACCCCAGGTAACAAGGACCAGCACAACTGTTCATGCATTTGTTCCAGAAATATCTGCTGAGCACCTATTATGGGCCAGGGGACTTCTCAGCATCAGAGATATGATGAGGAACAAGCAAGCAAGGCTCCTTTCCTCAAAGAGTGAGCATTCATTCAAAAAGACACATGTACCCCAATGTTCACTGCAGCACTATTTACAATAGCCAGAACACTGAAGCAACCTAGATGTCCATCAACAGGTAAATGGATGAAATATTAGTCATTAAAAGGAACGGATTTGAGTCAGTTGAACTGAGGTGGGTGAACCTAGAGCCTGTCATACAAAGTGAGGTCAGTCAGAACGAGGAAAACAAATATCACACATTAATACATATATACAGAATCTAGAAATATGGTACTGATGAACCTATTTGTAGGGCAGAAATAGAGACACACATGTAGAGAACAGACTTGTGGGCACCGTGGGTGAAGGAGAGGGGGAATGAATTAAGACTGGCGTTGACATATATACACTGTTGTGTGTCAAACAGATAGCTAGCAGGAAGTTGCTGTATGACACAAGGAGCTCAGCCTGGTGTTTGTGACCACCTACTAACAGAAGGGTGGGATGGGGGCCAAGGCAGGGCAGGAAGGCTCAGGAGGGAGGGACTATATATATACTCAAGGCTGACTCACATTGTTGTAGGGCTTCCCAGGTGTTTCAATGGTAAAGAATCCGCCTGCCAATGCAGGAGACACAAGAGACATGGGTTCAATCCCCGAGTCAGAAAGATCCCCTAGAGGAGGAAATGGCAACCCACTCCAATATTCTTGCCTGAAAAATTCCACAGACAGAGGGGCCTGGCGGGCTACAGTCCACGGGATCACAAAGAGTTAGACATGACTGAGCACACACACACACGGATGCTGATGTACAGGAGAAACCAACACGACATTTGTTAAACAATTCTCCTCCACTTAAAAACAAAAAAACGTAAGCATTCTCCCAGGTGCCACACATTGGGCACCATGGCTCATGCTGCACATTTTGAATCCCTGCTCAACCTGATTCACAGCATCCCCATTTCACAGTTAAGAAATGGTGGTGAAACTATCACTATCCATTTTACACACAATAGTGACATATATGTCAACGCTACTCTCGATTCGTTCCTCCTCTCCTTCACCCATTGCGCCCACAAGTCTGCCCAAGGTCACACAGTTAATAAGTGACAGAACCAGTCATCAAACCCAGACTGTCTGCCACCCAAGAAAACACCCTTTCTCCCAATATTATACTCCTAAAGACTCAGGGGTGTCTGACCTTAGGTGTTTCTCCATTCAATGTGGGTTCCGCTGTGCCCATGCTCCACCTCTCCATTGTCACCCTTAGCTCTAATTGCCAAGCCTTTTCTCTGTCCACAAAGGACATTCCAAATTTGGCAACAGCAAAGGTCAGGGCATCAGAGTTCTTCCTCGACAATGACGCTGGTGGCCTCTCCCCAATTATTCTGGGCCGGGCAGGCAGCAGCTGCCCCTGCTGGCAGGGTGCCCGGCACACACACTGGCCAACACAGATGTGCCTGTATCCCAAGGCTGTCCAAGAACTGGGCCCCCCATCTCCCTGGAAGCCACCAGATGTGATCAGTCCGTCGGAGGTAAAAGAAGTGAGCCTCCCTCCAGTGCCCAGGCCCTGGCTCTGCTGATCAGCCTTCCACACACCCGGGCCCCTGCTGGCCACCGAGCCCTGACGAAGGCCTGTTGTTGTTGTTTAGTTGCTAAGTTGTGTCCAACTCTTTGCGACCCGATGAACTGTAGTCTGACAGACTCCTCTGTCCATGGGATTTCCCAAGCAAGAATACGAAGTGGGTTGCCATTTCCTTCCCCAGGGGATCTTCCCTACCCAGGGATTGAACCCACATCTCCAGCATTGTAGGCAGATTCTTTGCCACTGAGCCACCTGGGATAAATCACTACTTTCACTAGTCAAGGGTCCCGACTCAGGGATTGAGCCTGTGTCTCCTGCATTGGCGGGCGGACTCTTTACCACTGAGCTACCTGGGAAGCCCCGATGAAAGCCTCCATGCAGCACCTAAGACTCACACTGCCCTGGTACCCTTCTGATGCTCACCTGCAAGGAGTGATTTTAATACGAACATGTGCCCTCAGCTCTCTCACCCTTACCTCCTTCGCATTGGGAATGCTAGTACCATCCAGATCAACAGTCTATATGAGCACACGTATATTCTAGGAAAGAAGAAACAGCTTAAGGCCAGCTCTGGCACCCAGAGAAGATATGCTTTCAGTATACGATCCCTCTCCTTCCAATGCCACCTCGAAGGCCCAGAGAGTACACCTCTGCCTCTGTCCTTCTGCGCCCACTCACTTTCTCTGCCTGGTGGGCCCGGCTGATTCGGCAGGCTTGGCGGGCTGCAGGTGGGTTGTTTGGGAGCGTGTCAGCTTCTTGCAGCTCTGACTCTGGCTTCATCTGTCTGTATGGCTCGGGGGCAGGACCAGGCTGCGTAATTTTGACTTCTCTCCATGCCCGCAAAGGTTTTCAATTTCTTCAAGCAACCCTGCTTCTATTCAATATCCTTCTGTAATCTAAATTTGGAACTTAACCTCAATCAATTGCATTTCCTCTTACGACAGCAGGGCCCCTAGGCTTACTGGATGGAGTAGTCACATGTGCCCTTGGGAGTCCCTGCACCAGGGCGTGCATGAGGGACGAGGTCACCAGCCAGAGCTCGGGGCTTGCAAGAGGCACATGACCGTCCACCACCTTCATCCTGACCTATCGGGGGATGCTGAACCTAGGGAAAAGACCATGATACTCTGGAATCTTGACTCTGCCCCTCACTGTCTGTGTCATCCTGGCCAAGCCACCCAGTATTCTCTACGGCTCACCTTACAGCTCTAAAATGACAGAAAACAAATAACTTCCTCAGAAGATGACAGACAGCCAAAAGCCCTGTACAGAGTTACATGGGAATTCTATCAAGAACTCTGTCTGTCCTTTTGTCTGTTTTCCTAACGTCAGTACAAGACCACCATTTAAAAAAAAATTTAACACAATATTATTTTTTTCTGCATAATGGTTTTGGATCTTCTAAAATTTCCATGATAAAATATGAATTAATTCTACTCTAGAGAGAAAAGGAACATAAAACCAGCATGTTATAAAACCACACATTCACAAAAAGCATACTGAACCATGCTGGTCTTTAACCTGGCTAACTGCTTTACTTTCAGGCTCCTCCGAAGGTTCTAGCGCCCTTTAGTCAGGGTTTGGTGAAGGACCAGGGGCGGCCTCAAGATGGCACAGGCAAGATGACTCACTCTCCCCAGCTAAGTCTTTCCAACTCCTTCCTCAGACCACATCCACCCCATATAATCCAGTCTTTACAGAGTCAAGGTTATTTCCTATGTGGTTACCATTTACCTCCTAAAACTAGCTTCCATCCAACTAATCAACCAATAAACCTTTTTGCCCACATGACATATAGGGTGTTATGGCAGATGCTGAAGGATGGGCATGGTATTATATAGTTCAAAATATGGTTCAAATCCTCAAAATGCCTGTAGTCCAGTTCTGAATTCAAAAGATAAAGCCACCGAGGCACTAGAGTCCTCATGGGTGCAATGGACATGGACAAGAAAGCTTCAAGCAACCTAGAGCAGGAAGAGCTCAGACCGTGGGACTCTGTACAACCTTCCGCCCCCAGGCAGTGATCTTGAGTCAAGCTTTAAAGGACACGTGAATGTAGAAACTGGGGTGGGGAGAGCAAACCAGGACAACCAGTACTTCTCAAAGACTGGACCTGAAACACGGAAGATGCAACCCTAAGACAAATGCAGGGCTATTTCAGCAAGTGGATCAGCCTGGCTAGAGGAGGCTGCAAAGCACTGGGCCAGGGTGGGAACGTGGGCTGACAGTGGTCGGCCTTGACTATCAGCCTCCAGGCTTGATCACAGTTCTTCAGAAAACACAAAACTCCTGGAAGGTCTTGGGCCCTTTGCAAGCAGTGCTTTCCATGCAGACAGCCAGAGTCCCGAAAAGGAGGGTGAGAAAACAGAAGCTTGGGCTTGGATTCAAGGGCACTACAGCAGCACTAAGGGGCAGCCGTGGGTGCCCAGTGACAAAGATGGAAGGGCAGATGTAAGAGAGGGTCTGGAGGGGAGAGGACAAACTCATCTCAGTGTGCTTTTCCCTCCATCTCAGCTTTTCCACTTTCCCTTTAAAGTGTCCTTCTCAGCCTGTATTAAGAAAAAAGAAACAATAACAGCATGCAACCATTTTTCAAAAGACAGACACTAAGAGTTTCAGCATAGAGGCCTGTTATGAGGAAGTCTAGATCACCCCTGCCCCCACCCCCAGCCCAGAAGGGCCCTTGCAGGACACCCAAGAAACTGTTTCTGGGGTGAGAGGGCATTACAGATGGCTGTGCTGTGTCTCCTGCTTGAACTTCATAAGAGTCCCCAGGAAAGGTTTGAGAAACCTGAACATCATTGAAATACCAGCTCCCATTTGATACCCAAGGGACTGGGCCCCTCCTGTATGCCCAGTGCTCAGCTCTCTCGAGCCCTCCATTAATTCCCAAGCAATAAGGAGCACCAAGGTCAAGGTTTCCTTGTCCTCCTTCAGTCACAAGGAGTGGAGACGCTGCAGAGCAAGTAGACACTGGAATCCAGGTCCCATCTCAGCACCCTCGCACCGCAATAGGAGACCTCGGCAGGCCGACAGAATCAACAGGTGGGATACGCTTTACCCAAAACATGCATAGGCAGAGGATGGAGCGCTGCGGGGTGGGGTGGAGAAGGGGAAGGTCACTGCATATTACACTTGTCAGCCAGAAAGATAACATTTATCTAATGGCAGCTTGAATTCCTGACTTGTTCAGGAAAAGCTCTAAACCCAGTCTTCCTGCCTGCTTCCCCTCAGAGGCTGCAGGTCAAGGAAGCTCGTCTTCCTAACCCAGGCAACCAGTCCCCAGTGGTGGACATCCC
Organism: Antilocapra americana; assembly: GCA_007570785.1. NCBI lineage: Eukaryota > Metazoa > Chordata > Mammalia > Artiodactyla > Antilocapridae > Antilocapra > Antilocapra americana. The sequence continues at coordinate 2,311,939 of ML660781.1, forward strand.
CATACCCCCAGGAAATTGCTTACAGGGCAGAACAGCACACAGGGAAAGAAGCCAGGACCCCAGTCCATCTGAAGCGAACTCTTAGCTTTCCGGAAGTCCTCACTCTGATTCCCACCAACAGGCAAGTGGCTTTTCCTCTTTGCTCTGCCTGGCATAGGCAGTAGAGGGCTTTGGGTCATGGTTCGGGCCACACGCTTGTCAGAGAGAGAGTCTCAGGCCCTCCCAACCCAAAGCTTCTGAATCAGAGACCCCCATGGACAGCAGTACGCCAGGCTGCCCGGTCCATCACCAACTTCTGGAGCTTACTCCATTGACAGGCAGATTCTTTACCACTGAGCCACCAAGGAAGCCCCTGGAGCTTACTCAAACTCATGTCTATAGAGTCGGTGATGCCATCCAACCGTCTCATCCTCTGAGACGAGAATCATTCATCTCATCCTCTGTTGTCCCCTTTTCCTCCTGCCTTCAATCTTTCCCAGCATCAGGGTCTTTTTCCAATGCATCAGTTCTTCGAATCAGGTGGCCAAAGGATCAGAGTTTTGTGACTCTGAGGCACACCTAAGACTGGGACTTCCCTGGCAGTCCAGTGGTTAAGACTTTACCTTCCAATGCAAGCGGTGCAGGTTTGATCCCTGTTCGGGCAGCTAAAAGCCCACATACCTCGCAGCCAAAAAACCAAAATATAAAACAGAAGCAATATTGTAACAAATCCTTTATTGTTTGGACCATTAAAAATGGTCCACACTGAAAAAAGAAAAAGATTAAGACAAGCCAGTGAAGCAGCTCAGAACCTCAATTCTGGAACCAGACTATCCCAGTTCTGACAGAACTTCAATTCCCAGTTCTGCCACTCCCTAGCTGGGTGGTTATGAGCAAGCTACTTAAACGGGGGTGTTAGGTGCTCAGTTGTGTCCAAATCTTTGCAACTCCACGGACTGTAGCCCACTGGGCTTTCCTGTCCATGGAATTCTCCAGGCCAGAATATTGGAGTGGGTAGCCATTTCCTTCTCCAGGGCATCTTCGTAACCCAGGGATGAAACCCAGGTCTCCTGCATTGCCGGCAGATTCTTCACAGTCTGAGCCACCAGGAAATACTCCCCTAAAGGGGAATATTAGCACCTCTCCTTAGTATTGCTGGAAAGACCAAATGAGTCCTGGTGCGTCAGTGGCACTTAGTAAATACCACTTAGCATTTTGTTATTCCTATTTGGGGCACCGATGGGGTGTATATCATATTCTGTTACCTAATTGAAATGACTTGTGTCCTTGGCTACAGCCTGACACTTAAGGGAACCAGCTATCTTGCGCGCTCTTTTGGGTGCTATGGATCCGTCTACAGCCCGGATCTGTGTAAAATAATAAGGCCCATTCCATAAGCATTCGATTCCTCCAGAAATGAATTGTGCGCTTTTGTTTCATTCTGTACCTTGGTCCTTGGACATACAGGAGAGGAGCTCCCACCAGACCTCCGAAGACAACACCTACAGCCAGTCCACACCTACAGCCAGACCCTTCTGTCTGCCAGAGGTCAGTGGAATTGCAGCATCCCACTGCAGGTACAAATTCAAGGCTTCCCCTGGATACCTGTTGAGTGATATCCAGAAGCTCCAGGGGTCCTTTCAGAGGATGCTTGCAAATCTGATCCCATCCCACCTGGAAGGACCCAGAAGGGATCATTGGAAAGTGGGAAGAAGACCGTATGGTGACATCCTTCTCCCTGCCTGCCACCTGGCTGATCTCTAGCTCCAACTGCAGAGAGGACAGTGGTTGAGCTGAGCCAGGTCTTACTAACGTCATCAAAGTGAAGACTTCTTATAATTAGGAGGAGACATTGATGGAAGCTGTCATAAACACAGGCTCTCTGGTTAACCAGACACGGGGTTCTGACTCCAGACTCTGCCACCTACCAGCAGCAGGACCTCAGGCAACTTAGTTAACTAACCTCTCCAAGCCTTCTTGTCTCATTTCTGATATGGGAAATGGAATGAACCACGCTGGACTGATGTGAACACTCAATGAGATAATGCACTTGTAACCTCCTGGCACTGTGTCTGGCACACAGTAAGAACTTCACCAATAATTATGATCATTATCTTTATGACTATCAGTAGCTCTGGGATTGGAGTGCCCAGGTGGCTCTAGTGGTAAAGAACCAGCCTGACAATGCAGGAGACACAAGAGACACGGGTTCAATCCCTCCGTTGGGAAGACCCTCAGGAGGAGAGCATGGCAACCCACTCCAGTATTCTGGCCTGGATAATCCCCTGCACAGAGGAGCCTGGTGGGTTACAGTCTACGGGGTTGCAAAGAGTTGGACAGGACTGAAGCGACTTAGCGCACACAGCTCTGGAATTACCATAAGAACATGAGTTAGAAGCTCAGGAAGGGAGACAGCAGCCTTGAATCTGCCCTGGATACCAGTCATGTGGACCTTGGAGAGCTGCCCATACTCCAGTGAGTAATATTCTGACCTTGGGGACAGCAAATGTCGATCCATCAGCTCCTGAACCAGATGTGATCAGGGAGTGTTAAAAGTCTCCCTCTCCTCCTGAAGCACTGAGAACATTTTAGCTGGGAAAGATCCTGACAACTATCACTGATTGAATGGCACACTCCGTAAAAACCCACCCGCTAACTTTCACAATTGCCCTCAGGCAGTTCTCGGGGAGAATCTGGAAGTTTTTAACAGCAGCTTCACCGAGGCAGCGCCTGGAAGGGAGGGGTCCTCGTTACTAGCTGAGCAGGCTGCCTCCTAGAGAGATAACATTCCTCCAGCACACTGCCGAAGCTCGTTAGCTCCAGACCTAAGGCCTCGACTCTTGCAGACGTTTAAGTCCGCCAATGGCCCCTCCCTGTCCGACCCCACCAAAGGCTAAGCTGGAGCTATTTCCTCCCTTAAGTCTCCTGCGCCTCCAGTCCCATTCGGCCGCGCGTCTAGTTTCCGCACTTGGGGCCAACTGGCCAGGTAATGATTCCTGCACGCGGAGACCCGGAGCCAGCTGTGCTGACGTGTTGCCACGATAAAAGCAAACTTAGAGCTGGAGCACAGAAAAGAAGCCGGGAATTCTTTCCAGCAGCCCCGGCCTCCTGGCCGAGACGGGGCAGGAAGAGTAAAAGGGAGTGCGCGGGAGCCAGGAGGTGTCTGCCTCCCGCCCCGCGCGCAGGGCCCCCGGGGGTGGACCGGATGCCCACCCTGAACCCCGTGGGCATCGGCGCGCGTCCTTACCGTTTAGTTGCCGGTAGACAATGTCCTCGAGCAGCGAGAGGCGCTTCAGGACCGCATCCTGGATGGGGCTGGCGCTGTGCGCGCTGAGGTTAGCGGCCTCGGCCCGCGCCCGAATCTCATGGAAGGCGTCTCCGCTGCGCACCGAGATGGGCCGGCACTTGGCCAAGAAGAGCACGAAGCCGGCCACCGCGATCAAGTTCAACACCAACAGCACTTTGACTCTTCTCAGTGAAGCCATCAAACACGCCCAGCCGGCCCTCGCCCCGGACCCGCGCCGCTTCGGGCTCCGGCGAGGCGCGGGGCAGCCGGGGGCCGCGCGTGCGAGCCAAGCGCTCCGGACGGCTGGCGAGGATCCCAGCCGCTCCCGGCCCCACGGCGCGGAGGCTCGGGCAACGGAGACGGTTAGGAGGTCCGGGCGGTCGCGGGGAGAGCGAGATGGCTCACGTGGAAGTCCTCGGTCTGCAGGAGTGCTCCCCAAGATGCCTGCTCGGTCCTCGGCGCGCGGCCCCTACCAGTGGCCTCGGCTTCTCGGCGAGGGGCCGGGGGTCTCTCCTCTGCACCGGCAAGTGGTTCGCCGCTGGACCTCCGGCCGCCGGCGAGCCGGGCTGAGGACGCAGGGGCCGGCAGGCAGAGCTGCCCCGGCACCGCGGCGGGAGCGGCGCGCAGGTGTCGGGCTCAGGGTTCGCCGCCCGCCCGCGGAGGAGCGCACCGCGCCTCGGGCCGCACAGCCACTACCCTAATCCGCAGGCAGCCGTCGCGGCACGCGGGCCGCGGTCTTCAGCCGAGGACCGGCTCCCCGGGGAGGGCGCCTTTGTTACGCTCACCGACCCGTTCCATCACGCGAGGCTGAGGAATAGCCCGTGGCCAGCGCCCGCATCCTCGCGGCTCCGCAGTCACGCTCAAGTCTCAATTACTCTTAAAGTGGGGGCAGCACTAGGGGGCGGGCGAAGGGGCAGAGCGCGACGTCCTCTCCGCCCCCTAGCGCCCGGGGACACCCCACCCCGCGGCCAAACTCACCAGCGCGCACAGCGCCGCGGGCTCCCGGACACGTTCCAAGTCCTGAGCCCACGCAGGGAGCCTTCGGGGCCTGCTGCTCACGCCGGCCTCTCTCCGAGCTGGCGCGTCGGGAGGCTAGCCGGAAGGCGGAGTCGGACCTCAAAAGTCACAGCAGTTCTGTACCCCCCTCCACGAACGTCGCGGGGAGCGCGGCGGGGAGGGACGCGCGCCGGCGCACCCTCCGCTCGCCAGACCCGGCAGCGCCCGCCGCTCTTCCCGCGCCCCAAGGAGCCAAACGCCGAGTCTTCTAATTGGCGGACGCGGTAATACCGCCGCTGCGGCAGGGAGAGCCCGCACAGCCCCGGGGCGCGAGAGCCCGGAGGGGACGCGCAGGTGGCGGCAGAAGGCGGGGCGCGGCCCGAGGGGGCCCGGCTGCGGCGCCAGCCCCTCCTCCGGCGCTCCTGGCCACCCCTCTCCCCGCGAGCCAGTCGGCCGCCGCCGCCCGCAGGCTGCCGGGCGCACAGCTCCCCGGCTCGCCGGCTCGTGCGCGCGCACCCGGAAAGGGTGGGGGCGCCGGGAGAGTGCGGGCCGCGCGGGAAGGGGGCCGTCAAGTCATGTTGACGGCTGCCCGCGTTGGAGGGACCCGTTGGTTCTCAGCACTCCCCGAGCGGGCGGGTTTGTTCCATCCCGGCTGGCGATGAAGACATCCCTTTCTGTGTGCTCGCAGCTCCGCTTTGCGTGGCCAGGAATGGCTAGAGGGAAAATCTGGCCTGGAGACTCGGATTCCGTTCGCTACTTTGGGAGCCAAGCCGGGCGTTGGTGGTCTGGGTGGGTTCGCTCACCCTCCAGGCGACGGTTTCTGTGTCCAGCCCCAACGTCTATACGCATTTTATCGTAAGAAGCGTATCTTGGCGACTGGATTTCCGAAATCTCTTCTTCTTCTCAAAGTCAGGAGCTCCTGATGCGGGAATTCAAAACCCCGCGCTGATCTCTTTGCTTCCTTGGGCCTGAAAAAGAACAGGCTGTCAACTAACAAAGATTAGATCAGGCAGTGAAGCCCAATAAATCTGGTGGTTTCTACCTATTTCGATCTCATTAAAGTTTTTGTTTTTTTCATGTTACCGTTGGGGTTTTGTGATTTTTTTCTGATTTGTTATTTTAAGTGTTGATTTTCAGCATTGAAAAGTGAGTGAAAAAATATAACAGTCTTTTAGTTCCATTCCCTTGGTACTCTGTGCCCGGGTTCATAGGTTTTGCTTTGTATAATCTACAAGAAAGTAACTACAAAACTGTTAGATGAAAAAGCCACATCAGAAACCATAAGGGACAGTTTTTAACCCCACGTGTTGGGCACAAAAGAGGTTGATTAGGAAGAAACCCCCAGTTTATTGAGAGGCTGACACAGTCTCTAGGTTATCTCACTGAATACCCAGTTGAGTTAGATGTTATTATAACCACACATTCGATGGAAGCTAGCCTAGTCAAGGGAAGCTTGTGCAAAAATAGTGTTTGAACTTTCATTCAGCCATAGGAGTGCAGGTGGGAAGGTTAAGGCATTGGGCTAAGGTGTCAGTTTAAAGCCTTAAATCTAATTATAACTCTAGCCCTGAGACTGAATGATGGATGGGCTTTTTTTTTTTTTTTCAGATTTAGACAGGTTTATTGATAATTTCGGGGCTTTCCTGATGGCTCAAGGGTAAAGAATTCTGCAATGTAGGAGACACAGTTTCCATCCCTGGGTTGGTAAGATCCCCTAGAGGAGGAAATGGCAACCCACTCCAGTATTCTTGTCTAGAAAAAAAATCTCGTGGGTAAAGGAAACTGGCAGGCTACAGTCCATGGGGTCACAAAGAGTCGAACATGACTTAGCAACTAAGCACAAGCTCAACATTGGTAATTTCACAGTGTCCTTTCACAGGCTGACAAACAAATAGAAAACTGAATCTTACATCATGCACAGATGCCCTCAGCAACTCCATATAGTGAGTCAGACAGGACAGCCCTCCTTTCTCTTCTTCCATCCAAGTTTGTTTAATCTTAGACCAGTCTCAGAATAATCTTAGCATGTGCAGTGTAAGCTATCTTGTCAGTGCAGACACCTCTGGGGTTTCTGGGACACTTCTGGCAGAGTTGTACAAACTGAAAACTTGGAGGAAGGGTTTTCACACTGGTGTCAAGCAAATTCACCTAAAACTCACCCCATGCCCCTCCATTATAGAAAAGTTCTATTTCTTCTGTTGCAGAAGCTTAGAGTCCAGTAATAAGTGGTTCTAAACTATGGTGGGTCTGATTTTCAGGCATAAGCATATTTAGGAGTAGGATGCTGGAAGCAAAGCAGAAGAAATAGCCTCAGTCAACTCATTGGAAAAGACCGAATGAAAAGATGCTGGGAAAGGTTGAAGGCAAAAGGAGAAGGGAATGACAGAGGAAGAGATGGTTGGGAGAACATCATGGAGTCAATGGATATGAACTTGGGTGAACTGTAGGAGATGGCGAGAGACAGGGAGGCCTGGTGTGCTTCAGTCCATGGGGTCACAAAGAGTCTGACAGACTTAGTGACTGAACAACAGCAAGAGCAAAGTTTCCAGATAAGATTTAACTTCAGTGAGATTTCTTTTCATCCCTCTAAAGCCAGAGATGTCCCTTACCCAAGTTAACTGATGGTTTTATCACGAATCTTTAAAAAATACGTATTTATGTATTTCTGGCTGCATCGGGTCTTAGTCGTGTATGCAGGCTCCCTGTGAGTTGCTCCACAGCGTGTGCGAACTTAGTTCCCCAATCAGGTATTGAACCTGTGCCCCCTGCCTTGGAGGGTGGATTTTCAGTCACTGGACCACCAGGAAATCCCGTATCATCAGTCTTATAGGCTTCTCCCCTCACATTCCACATGCCTCCTGGACAGCTTCTGCATTTCTAAGTGACAACTGACAGTCTAGACCCATTGAGTGACCCCCTGTGATGGGTACACCCAGGTACACCCTGAATCCTGTCACCACACAGAAGTGCTACACTGAGGCAATCATGCAATCCTGCACTGAAATTCCACCCTGTGTCCACTGCTTTTTTACTCTCAATTCCAACCAAACAGATTCTCCGGCCACCAGCTACCCCTCTCTGCCTCCCAAGGATCTAAGCCCTTCCATCTCCAATTGAATTCCTTCTCTATCTTTCCTGGTTATTTGAGATCTGGTAACTCATTTATTTCAAACACAATTCCCAAGAGTGGCCACGATTCACACACACTCACAGACAGGGTCTCCCGCTGCCTGCAGCCTGTCAATATCCATATCTGGGGACATCCCCAGAGGTCCAGTAGTGAAGACTCTTCACTTCCATTGCAGGAGCTCGGGTTCCATCCCTGGTCTGGGAACTGAGATCTTGCATGCCAAGCAGTGTGACAAAATAATAATAATAATTAAAAGAAAACATTTTTAAAATAGCCGCCTTTGAATCAGTATCACCCAGACAAGAAAGGTCCTCTGGGAAAACCACGTTACCCCAAAGGGTGAGGACATTACCAACTGATGGTATATAGGGTATATAGCATGAAGTGGATCCTCATTCTGCCCAAAAGAACTGTTCCATGTCCCTAATCAGCTTCTCTCCCCAGAGATGTCTAGAAGACTCCAGAAGTTTGTAAACACCCTTTATTCTGGGAGAAAACACACATAACTTCCATCAGATTCTCAATGGTGGTCGATGACACCAAAATTTGAAGAACCTGCTGGCATATGTTAGATATGCAAAAACATAAGCAGCTGAATATTTATTATGGGCCAGCTGCTTATGAAATCAGTGGTGTAAAGGCAGGCAAGGTTGATGGAGCTCTCCGGTTGGAAGAAAGAAAACTGGACTAAAGCCAACATGCTTGTGTGAATGTTGAACCAAAGGAACAGAACTAAATAGCTTCTGCCTGCTGAGTAAATTCTCACACCCAAAAGGAGCACACCTAGCCACTTTAACTACATACACAGAGATTAAAGGGCCCATTTACAGAGTCATCAATCGTTCTGTGCCCAGAGGCTCCTGGAAGTGTGGGTGACCTCTCTCAATCAATGACTGCCATCTGTCTACATGCCACTTGCCCCCAGTCCAGCTAGTAAAACCAACAAAATTAGACCTCAGTGGCTGTGTGGCCTGCTTACCAGGGGATCTGGGTTTCATTCCACCTGTTCCCAAGAAGCAAATCAATTCTCAACTTTAAAATAAGAAATTTCTCTTGGATGGCTCCAAAAATCTTTCTAAACATAAATTTCAACTAAACTTCAAACACTTAAAATTTTTTTTTATTGGAGGATAATTGTTTTATAATATTGTGCTGGTTTCTGCCACACATTAACATGAATCAGCCCCATGTATACACATGTCCCTCCCTTCTGAACCTCCCTCCCACATCCCATCCCATCCCACTAGGCTGTCACAGAGCACTGGGTTGAGCTCCCTACGTCACACAGCAAATTCCCACTGGCCATCTGTTTTGGATATGGCAATATCCATGTGGGAACATGCATAAACACTTTTAAAAGAGGTTTATTAGTATAGTGTCTGTATAGCAAGCTGAAAGGAAGGAAGTTGATGTATTGCTGTCCATAGGTCACCAAGGTTTTGATTCCAGATACATTTTTCACTCATCAACCATAATCCAGGTGACATGCAGCTTTGACTGGACTATGTTACTTTTGCTTGCCTGTTAAAAACCTCTCACATCTCACCCTAATCCATCACCAAAGTTAGAAACACTTTGCCATCTAAATATCTTAAATGGTGAAAAGTCTGTTCAAATCTTTGGACCATTTTTTTAAAAAATTGAGTTGTTTGTTTTCTTGTTGTTGAGTTTTGAAATTATATATTTTGGATATAAGTCCTTTGTCAGAAAATTATTTGTAAATATTTTAGTTCTATTAACAGTGTTTTATTGAATAAGAAAGCTTTTAATTTTAATACAGTCCAGTTTATCTTTAAAAAAAATCACAACTTGAAAGTTTATCAAGGAAAGCCAGGGGTTCATCTTTATCCTGTGGCTTTGCCAATCTAGTTATTCTTCCAGAAGCAGAGAGGTTGACCCCTTACTCTCATAAAAGCCTGAACATTACAGCAGATACTGGAGTTTTTATTTGATTTTTTAAATTTAGATATAATTGGCATACCTCATTATGTTAGGTTCAGGTGTACACACAATTATTTGATATTTGTATATACTGTGAAATGTTCATGCCAAGAAATCTAGTTAACATCCATCACCGTAGCAAGTTACAAAAATTTTTTTTATGACGAGAACTTTGAAGATCTGCTCTCTTAGCAACTCACCAATAAACAAATGTATCATTGACTATAGCCACCATGCTGGGCATTACACTCCCATGGCATTTTTTTTATAACTGGAAGTGTCTACCTTCTGACCATTTTCACTCATTTCTCCCACTAACCCTCACATTTGGCAATCCCCAATCTCTTCCGTATAATTCCAGGTTTGTGTTTTTGTTTTCATATTTCACATTAAGAGGTTACATAGTATTTAGCTTTTCCTTAGGAGGGGTTTTAGTCTTTTGCTTATTTTCCCCCAACTTAGCAGTATCAATGACAAAAAAAAATTAAGAATCTAGAGTATACAGAGTGATAATTTGATATTATACATTGTGGAAGGATCCCACTAGAATTTCTTTTTTTGGTGCTATTCTTTGTTGTTGTCGTTGTTGTTAATTTATTTATTTATTTTAATTGGAGGCTAATTACAATACTGTAGTGGTTTTTGCCATACATTGACATGAATCAGCCATGGGTGTACATGTGTCCCCCATCCTGATCTCCCCTCCCACCTCCCTCCCCATCCCATCTCTCAGGGTCATCCCAGTGCACCAGCCCTGAGTGCTCTGTCTCATGCATCGAACCTGGATTGGCGATCTATTTCACATGTGGTAATATACATGTTTCAATGCCAGAGTTTCTTTTTAAAGAAAAAGACAGAATCCATCCTTTTCTCCACTTCAAGGATTCACAGTACAGTGGGGGAAAGATTACAATGAGGGGGATAAATAAACAGGGAGAGACCAAGCTGCTGAGTGTGCCAAGGGTCTGCATTGTGTCAGGCACCATGTACACATCCACCTAGACTCACCACTTAGCTCTGTGATTCTGAGCAAGTTAGTTAACTTCTCTGGGTCTCATTGTTTCCTCAGCTGTAAAACAGGGGTAATATCCATACCGCTACCTCCTGAAGTTGCAAGGATGTGTGCATGTGTGCTAGGTCGCTTTACTCATGTCTGACTCTTTGCAACCCTATGGACTGTGGCCCACCAAGCTCCTCTGTCCATGGGGATTCTCCAGGTAAGAATACTGGGGTGGGTTGCCACAACCTCCTCCAGGGGATCTCCCCAACCCAGGGACTAAAGCAGCATCTCTTATGTCTCCTTCATTGGCAGGTGGGTTCTTTAGCACTAGCACCACCTGGGAAGCCCAGTTACAAGGATAAATATGTGTAAATAAGTTAGCACAGGGCTAGGCTTCCCTGGTGGCTCAGATGGTAAAGAATCTGCCTGCAATGCAGGAGACCTGGGTTTGATCACTTGGTTGGGAAGATCCCCTGAAGGAGGGCATGGCAACCCACTCCAGTATTCTGACCTGGAGAATCCCCATGGACAGAGGAGCCTGGCAGGCTGCAAAGAGACGGATACGACTGAGCAACTAAGCACAGCACAGGCATGTAGTCAGCAGTATGGAAATAAACCCAGATCATTCAACTGAGGACAAACAAAGGCTGTATATTCAGTTTGCTGTTGCAAGTGTTGAATGAAGAAAGAAAAATCTTCACAACCTTAGAGTTGTTTTATTTGGCAGACAAAACAGAGGACTTAAGCCCAAAATGTGGCCTCTCAGACAACTCTGAGAAATTGTTCAGAAGAAGTAAGAGAGGAGCCAGTATATGTAAGAGCTTTCCTGATGGCTCAGATGGTAAAGAGTATGCCTATAATACAGGAAACCCTGGTTCAATCCCTGGGTTGGGAAGATCCCCTGGAGAAGGTAATGGCTACCCACTCCAGTGCTGTTACCTGGAAAATCCCATGGACAGAGGAGCCTAGCAGTTTACAATCCATAGGTTCACAAAGAGTTGGACACAACTGAGCAACGTCCCTTTCTTTTCTTTCTTGTAACAAAGATCAGATAGTCAGAACATCAAAAGATTACTATTAATTAAAGAAAATCAGATGTCTCAAGTTAATGAATTTAGTGTTTTTCTGTGTATGGGAAGATGCAAACTGGGCTTATTGAAATCATTCCTTTAATAGGCACCTCAATTATCTGGGGCATGTTCTTCCATGTTCTCCCATCCTGAGTCTTCTCAGGGTGCACTGTTAGGGGCAGGGAGGGTGGCTGCAGTGGCTGATGGCTTCATGGCGGTATCCTGCTTCTAATCTGAGTGCCTCCCAGGGCTTGTGGTCAGGGCAGCTGTGATATGATGGCTTGATGGCTACAACATGCTTGGTCTACCAGTATGGCAGGCAACATTCTTTCACTGACAGGAGTCAGCCACCATCACTTGTGTTTGACAGAGACCCAAAGACAAGCAGAGGAGAGGGAAAGCTTTACAAAGGAAAAAGGAGAGGCTTCGGATATGCCCCAACTGTTGGCCTGGAGAAGGTGGAGGCAGGAAGACCAGCAGTAGGGCTTCCTCTGTGATTGGTTAAGGGAACATATCTGGCTTTATTTGATTGGTCCTAAGTTGGGACCTAAGTGGGAATAAAAATTAGAGAAGCTGGCAGTTACTGACCAAATCCTGACACTCTGAGCTATTGGTTGATACCCGTGGTACCATTGGTACCATTGATACCAATGGTACTACAGTTGGGCTTCCCAGGCTGGTTGCTGGAGGGGTTGAGGGTCAGAGTTCTATAGTCACACATGGTCTGGTCCTTGTGTTTCAACCTCTCATCACCCAATAAAATTGGTTGTGCTTAGTCACTCAGTTGTGTCCGACTCTTTGCGAGCCCGTGGACTGTAGCCCACCAGGCTCCTCTGTCCATGAGGATTCTCCAGGCAAGAATACTGGTTTGGGTTGCCATGCCCTCCTCCAGGGGATCTTCCCAACCCAGGGATCGAACCTAGGTCTCTCTCATTGCAGGCAGATTCTTTACCACCTGAGCCACCAGGGAAGCCCAAATATTGGCTGCTATTGCTGTTAGTAGTAGTGGGTAGAAACATACATCAAAAGCAGGTCCACTTGTCTGAGAGATGTGGGCCACTCCCTTCAATCCAGGGCCCTCTCCTCTGACCATGATCTCATCAGCCAGCAGCAGTGACTTCCACAATGGGTGTACCAGACAACCCATTAGGGCACAGAAATAAAATATTAGGATGTTATATTAGATAAATAAACTATTAAAACATTGATGAGAAAGAAATCTGCATATATTGATATTTAAAATATACAATGATAGTGACATATATGTATAATCTCTAAGCAGTGATAAATATGGAGTTCCCTAGTGGCCTAAGTGGTTAGAATTTTAGGTTTTCATTGCTATGGTCCTAGTTTAATCCCTGGTTGGGGAATTGAAATTTTGTAAGACATGTGGCCAAATAAATAAATTACTTAAATAATGATACATATAATGGGCAAGTACATTTCATATCTTTTCCTGGTAGGATCTGACATGAAAGAGCAATCTTTGCCTACAGGCCAAGTTTCATGGCAGCCCTCAGCTCATATTTTCCCCTGAAATGCTTCCTTTCTGCCAGGAGTTAGATTCCTTTGAAAACTCAAAAGACTCTTTTAAGGCCCTTTTAGCATCCCAGTCCTCGCTCCATGGAACCCTAACAGAGAACCTGAACATCTGCAGCTTTTTATGGAAAAATTACGCATAAATGTATCTACAGATCTACAAAGTATCTAGTCCTTGATTTCTTCGTTAATTGCATTTGTTGAGTACTTACTGTGTGCCACTGCCTGCAAGGTATTGTGGACACATGTTCCCTGCCCTCAGGAAGCTTACAATCTAGTGAAGCAGAGACAAACAGCAAACAAATCATGAAACCAAAATCTTTCAATTGCACTTAGGAGAGGAACTTCCTGGGTTTTCCAGTGGTTAATGCTTTGCCTTCCTTGGCTTCCCTGGTGGCTCAGTCAGTAAAGAATCTCCCTGCAATGCAGGAAAACTGGGTTTAATCCTTGGGTTAGGAAGATCCACTGTAGGAGGAAATGACTACCCATTCTAGTATTCTTGCCTGGAGAATTCCATTGACAGAGGAGCCTGAAGGAGTCCTTGGGGTCACAAAGAGTCAGACACGGCTGACTGACTAACTTTTTCCAATGCAGGGAATGTGGGTTTGATCCCTGATTGGGGAGCTAAGAACCCAGATGCCTCGTGGCCAAAAAACCAAAACATAAGCAGTATTGTAACAAATTCAATAAAGACTTTAAAAATGATCCACGAAAAAAAATCTTAATAAATAAATAAATTACACTTAGGTGAAACAACGAGGCCTAATGCTGGGTGGCTGGTGGGCTGGGCCTGTGTGTCAAAAGTCTTTCAGGGGACCAAGTCCAAGGAGCTGCTGGGGTGACATGCTTCCTTCCTACGTGCTGCTGGACCCCTTCTAATTCTCGCTCAGGGATCCCCACAATCCTCCCAAGGATGGCTCCTTTGCTGGGGAATACCTGGGCCCTGACATTCTTCTCAAGGGTAGATGAATCTTACCCCAGTCCTTCATATGCACAAGCCTCTATTGTATTTAAGTAAACAACTTTTCTTAACTTAATTAACATTGTCAGCAACCACAAGAGCTGTCAGATTTCTGAGTGCAAAAAGGAGAAACTTACAAAGAAGGAACAAGGAAGGTGACTTTTCACTGTCTTTCGTCTGCTAAGTCACTCAGTCGTGTCTGACTCTTTGTGACTCCATGGACTGTAGCCCACCAGGTCTTCTGTCCGTGGGATTCTCCAGGCAAGAATACTGGAGTGGGTTGTCATGCCCTCCGCCCTGGGATCTTCCCAACCCAGGGATGGAACCTGCATCTCTTATGTCTCCTGCATTGGCAGGCAGGTTCTTTACCACTAGTGCCACCTGGGAAGCCTGATCTGTTCATGGCTGACTGTTGCTATGAATAAAAGCTTTCATAGGACCAGTGCTTGCTCTGCCTGTGGGGTAAGAGTGTGGAGAAGAGGCCAAGAGACTGGGTCTCCCTGTCATGGACCTCAAAGACACTGTGTGATGCTGACACAGATCAGCAGGACCCTGGCCTGAGTGGGCCAGGCAGCTCAGAAAGAACGGGGATGACCAGGGGCTGGAACCATCCATGAGACTGTGATCAGTCACTAAGTCATGTCCAACTCTTTGAGACTCTATGGACTGAAGCCCACCAGGCTCCTCTGTCTGTGGAATTTCCCAGACAAGAATACTGGAGTGGGTTACCATTTCCTCCTCCAGAGGATCTTCCCGACCCAGGGATCAAAACTTCATCTGCTGCATCTGCCTGCACTGGAAGGCAGATTTTTTACCACTGAGCCTCTTGGGAAGCCCATCCGTGCAAGGGGCAGCCACAAAGCCCCTGCACTCTGCAGCCCCACTCCCTGACACCCCCAAGCCCCACGCCAGCTCTAGTCCTACCTGGCGAGTCCTGCTCCAGTTAACAATAGCAGATGTGGGTGTTCAGGGTCAGAGAAGGGCAACTAGAGGCATTTGTTCAACCACTGAGCTGCATCCTCTGTTTCAAGGACTAGAACTCTGTTTCCCCTGGCCACAGTCCGACCTTGACTCTCCAGAGTCATGTGTATTTGAACGCTCCACAATGCCTTTCTTGTTACATACGCCAACTACAAATTGTTGTTGTTCAATCACTAAGTCATGTCTGACTCTGCACCCCCATGAACTGCAGAACGCCAGGCTCCCCTGTCCTTCACGATCTCCTAGAGTTAGCTCAAATTCATGTCCGTTGAGTCAGTAATGCTGTCTAACCATCTTGTCCTAGGCCGCCGCATTCTCCTTTTGCCTTCAATCTTTCCCAGCATCAGGGTCCTTTCCAATGAGCTGGATCTTCACAACAGGTGGCCAAAGTATTGGAGCTACAAGTTGGCACTTGCCATCTACCTCTACAAGGATTAAATTATGGGCCCTTGCAGCTGCTGACCTTCAATGCCAAAGGAATTCAGGGTGGAGATCGGCAATAATGCACTCTGTGCTCTGGGAAAAACTGGCAGAACAGGTCTTCAAATAGGTATTTTCAGAAGCTGATTTTATAAGCCCAAATCTTGTATCTCCTTCAATCCAGAAAAGCACTAAAACCCTTCATGGTAGGATATCTGCTGCTTGTGATTAGCAGTAACCTTCTGTAAAAAAAAAATACGTGCTTAATTGCTTGTACTCCTCCTTTATCAAAATCATATACATACTGACCTTCCCCCCAGCTCTTTGGAAGGGTTTCTCAGAGATATTTGAGATGTGGTTTCCCAGTTTATAGTCTTCATTTTGCCCCCAATAAAAGTTTAACTCATGTTGCACATTTTGCTCCCAATAAAACAATTCAGTTTTACTTTCCCCGCCCCCCAGTCAACCTGTATCTGCTGGTAGATAAAAAACAAGGACCTCTCTCCAGTAGGTAGTGGCTTGACCTCAGGACTAGCTCTGCTGGGTGCTTCCATGAAGTCTCTGGAGGTAACTTTGGAAACTACAACTTCCTTGGCTATTTTGCTGAATGCAACAACTTGTTTAGAGAAAATACTCAGGAAAGCATAATTTTTAATAATAGTTCATGTGGAACAGCCCCAAACACTCTGCAAGTACTTTGGAAAAAAACAAGGTTCCTAGAGTTCTCGTGGTGCAGGCAGAATTTCTGGCATGAGTAGAAGTTAATGGGATTTTTGTCTTAGCCATCCTTTACTCAAATGCCATCGCCAAGGACACGAAAACCAATTGTCCTGAAGTCCTCTAGGCTCCTCAGTTACTCTTTTCTTTAACATCCTCCATCCCAGTTGCTGGAGGAAGTCCAATGTCCTCTCCCAGTCCTTATAAGGTTAAGACTTCTCAGGGTTGCTCACCTTTACCTGGCTGTACTTGTCACCTTGTCCTCAAAACCCTTGGTTTCCCAGTCAATATTTTTCCACGTCTCCATGCTCCCTCGTCAACATTTTTCTCAACCAAGGGCATAGGTCTCTATATTAGTTTTCTTTTGCCACTGTGAAAAATTACCATAAACTTTCTCCATTTTTTCAAATTACCTAAAATATTTGCGAACAAAGTACCTGCTAGGGGATTAATATCCAAAGGTATATAAGGAACTCAGACAACTCAAGTCAAAAAGAAAAAAATAACAACCTGACTGAAAAAATGGGCAAAGGACCCCACTAGCCATTTTCCTGAAGGAGACATACAGATTGCCAACAAACACACGAAAAGATGTTCTACGTAACTAATCATCAGGGAAATGTCAATCAAACCCACAATGAGACATCGTGTCACACTGATCAGAATGGCTGTTGTCCAAAGGACAAGAAATAGTGAGTATTGACAAGGATACGGAGAAAAGGGAACCCTCGTGTACTATTGGTGGAAATGTAAACTGGTGTCACCACCATGGAAAACAGTATGGTGGCTCCTCAAGAAATTAAAACCAGAACTACCATACAGTCTAGTAATTCCACTTCTAGCTGTTTTTCCAAATGAAATAAAAATACTAATTTGAGAAGAAAAAAATAATAAAATTGTCATGTGAACTAGCACATTCATAGCTTCTGGGGATTAGGGTGATAACATGTTTGGGGTGTTGCAGGGGACATTATGCTATCCATCACCCACCTTTCATGTCCCAGTCACCCCCAATTCAAAGGAAGTATGTAACAAGTTTTCTCTGAGAGCAGAGTGCATCATGAGAATTAAAAAGGAGGACAGAGAAAAGTAAAACTCAGTGTTATCTATCCATGGGCCCAAAACTCAAGTCTTTCCTGTCACAGGGAATCCCTTAACTACCAATGTGCTTCTTGGCCTTGGTCTTAAAAAGAATCCTGCCACCTCGCCAGCTCCCCCCACCATGAGCAATGTTTCTCGAATTTCAGTTGTTTATACTCAGAGTCAGCTAGTTGCTTGTCAAAACCTGGGACACAGTCAAGTTACTTGTATGTCTTGACTATTTTACGTAGCACCACAATGAACATTGGGGTACATGTATCTTTTTGAATTATGGCTTTCTCAGGAGATATGCCCAGGAGTGGGATTGCTGGGTCATACAATAGTTCTGTTTTTAGTTTTTTAAAGGAAACTTCATACTGTTCTGCATAATAGCTGGATCGATTTACATTCCCCCCAACAGTGCAAGGAAGTTCCCTTTTCTCCACACCCTCTCCAGCATCTGTTGTTTGTGGATTTTTGATGATGACCATCGACAGATGGCTAAAGAAAATGTGGTACGTGTATATGGTGGAATATTAACCATAAAAAAAGAACACAATTGGGCAATCTGTAGAGATGTGGATGGACCTAGAGTCTGTCATACAGAATGAGGTAAGTCAGAAAAAGGGAAACAAATATCGTATATTAATGCATATATGTGGGATCTAGAAAAAAATGGTCCAGGTGAACCTACGTGCAGGGCAGGACTAGAGATGAAGATGTAGAGAACGGCCACATGGACACCATGGGGGAAGCGGAGGAAAGACAAATGGAGAGAGTAGCACTGAAACATATACCTTACCATAAGTAAAATAGCTGGCCAGTGGGAAGCTTCTATCCAGCACAGGGAGCTCAGCTTGGTGCTCTGTGATGACCTAGAGGGTGAGATGGGAGGCGGGTGTGGGCGGAGGTCTGAGAAGAAGGAGATATATGTATACATATGGCTGAGTCACTTCTTTGTACAGAAGAAACTAATAAACCATTATACACTTATATAATTATCAAGCAGTTATGTGTGTCTGCGTGTGTGCTCTCAGTCATGTCCAACTCTTTGCAACTCTTTGCAACAGCCCACCAGGCTCCTCTGTTCATGGAATTTTCCAGGCAAGAATGGTGGAATGGGTTGCCATTTCCTACTCCAGGGCGTCTTCCTGACCCAGGGATTGAACCTGATTCTCCTGCTTCTCTCCTACTGTTGGGAAAATTCTCTACCACTGAGCCACCTGGGAAGCCCGTATATGCCAATTTAAAAAAACGAAAAGACAACCCTGGGTCACAGCTGTGCTCCTCTTCTTGGTCTCCCCTGGCAGTTAGGTATGAATATAAGAGTAAATTTTAGCCAGTGAAACGTGAGCCGAAATGGTGTGGCTATTGCTGGGCCAAGGACTTTAAGACATTCTTCTCCTTACCTTTTCTATGTGCTGGAACCTAGCACATAGCACTTTCTAGCACAAAGTATGTGCTAGAAGGTAGCAACACAGCCTTGACCATGCAGATGATGAGGAAACCCAAAGGGGCAGGAAGAACCTCAAGAAGGAGGGACCCTGCAGCCCTGAACACTACATGGAGCAAATGTACCTGCTAACTGGGAACAGCTATCCTGTATGGCAAAGAAAATAAAATTCTTGCACTTGAAGCCACTGAATTTGGGGGTTTGTTCATGGCAACCACAGCCATGCCTAATGGATATGTTTGCAAGTCTTTTACTGTTCACATAACAATTGTATTGGGCTTTCCTGGTGACTCAGATGGTAAAGAATTTGCCTGCAATGCAGGAGACATAGGTCCTAGGTCAGGATGATTCGCTTGGAGAAGGGAAGGGCTACCCACTCCAGTATTCTTGCCTGGAGAATTCCACGTACAGAAGAGCCTGACAGGCTACAGTCCCTGGGGTTGCAAAGAGTCAGACACGACTGAGCAACTAAAACACACATATGAAAAAAATAAATAAATAAAATAAAAAATAAAAATAAATAAAACACACACATGCACCAATGGTATTACTATGCAAAGAATTTTTAACTAAACAAACTCACTTTTCTCTTCAATTAATTGCATTTTAGACAATAATAGCCACAAAATAAAAAAAGCCGATTTTATTAAATGTTTACAATGTGTCATTCTTTGAACACACCTGTTTTAACCTATTTAATGTTTCACATGCATTACCTCGTTTTAATCCTCATGAGAGCCCTATAACAGATACTATTATTATCATTTTTTAAAAGCCATTTGGGTGTTGATGTGTGTATTTATTTGTTTGTTTATGTTTTGGCACACCCCACTGTGTGTGGGATCCTTGTTCCCCAATTAGGGATGGAACCTGTTGCCCCCTGCATTGGAAGCGTGGTGTCTTAACCACTAGATCGCCAGGGAAGTCTCTACCATGCCTATTTAACACATGGGGAAACTGAGGCACAGAGCTGTTTAGTGACTGCCAAGCTCCCACAACTGGTAAGTGGAAAAGCCAGGGTTTAAACCCGGCAGTTTAACCCTAGACTTCATGCTCTGAACCATGGTAGGCCACTGCCGTTCTTCTTAGGTTTGTTTTGAAAGCTATCTTTGCTCCTAATGCACACTGAGGGATCAACGTTTATACAGAATATGGCCCACCCACCAACCACCTCATTTTTCTCAGATTCCATCAGCGATCTGGGCATCACACTTTAGCAAATGCTGCCCCAAACAAACTAAGAAAGCCTTGCAAATAACTCTTTTTCATCATTATACAGAGGACCCAATTCCAGGGGAATGAGGCAGACTGAGGGCAGTCTTCTTGGTGGAGGTGGGGCTGGGTGCCCTTCACAGGATGGTGTTCCTAGGGTTCAAGAGAGGCAAGAGGGGTGTGGCAGCAGGCACTGAGGGAGCGGGCAGAATCAACAGCAGGGGATGGAGGAAGCCCAGGGAGGCAGAGGAAACATGGTATCCAAGGAACCACGATAGGTCCAGTAACTGAGTCCCAGATCACCTGGGGACAGGAAATATTCAAGGATCTGATCCATACCACATGGGGCTGTTATCAGTCATAGATCCCTGGCCACAGGTTATGAGGACAGGGGCCTGACTCCTTCCCTGGGAGAGAAGACTGACCAGGAAAAAAGGGCATCCGAACTAACAGCTACCAGGCAGGGATCAGGGAGAGAACCAGGGGGCAAGGAGAGACTGACCCACGTGTCCGGATCAGAAGCGTGGCCCACCAGATGCTGACTGAACCCCTGAACCTTATTCCATACCATCTCCCTATGTCCTGGCCTCTCAATGACAACTCAGAGCCAGGCTGGCTCTCAGCCCCGGGAAAGGAGCTGAGCCTTTGGGGAGAACTCAAGCATCTACAACTGGGAGGAGCTGGCCACTGTTGGAGAAACCAGTGGGCAGAGTGGGACCCTCCTTCTTCCATTATACAGTCAGCTCCAGAGTCCTCTATCATTAAGCTGCATTTTCAGAATGTCACTGCGAAATTTGTCAGTGACTTGTTTTTTTCTAGTGATCTGTTTGCCTAGGAGGGGGCTTCCCTGGTGGCTCAGTGATAATGCCTGTCAATGTAGGAGACGTGGGTTTGATCTCTGGGTCAGAAACATCCCCTGGAGAAGAAAATGGCAACCCACTCCAATATTCTTGCCTGGGAAATTCCATGAACAGAGAGGAGCCTGGCGGGCTACGGTCCGTGGGGTTGCAAAAGAGCCGGACATGACATAGCGACCAAACAACAACAAACTGCCTAGAAGGACAAGTAGGTTGAGGTCATGTCAAAGAAAAAAAGAAAAGGAAAGCCAGAAAGAAGAATGGAAGTCAAGAATGATATAAGCAAATCCAAGCATCTTGTGGATTTAGGCAGAAATGTATCTGTGTAATCACATAATGGCAATCAATAAGTTCATCCACACACAATAAATGAATGAATAAATTATACCAAAGTGCTATTTTCTTCAAACCCAAAAGATGGTTTATGCTTCAACAAGATGATCGAAATAAGATTGTCCATCCTCTTCATCCTGGAATTGGAGACACTCTGAACAACTTCCCTTATTTTTCTGATATTTTCAGGTTTAGAGAAATCCACAGATGATACACTGTTGCCAAAATTTGGCCAGCCAAGCACTGGGGATGGATTAAATCTCATAGACAGAATTTGGGGTAAATTAGAAAGAAATGGCTCCACTGCTTTGCCAGCCAAAGGGGACCACTGCAGGCTCATGCCCCTCAAGGCTGTGTGTCCCACCTGGGAAAGGGTAGTGAGGTCTCTTACAAAGTTTAAGGAGCAGGGCATGATCAGCTCTTGGACATTCTTCTGATTGGTTGGTAGTGAGGTAACTGGGAGACAGCATCATTAACCTTCCAGTTTCAACTGGTGGGGGATGGGTGTTATCTATGTAAGGCTTCCCTGATAGCTCAGTTGGTAAAGAATCTGCCTGCAATGCAGGAGACCCTGGTTCGATTCCTGAGTTAGGAAGATCCCCTAGAGAAGGGAACGGCTACCCACTCCAGTATTCTGGCCTGGAGAATTCGATGGGCTTTATTGTCCATGGGGTTGCAAAGGGGTCTCTGTGCTTGTAGGCAGCGTACAGCTAACTTCTTCCACCAGGTGGGGGTTTCAATATCAGCAAAACAGCTCAAAAGGACTTGGCTCAGAATATTCTCTATAGTCTCAAGGAAGAACTAAGAGTCCTTGACTTTGTTTAATGGCTAAAGTATTATTATTTTGTCTTGCTTGACTGTTTCTCTTTCTGCATTTTCACACTTCTCTGATTAAATTTATTCTTTGACTAAAGTCTTTCTACAGACAAAAGGCAGGTGGAGGACAAAGTAGGGGAGGTCTTCTGGGAAGGCCCCCTAGGGTCTGCTTGGTTACAGTACTCTCTGTGGTTGTTGAAGGGAATATTGAAAGTCAGAGACTTCTCACCAAACTGGCCCTAGACATCTGTCAGATGAGTACCTTTGTGTGTGTGTCTGTGTGGGTCTGCATGTGAAAAATCATGCTAATTGCCTAGAGCGTGTCAATTACTCCTTTGTCTGTATTCCCACAGCTCTGTGAATGCTCACCTCAATCATGTTGCATTGTGATTATTTGTTCACATTGCTCTCACCAAACACACTGTGAGAGATTTGAAGTTAGAACCGGGGACATCCCTGGTGGTCCAGTGGTTAAGACTCTGCCTGCCGATGCAGGAGACATGGGTTTGATCGCTGGTCCGGGAAGATCCCTCATGCAGAGGGAGCAGCTAAGCTCATGTGCCACAGCTACTGAGCCCACACACTGTCAAGTCCGTGCTCCTCAACAAGAGAAACCCTCACAATGAGAAACCCACACCCTGCAACCAGGGAAAGCCTGTGTGCAGCAACAAAGACCCAGCACAGCCAAAAATAGAAAAATTAAATAAATAACATTTTTTTAAAAAGTCAAAGCCATGTCCTGTCTCTTCAACATGTGGCATGCAGTGGTTTCATGATGCTTATTGGGTGAAGAGGTAAGTGAATTAATGAACGGAAGAAATAAAGGAACAGACCTTGGTCTGAACAGGTCATAATGCTAACCCACAGTGGCCCTTGTTTATATTCTTCAGCCTGAAATACAGAGCATCTCCACTGGAAGTTAATTTGTGTCTGCTGTTGTACGTACAGGCTTTTATTCCTATAAAACAGAACAAAGGAGACTTTTTAGTCTCCTGGGAGGTGAAAGTCTTTTTATGTCCAATACACGGGAGAACTTCTTTGTGGGTATCTATAAAGCCAACATCTGCCCTGTGCCTTCCAGACCCACAAGAACATCCCTAAGCTTAGAATATTCATGTCTCAGTGCAGACCTATAAAAGCATGTTAGCTGGCATTTTCTGAGTTCAGAAACCCTTGATTTCCCTTTATCTTCTGCCACTTACAAGCAACTTGAGCTTGATAGATGTAATTTTATAGAGAACCACCTAACCGCTGTCTGTCCTTCAAACTTTACCAGCCAGACCACTGTTTAATTTGGAAAAAGACAGTTGAGTGTGAATGACTCTGGAGGGTAAAATCCTCCTGGAAGGAAAAAATTCTTCCAGAAGAAACCTAAAATATTTCTGATTTGGTACAAGTGAGTTGTCTTCTTGCTGTTTTAGTTCCTTTTCCCCCATGGTAATTCCTCAGCCCACTCAGATATCTTAGCAATATTTTTGGTTTGGGTGTATGGGTTTGGGTTCAGAGTTGTGCTTTCCTGTTCTGTCTTTCTCATTCCTTCTTTCTTTCCTTTTAATTTTATTTGTTGGAGTATAATTGCTCTAAAATGTAGTGTTGGTTTCTGCTGTACAGCAAAGTCAATCAGCCATATGTATGCATCTATCTCCTCCCTCTTGGACCTCTCTCCCACCCCATCTCACTCCTGTAGGTCATCACAGAGCTGAAAGCTGAGCTCCCTGTGCTATACAGCAGCTTCCTACCAGCTATCTATTTTACACATGGTTGTGTGTGCATGTCAACGCTACTCTCCCAATTCATCCCATTGTTCTTTTCTAAAATCAATTTTCTTGAGCTATAAATTCCATGCAATAAATGATACCTGTTTTAAGCATAATTTCAATGATTTTAAATAAATAAATGCATTCATAATAACAACTGCCACTTTTAAGATAAAAGTTAGTTATGTATTTATTTAATTTTATTCTTAAATAAAATTCTATATATTTCAGGTGTACAACACAATGATTTGATATATATATATATATACATATGTATATATAACAAGTGAAATCATGACTACAATTGAGCAAACTAACACATCTCATACGCTTTTGCTCCTGTGATGAGAATAACTAAAAAAATCTACTTTTTTAGCAAAGTTCAGTGTTCAGTACAGGATTGCCAACTCCAGTCACCGTGCTATCCATTAGACCTCTGCACTACAGCATCACCCCTCAAGCTTTCAACCACCCCCCACTTCAGAAATGTAAAGATTCCGCAGGTTGTGGATTAGCTGTTAGTTCGTTTATACTCATCAAGAGGAAGGCTCAGTGCCAAATAAATTAGGGTTTCCAACAAGGGGCAAGAGGAGAAGGGATGTTTTTCCTTTCATAGCATCTGGCCAAGCCTACTGCACTTAGCAGAGCTATGGAGGAGACTGGGTTGTAGAAACATCAGCCTCTAAGCAGGACTGACATATTTGGGGTCCCCAGGTTTGTTCAGGTTAAATGAACTCCCTGGGTCAAGTTGCAATGGGAAACAGGGAAAGGAAGCATGGAGGGGCTAGAGTGACTTTCAGAAACCCAGAGGCCTGATACAAATAAACTTATTTACAAACCAGAAACAGACTCACAGACACAGAAGACAAACTTACTGTTTCCAAAGGGGAAAGGTGGGGAGGGATAACTTAGGAGTTTGGGATTAACAGATATATACTACAATATATAGAATAGATGGGCTTCCCAGGTGGTGCTAGTAGTAAGATGAGAGTTCGATTCCTAGATTGGGAAGATCCCCTGGAGGAGGGCATGGCAACCCACTCCAGTATTCTTGCCTGGAGAATCCCATGGACAGAGGAGCCTGGCGGGCTACAGTCCATGAGGTTGTAAAGAGTCAGACACAACTGAAGTGACTTAGCACAAATAAAATAAACAAGAACCTACTGTGTAGCACAGGGAACTACTTCAATATCTTGTAATAACGTACAATGGAGACGAATTGAAGAAAAGAATAAAGGACTTTCCAGGTAAAGAATCTGCCTGCCAATGTAGGAGAAGCAAGAGACACAGGTTTGAGCCCTGGGTGGGGAAGATCCCCTGGAGAAGAAAATTGCAACCCACTCCAGTATCCTTGCCTGGAAATTTCCATGGACAGAAGAGGAGCCTTGTGGGCTACTATCCATGGGGCGCCAAGAGAGTCGGACACGACTAAGTGACTGAGCACACACTCACACAAACACACACACATGTATAACTGAATCACTTTGCTTTACCCTGAAACTAACACAACATTGCAAATCAACTGTATTTCAACTTTACAAAAGGCAAAAAAAAAAAAAAAAAAGACAACTGGAGTCCACAAAGTTAAAAAGTATGAATGGGGTTTATTTTAAATTGACTTTGCTGGCCATTTTCATCTTTTTGTTCCAGTACTGCACCAAGGTGCCAAACCAAAAAAAAATGGGATGGGTGAATCAGGAAGTCTTGATGTCTCATGTAGGGAAGTGGGGAGACAGTGTTGATTCAAGGTCACTGTGTCACAATTCAGTAGCTTTCTGGCTCTGTATCATTAAATCCAGAGTCCAGTTCACTGTAACAAGATTTTTTGCCCATCCCTCCTACAGACAGCAATCTCTGATGCTCTTGCAAAATATTTCTGTGCTACAGAGCTCAGGAGCCAGGGAGAGGAAGTCACAGAGAAGACAGTGCCTTGTAGAACATCTGCCTGTAGAATTCCACCCACTAGTTACCCCTCTTCTGCAGTCCTTGAACTCATCTGTGAATAGCTGCAAATGCTAAAGCTCTGCAGATCACCGTGCCTAACTTTTATTGCCTCGTGGTATGCTTCAGAAACCCTAAGGAGAGGGCTTATCATTTTACAAACCAGGAAGCTGAGGTTCAGAGATGTTATGTGCTTTGCCCAAGGTCATCTAGTATGTGGAAGAATCTGGATCTGAATACAGATGTCAAGTTCTGAGACACACAAATTGATCAGTTGCTTGCTTGCTTGATTGATTGATTGAAGAGACTCTGCCTTTTCTCAGAAATAAACTAACAAAGAAGCAAAAAGAGGGATTTCCCTGCTGGTCCCAGTGGTTAAGAATCCACCTTGCAGGGGCTTCCCTGTTTGCCCACTGGCTAAAACTTCATCTTCCCAATGTAGGGGCCCTGGGTCAATCCTTGGTCAAGGAACTAGATACCACATGCTGCAACTAAGACCTGGCATAGCCAAAAAAAAAAAAAAAAGAATCCACCTTGCAATGCAGGGGTTCGATCCCTGGTCGAGGAACTAAGATCTCGCATGCTATGAGCAAACAAGCCCGAGCGTCACAGCTACTTAACCCGTGTGCCCTGGAACCCATGCGCAGCAACTGGAGAGACTGTGCGATGCCACAAAAGATCCTGCTTGACACGAGGCCGAGCCCAGTGCTAAGACCCCGCACGGCCAAATAAATGTTTTTGTAAAAGGAGGCAGAAAGACTCAAAGAACCTTCATGAGTTTGTGCCATAAAACAGAATAGAATGAACAACATGGAAACCAAGGCATCCAGAAACAAGCAGCTAACCTAATTCCATTTCCCTAATTTGAGAAATTCCTCAAGTGTCTCTGCTTCAGATTGAATAATTTTCCAATTTCCTCCTTAAGGTAATTTTTTAAACTACTGATTTTTATAGGCTTGAGCATGTGAGAAGCCGACTCCTGTATGTCTTTTTAATTAGCTCCTTTACATGATAATTAAAATCTCTCTTTGCATCATAGCTATTCTTAAACTCTGCAGCAATGTTCCTCTGGCTGGAAGTTAGCTGACCATCTGGAAGCCATAAAATATCTTAACCTTAAAACGCAAACTATCAGTTAGAGATACCACAAATTAGACCTACTCGTCATTGCTTTAATGGGTAAATGCCAGGCTTCCATCCTTCATTCTGTCTAATCAGGAAACTGCAGAATCTCACAGTTGGAACAGAGGTTTTGAAAGTCAAGTAGTCCTTTCTCCTTTGTCTTTGCAGGACAGATCTGTTGAGTCCTCTCTTGTAATGGTCCTGAGGCATATGGCCCAGAAGGAAATTTCAAGGCTGTTTTCAGAAACTTCATCCAAAGTTTATTTGCTGTTTGGGGCTGGGGTCCAAGACAGGCCTTGGGGGGGGGGGGAAGGGAGGAAAATGATTGCTGGTTAGAAATCGGAAAGGGGCTGGAGTACCCAGGACTTCTTACTGATGGAAGTATTGGGTTGGCCAGAAAGTTTATTTGCAGTTTTCTGAAAGAACAAATTTTCCAGCCAACCCAAGAGCCAACTAATGGCTGTTGATCATATGTCTACAGAGATGAAAGCATGACTGATGTAGTTATTGATGTGTGTCTCATTTCACTGAATAAAAGACTCTTTACATTTTATAGTGCTTTACAATTTTCAAAAGTTTCACACACACAGTTTCATATAAAGTGTTAATCGCTCAGTGGTATCCAACTCTTTATGACTCCATGGACTGTAGCTCACCAGGCTCCTCTGACTGTGGAATCCTCCAGGCAAGAATACTGGGGTGGGTTGCCATGACCTTATCCAGGGGATTTCATATAACACTCCCCCCCTTTTTTCCCTCTCCCTACATTGTCCTTCCCTTCTCCCTCCTGCACTGGTAGCTACTAGTTTATTCTCTATGTCTGTGAGTCTGCTTCTGTTTTGCTTTATTTACTAGCTTGTTGTATTTTAGATTCCATATATAAGTGATATCATATAGTATTTGTCTTCCTCTGTCTGACTTACTTCACTTAACATAATGCTTTCCAAGAGTATCCATGTTGCAGCAAATGGGAAAATTTTCATTCTTTTTTATGATTGAGTAGTATTCCACTGTGTGTATATATACCACATCATCTTAATCCATTCATCTGTTGATGGATGCTTGAGTTGCTTCCAAATCTTGACAATTATAAATAATGCTGCAATATAGCAGTCTTTATTTTAAAGTCTGTTTTGTCTAAGTTTTGCTACTCTGGCTTTATTCTGGTTTTTGTTCTCATGGGATACCTTTTTGCATCCCCTTATCTTCATTCTCTATGTGTCTCTATATCTGAAGTGAGTCTCTTGTAGGCAGCAGAGTCTTGTTTCTATATCCATTCAGCCAGTTTATGTGTTTTGGTGGGAGCATTTAGTTCATAATTAGGTAATTATCAATACATCTATTCTCATTGCCATTTTGTTAATTGTTTTGGATTTGCTTTTGTAGGTCTTTTCTCCCCCTTTTTTGTTTTCTTCTCTTGTGATTTGACAACTGTCTTTCATGATGACTATCTTTGGATCCCTTCATCTTTCTTGTGTGTACATCTATTACAAATTTTTGGTTTGCCATTACCATGAGGTTTTTATATAGCTTATATATATATATACATATATATATATATATATATATATACACACACACATACAAATATGCTTCCCAGGTGCCTTTAGTGATAAAGAACATGCCTGCCAATGCAGGAGGTGCAAGAGCCTCAGGCTCAATTCCTGGGTCAGGAAGATCCCCTGGAGGAGGGCA
Source organism: Antilocapra americana (assembly GCA_007570785.1). Classification (NCBI taxonomy): domain Eukaryota; kingdom Metazoa; phylum Chordata; class Mammalia; order Artiodactyla; family Antilocapridae; genus Antilocapra; species Antilocapra americana. The sequence goes on from ML660781.1 coordinate 2,340,225, forward strand.
TGGCAACCCACTCCAGTATTGCTGCCTGGAGAATCCCACGGACAGAGGAGCCTTGGCAGGCTGTAGTCTATAGGGTCAGAGAGTCAGACACGACTGAGCCACTGTGCCATTTTAAGCTGCTGATCTCTTCATTTCTAATGAGTTTTTAAACCCTTGCATTTGTACACTCCTTCCCTCACAATTACTGTTTTTGACATCATATTTTACATCCAGTTCTTTTGTGCATCCCTTAATGCTTATTGTGAACATAGAGGATTTTACCGCTTTTGTGTTTTAACCTCCCAGTTAGCTTTGCCTGTGGACAATTTCCTGCCTTTACTATATGTTTGCCTTTACTGATCAGCTTTACATTTTGTGATTTTCTCATTTCTAGTTGTGGCCTATTCTTACTTTGCCTAAAGAAGTTCTTTTATTTGTTGTAAAGCTGGTTTGGTGGTGCTAAACTCTTAGTTTTTTGTCTGTGAAGCTTTTGACTTCTCCATCAAATCTGAAGGAGCACCTTGCTGTTCTTGGTTGTAGAGTCTTCCCTTTCATCACTCTGAATATATTGTGCCATGCCTGCAGAGTTTCTGCTGAAAAATCAGCTGATAGCCTTATGGGAGTTCCCTTGTATGTTACTTGTTGTTTTCCCATTGCTGCTTTTCATATTTTTTCTTTCATTTTTATCATGTTAATTACAACGTGTCTTGGTGTGTTCCTCTTTGGGGTCATCCTGTACAGGACTCTGCACTTTCTGGACTTGGGTGACTGTTTCCTTTCCTAGGGTAGGGAAGGTTTCAGCTATTATGTTTCTAAATATGTCCTCAGCCCCTTTCTCCTCTGGGACCCTTTCTCTGTCTTCCGGGACTCCTATAATGTGAATATATCTGGTAGGCTTGGTTATATCAAGTATATCAGGTATATCAAGTATATCAAATATATCAGATAGTACGGCCTGCTATGCTGTCAGGCCATACCTTGTATGGATGCTGTTGATATGGTTAGCAGGGCTTGGTCATGAAGCAGCTGACTGCAGAACCCCAGGGAAACCTGGGGATAGTATTGGATCATTGGTGGGCGGATTCAGGGTCCAGAAGACTCTGGGGCTGATATTCCCCAGTCCTAGGGTTAGTGTAGGCCTCCTGGCAGGCAGAGCTGCACTCTGGAGTCTGGGTACAGCACCCAGGGATGCCAGAGGTGGTGTCAGATCACTGTGGGGGTGGGGTGAAGGGGTGCTCTGACACACTTGGGTACAGGGTGTCCTGAAGCTTGTGTTGGTTTGCTAGTGGGCATAGCCAGTCCCTAGATGGTCCCAGGGCAAAGTCTATCCTACTGTCGGCAGCCTTGGTCCGCAGGCAGTGGGACTGTGGTTTTCTTGTGTCTGGTGTCTGCCCCCTGGTGGATGAGGCTGGTCTAGCGGCTAGAGCAGACTTCATGGGGGGCAGGACCAGGGCTTCCCCAGTGGTGGGTGGAACTGGGTTTTGGCCCATCCCTGGGCAGTGCTGCGTCTAGATACAGATCCAGAGGCAGCCGTGGGCCTGGGAAGACTTTAGCCAGCATCTGCAGCCATGAAATTAAAAGACGCTTACTTCTTGGGAGGAAAGCTATGACAAACCTAGACAGCGTACTAAAAAAGTAGACACATCACTTTGCTGACTAAGGTCCATATAAGCAAAGCTATGGTTTTTCCAGTAGCCATGTACAGGTGTGAGAGCTGAACTATAAAGTAAGCTGAGTGCTGAAGAATTGATGCTTTCAAACTGTGAGGCTGGAGAAAACTCTTGATAAGCCCTTGGACAGCAAGGAGATCAAGCCAGCCAATCCTAAAGGAAATCAACCCTGAATATTCATTGGAAGGACTGACGCTGAAGCTGAAGCTCCACTACTTTGGCCACCTGAGGCGAACAGCCGATTCTTTGGACAAGACCCTGATGCCGGGAAAGACTGAACACAGAAGGAGGAGGGGGTGGGAGAGGATGAGAAGGTTAGATAGCATCACCGGCTCAATGGACATGAATGTGAGCAACCGCCGGGAGATAGCGGGGGACAGAGGAGCCGGACGTGCTGCAGGCAGTGGGGTCACAGAGAGTCAGACACGACTCAGTGAATGAACAACAACTGCTGATGAGTGGGCTGTGTCCTCACCCGGTTAGGTGTTGGGGCTGGCCGAGGCTTCCGGCACGGACACCTGCAGGCTGTGGGCGGGGTCAGCTCTTGGAGCGACTGAGCCGTGGGCCCCGCCCACGTCGGCACCTGCGCAGTTGGACAGGCTCCCAAATCCGGCTGCTGCTGCGGTGGGTGTGCGAGCGCGAGTCGCAGCTGCCCCCGCTTCCCCAGGAGCGCCTCTAAGACCAGCATGTAGGTCTGACCAGGCTCCTGTCAAGTTACTGCTTCTGCCCCGGGTCCCCGTGTGTGTGAGATGCTGTGTACACCCTCTAAGAGTGAATCTCTGTTCCTTGAGTTGTGAAATTAAGCCCCGGGGGCCTACAGAGCCGAGCGCTCTGGGCTTCTTCTTCCCAGTGCGGAACCCCCAGGCCTGAGAGCCTGAGATGGGACTCAGAACTCTTGCTCCTGTGGGGGAACGTCTCCTTGTGCTCAGTCACTCAGTCGTGTCCAACTCTTTGTGGCCCCATGGACTGTAGCCTGCCGGGCTCCCTTGTCCATGGAATTCTCCAGGGAAGACTACTGGACCGGTTGCCCTTTCCTCCTCCAGGGGATCTTCCCAGCCCAGGTATGGAACCTGTGTCTCTTGCCTCTCCTGAATTGGCAGGCGGATTCTTTACCACAAGCGCCACCTTGGGAAGCCCCTCTGCGTTATAATTTTTCTCCAGTTTGTGGGTCACTCAACTCGGGGGTTATGGGACTTGATTATATCATGATTCCATCCCTCCGTCTTTAGTTGTAGAAGATCTTTTCTGATAGGTTTCGGTCTTTTTCATTGATGGTTGTGCTACAGATAGTTTTGGTGTGCTTGTGAGAGGAGGTGATTATTTAAAGAAAAAACAACAGCGAGACACAACTTCCTTCACAGTCCAAGGTTTACTAGGATACTAGTTCCTAGGAGGTTCCTGTGCTACAAACGTACTTCAAGAAATGTAAAGAAACCATTAAGTGTATAGAAAGAGTCAATAGCAACAGTTTAAAATCTAATCTAAGTGGCTTCTCAGAAATGTTGCAAATACATAAAAATCTTAATTCTTTCTTACTATAAATCATATCAGCAACACCCAAATCCTTGAAGTTTTTCTCCTGATGCTGATGATAAGCAGCACTTGTGTTTACATTCTACTGGTTGTATACAAGCCACCCAGGGGGAAGTAGAATCAATTTTGCTTTTTAAAAAAAAAATAATATCCTTTTTAAAAATAGTGGAACATAACACCTCTACAGAAATGGTCACAAATCAAAAATGGTTTGCTGTATGATGCAGCAGGCTCAACCTGGATGGGGTGGAAGTTCAAGAGGGAAAGTATATCGATGGCTGATTCATGTGGATGCATGGCAGCAACTAACCCAACATTGTCAAGCAATTATCCTGCAATTAAAAACAAATCAAAGGAGAAAAAAAATTGATGAAATGTAACACACCTACAGAAGTGGTTACATATCAAAAATGGGCAAGGATTCAACAACGAGCAGCCCCTTGTGTCACCAATACCCTAATCAAGAGCTAGAAGTTCAGCATCAGGAGCTAGCTGGGCACCCTAGCCATCCTTCTCCTGCTCCCCCACCCCCATTTTTATGTCAGAGATAAACAAAGCCAGACGCCAGTTAAAGTGCTAAGGACAGACTTTGACCAGCAATATGCTACTGAAGCAGGAAAGAGGGCCCAGCTGGAATTTAACTGATTTGTACAGAGGTGACTGGGTATTGTCTATTAAAGCAGGGGCCCAGTCCGTGGCCTGTTAGGAATTGGGCCGCACAGTAGGAGGTGAGCGGCAGGCGAGTGAGTGAAGCTTCATCTATATTTACAGCCTCTTGTTGCAGGAAAACAAGCTCAGGGCTCCCACTGATTCTGCATTGGGATGAGTTGTATAATTATTTCATTGTGTATCACAACATAAGAATAATAGAAATAAAATGCACCATCAATGTAACGCACTTCAATCATCTCAAAACCAACTCCCTCCCCTCCAACTCTGGACCTTGGAAAAATGGGCTTCCCTGAAACTGGTCCCTGTTGCCAAAAATATTGGGGACTGCTGCCCTAAAGCAAGGATGAGTGAGTAGGGAGAAAGTGGGGGCTCAATAGAGTCAGGTGAGTGAAACATTACAAAGGCTTGGTTAGTATCAGTGCTGATTAGGGCAGGTGTGTCTGTTCACTGGCAATTATCCTTAGGATTCCCCTCCTCACACTAGACTGGGCCCCTGTGCTTTGTGATGATCTCTTTTTAAAGGAATGGCTTTCAGGTGCTTGAGAAGGACAGCTCTGAGCTGTAAGAGATAACAGATACATCTCAAAGGGACAGAGGAAGGATTTTTAGCTCCTGCTGTAAGAAGTGTGGCTGGGGGCCTATCTTCAGGTATTGGCTAGAACAAACTGTAAATCCTCTTGGCAGCCTTGCACTTTCTCAGGCAGGCACTTTAAGGGGACTTAGGTCACCTTAGGGATGAGCCTTTTTCTGCTAGATACTGCGTTAGTCTTTATTGAAGCCTTTGAATATGAGGGAATGCAGTGAGAGTCTGCAGTTGTTACAAGCCAAGGTTGAGACGAAGTTGAAAAGAGGCTCCTAGGAACCCGGCTAGAGTTTGGCCAAGGAGACAATCTTTGTTGATAGTAAGCACTTCTTTGTTTTTTTCTTACAGTTTTACCACCTAATCACACATCCCTAATCACGTCATTTCCCTTTTTCCTGCATCTATTGAGAAGGAAATCAGTCCTGAATATTCATTGGAAAGACTGATACTGAAGCTGAAACTCCAATACTTTGGCCACCTGATTTGAAGAACTGACTCATTTGAAAAGACCCTGTTGCTGGGAAAGATTGAAAGCGGGAGGAGAAAGGGACAACAGAGGATGAGATGGTTGGATGGCATCACTGACTCAATGGACATGAGTTTGAGTAAACTCCAGGAGTTGGTGATGGACAGGGAGGCCTGGTGTGCTGCAGTCCATGGGGTTGCAAAGAGTCAGACACAACTGAGTGACTGAACTGAACTGATTGAGATGATCATATGCTTTTTATTCTTCAGTTCATTAATGTGGTATATCACATTGATTGATTTACATAGATTGAAAAATCCTTGCATCCTTGGGATAAATCCCACTTGATCATGGTGTATGATCCTTTTAATGTGTTGTTGAATTCAGTTTGCTAGTATTTTGTTGAGGGGTTTTGTGTCTATGTTCATTAGTGATACTGGCATGTTATTTTCTTATTTTGTGTTATTTCTTTGGTTTTGGTAATCAGGGTGATGATGAACTTGTAGAATGAGCATGGGAGTGTTCCTTCCTCTGCAATTTTTGGTATAGTTTGAAAAGGATAGTTTATCAACTTTTCTCTAAATGATAGAATTTGCCTGCGAAGCCTTTTGGCCTTTTTCCTATTTGTTTGACTTCATATATTATACTTTCTTCATGCCCGCATCTTTCAACATTATGTTTATGAGGTCCACTTGGGTGGTTGTATGTAAATCTGGTTTGTCGGTTTCTGTTGCTGTCAACTGAAACACTGAATACAGTCCACTGAATCACTGTATCACAACTGACTTATCTAGGGACTTGGGTTGTCTCATTTTAGGACCATCACAGAAATGAGGCTGCTATGAATGTGTCCATATTTCCTTTGGTCTGTACCTAAAAGTGGAAGAATAACTGTGTCATAGGGTCATGGGAGATACCCATCCTGATGCCTAACTTCAGTTCAAACCGATTTGCAAAAGCTTAAACTCCCACCAACAACATAGGAGACCTCTAACCATTCAAATGGTTTGAATGGCAAACCATTCAGATTTGTCTGGTTGCCTTTGGCTAGTCAAGTGGATGGATAATGGTTTTAATTCCTGAATTTTCCTGATGATTAACAAGGTTGACATCTTTTCAAATATTATTGGTCATTTGTATATCTTATTTTGAAAAGTGTTTATCTGCTTTATGCTTTTCCTGTTGGTTATTTTCTTCTTGGTGCATAAGAATTTATATATAGTTTGATTATGAGTTCTTTATTACTAGCATATTGTATGAGTAATGCTTTCAAGAACATTCTTATTTATGTCTTTTAGCACACATAAGGATGCATTCACATTGGGTTGAATATTTAGGAGTGAAGTTTTTTGGTCATGTGTGTCTTTAAATTTAATATATTAAAAAAAAAACTATTTTCCAAAGTTGTTTTAACAATTTGCACTATCACAAATAGTATAGGAGACTTCTTCTTGCTTAACATCTTTGCCAACAAATGTGTTATGGTCAGACTTTTAAATGTTAGCCATGCTGGTGGATGTGTAGTGGTAAAACTTTGTGGTTTTAATTTGCATTTTCATGATTACTAGTGACATTTAATACCTTTTCATATGATTATTGGATGTCTACGTATGCACTTTTTAAAATTTAGTTTTAATTGGAGGAAAATTGCTTTACAATATCATGGTGATTTATGCTGTACAACAATGCCAGTCAGCCATAATTATACATATATTACTTCCTTCTTCAGCCTCCCTCCCCACCCGGCCACCACACCTCTCTAGATCATCATGGAGCACTTGGCTGGGCTCCTTATGTTATACAGCAACTTCTCACCAGCTATTTATTTTACACGTGGAGGTGTATGTATTTCTGTCTTATTTTGTTTGTTTGTCCCAGTTTCTCCTTCCCCCACTCTGTCCACAGGTCCATTCTCTATATCTGCATCTCCATTCCTTCCCTGCAAATAGGTTCATCAGTGCCATTTTTCTAGGTCTCATCTATGTGCATTGATTATGATATTTGTTTTTCTCTCTCTGACTTACTTCACTCCATATGACAGCCTCTAGATCCACCCATATCACTGCAGGTGCCCCGATTTTGTTCTTTTTGTGGCTGAGTAATATTCCATCTTGTGTATGTACCACAGGGCTTCCCAGTGGCTCAGTGGTTAAGCAATCCACCTGCCAATACAGGAGCTGCAGGAGATGTGGGCTTGAACCCTGGGTTGGGAGGATTCCCTGGAGGAGGAAATGGCAACCCATTCCAGTATTCTTGCCAGGACAATCCCATGGACAAAGGATCCTGGCAGGCTACAGTCCATGGGGTCCCAAAGAGTTGGACATGACTGAGTGGCTGATCATGCATGCATGCATATGTGTACGGTACCTTCTTTATCCGTTCATCTGTTGATGGACATCTAGGTTGCTTCCATGCCCTAGCTATTGTAGATAGTGCTGCAAAGAACATTGGGGTACATGTCTCTTTTTCAGTTATGGTTTCCTCAGGGCATATGCCCAGTAGTGGGATTGTTGGGTTATATGGTAGTTTTATTACTACTTTTTTAAGGAACCTCCATACTGTTCTCCATAGTGGCTGTATCAATTTACATTCCCACCAACAATGAAAGAGCGTTACCTTTTCTCCACATCTTCTCCAAGCATTTATTGTTTGTAGATTTTTTTTGATGATGGCCATTCTGACTGGTATGAGGTGATACCTCATTATAGTTTTGATTTGCATTTCTCTAATAATGAGTGATGTTGAGCATCCTTTCACATGTTTAGTGGCTATCTGTATGTCTTCTTTGGAGGGTATACTCTTTTTTTAAATTTTTTTAGTTGAAGGATAATTGCTTTACAGAATTTTGTGGTTTTCTGTCATACATCAACAAGAATCAGCCACAGGTACACACAGGTCCCCTCCCTCTCGGACCTCCCTCCCCACCTTACCCTTCAGCCTGCCACAGAGCCCCTGTTTGAGTTCCCTGAGTCATACAGCAAATTCCCTTTGGCTATCTATTTGACACATGGTATTGTAAATTTCTGTTACTCTCTCCACACCATGTCCATAGGTCTGTTCTCTATGTCTGTTTCTCCATTGCTGCCCTGAAAATACATTCATCAGTACTCGTTTTTGAAGTACTTGTTCAAGACCCTTGTCCATTTTTATCTTCTCTTCCCTGACTTTTTCTTATCGATTTTCTGGCGTTGTTTATATATTCTTTCACAAGCCCTTTTGCTGTTTATTTGTATTGCAAATTTCTTCTGCTGCTCTGTTGATTGCCTTTCTGTTCCCTTAATGGTGCTTTTTCTTGAACAAAGTTCTTGTTTTTAATGTTTAATCTCTTTTATTAATATGTTAGTGAGTTTCATGGCCCTGATTAAGAAATGTTCTTATATTCCAGGCTTATAAAGTATTCTTTCATATTATTTTCTAGAAGTTTTGTTGTTTCATTCCTCACATTTAATTCTATGACGAACCTAGAATCAAATTTGATGTATGCCCCTGTTATGGCTCTGATGTCCCCCTCTGGCCATCCTTGTATGGATACCCTCCCCATCCGAATCTGGCCATCATGATTTTCACCATGGACACCTCTATTGCTATGTCCTATCTCATGGCCTCAGGACTGAATTGTTTAGGGAAGCAAAGGAAGGGAAAGGAAAAAGTCAGAAAGGGGAGGAAAGAGAAAGGAAAGGAAGGAGAGAGAGAAAAACCAAAGTGTCTTGGATTTGAAACTGATCTCCTTAATACTCTTAAAATAAGGGCTTAATACAACATTGAAAATATGCTACATTATATCATTTAAATGAATTTCGACTGTAGGAAATTGTTTCAATCTAAAAATATAACCAAGAATTAGACTGTAGAGAGAGAAGTGAAACGCATGATAACAGTGAACAAATAAAATAAGATGTTTTCTCCGTAGTGAGAAACCAGGAAGAAATGATCTTTTTTAGGTTTCAAACATTCAGCAAATCCGTTCATGGTTTGGTAAATCTATCTTAGTTTCCTATTATCTTGAGTTGCTAAAATAAGCGAGTCTGAACAATCGCAAATAGTTTCTGGCTTGAGGTAGCCAATAATGGTGTCATGTGGGAAATTACTTTGAGGAAATGATACTCAAGTGAATTATCTGGCAGACTCTACCAGAGGTCACAGAACAGAAAGGCCCAGAGACCAGAATAAGATGCTTAAAACACCCAGAAAGCAGCCAGGAAGAAGAGATGGAGATAGTGTAGAAGTATGCAACATGGAATCTGACTGTGTTCATTTGTTTTTTCTCTCTCTCTCATCCTCTCTCTCACATCAACCTTCCCAGTACATGCTGTGGTTACTATGACCACAGTTCAGTCCATACAAGGAAGCAAGAGGATGGAGGAACCTGGGGTCAATAAAGCCCATTTATTTGCTCTGTGAGGAAAAATCAGGGACAAGAATGCCCACCTACAGCTGAGGCGCCAACTAGGGTAAAAAACACCTGTGGAATTTCATCTGCATTTCTTGGGGAGAGTAGATGTGGGCCAGATGTGGGGTACACCAATGAATAACCAATTTGGGGATAAAACAGTTGTCATACTGGTGGGGGCATGATTGTACCTACTTTCATCCCTTTCTACCCATAAGTAACATTTTAAAGTATTGCATTTTTTTTTTTCCCAGAGGAAATATCTTTCAGGTCACCTGCTTAATTGCTATCTAAACTTCGCATTCCTTAGGAATTCTGGTTATATATCATGGGCTAATGGGGCTTCCTTGTAGCTCACATGGTTAAGAATCTGCCTGCAATGCAGGAGACCTGGGTTCAATCTCTGGGTCGGGAAGATCCCCTGGAGAAGAGAATGGCAACTCACTCCAGTGTTCTTGACTGCAGAATTCCGTGGCCTTCGGAGCCTAGCGGGCTACAGTCCATGGAGTTGCAAAGAGTCGACGCAACTAGATTATTCTTTGCAAGTGGAAATGAAAGTCGCTCAGTCCTGTCTGACTCTTTGCAACCCTATGGACGATACAGTAAATGGAATTCTCTAGGCCAGAATACTGGAGTGGGTAGCCTTTCCCTTCTCTAGGGGATGTTCCCAACCTAAGGATGGAACCCAGATCTCCCGGATTGCAGTCGGATTCTTTACCAACTGAGCTATCAGGGAAGTCCAGACTATTCCTTATGAATCCTTACTATATATTTTTTCCTCTGTAGGATTAAATATCCTCCGACACTACAAAAGCAGCGGCCACACTGAGGATTTCCCCCCATAGACTCCTGATTATGCATTATGTATCAGGGGTCTTCATGGACTGTTTAATACTACTGTGGTGTAGGCTCCTAGACTCGCTGCCGTCTTACGGACATCTCAGTTACCTGCGTCAGTACAGCCACAGTCACGGCCAGTAAACGCATGAACCAGAAGCTGATCCCTGCTTTTCTGGGAGGTTAACGGTGGAGAAGCCCGTCTGCTTGGAGCCACAGCCAGAGTCCCACTGCGTCTGACTTGAGGCACAAGTACTGAATGTGCCTCTGGTCTAGGCCCAGGCAGCAGCCCAGTCCATGCCCCCAGCGAAGCTTCCATTGAGGCAGAGGCCTGGGTCCTGCAGCCGCCGGAGGAGACAAGCAACTAGTTAAGCTGAGTGTGCCCGCACTAATCAACTGACCATAAATGTAAGGATTTATTTCTGGACATTCTGTTCAGTCCCATTAATATATGTTCCCTGGTGGCCCAGATGGTAAAGAATCTGCCTGCAATACAGGAGACCTGGGTTTCATCCCTGGGTTGGGAAGATCCCCTGGAGAAGAGAATTGCTACCTTTCCTGGAGAATCCCACAGACAAAAGAGCCTGGTGGGCTACAGTCTGTGGGGGTCGCAGAGTCAGACACAACTGAGCCACGAACACTTTACTTTTATACTTGCATTAATATGTCACTTTCTTGATTATAAAAAGTTATGAAATCAGCTACTGGAAGTTCTCAAACTTTGTTCTTGTTCAAAATTGTTTGGGCTGTTCTAAGTTTTTAAAATTTCAATATAAATTTTAGTATTAGCTTGTTAGTTTCTCTTCCAAAAAATCCTGCTTGGATTTGATAAAGATTGCGTTGAATTTACTGCACAACTTGGGAGAACTGTCATCTTAGCAATATTGATACTCCAGTACATGAATACGGAATGTCTCTTTATTTATTTAGATCTGTAAGTTCCCGCACTCTGATGTACTTAGGTTTGGATATCTTTGTGCTTATAATAGAGTTCATTGAACTTCTTGGATGTAGTTGATTAATGTTTTTGTTGCAATTTGAGATTTCATCCATTATTTCTTTGAGTATTTTTTCCTGTCCCTTCCCCTCTGTTTTCTGCTCCTGGAACTCCCTTTTGCTTTACCTGATGGTTTTCCCCAGGTCTCTGAGATACTATTCACTTTTCTTCATTCTTATCTAAAATTTAGATAATTTCTATTGGTCTTTCTTCAAGTTCACTGATTCTGTCTTCTGCCAACTCATATCACATCTGCTTTTTAACCCCTCTAATGAATTTTTTCTCATTTCAGAACTGTTCAGTTCCAGAGTTTTCATGTTCTTATTTATTCATGTATTTTATTTTTATGTCTTTTTTATTGATGTTCCTTTGAGAAATTGTCATTACACTTTATTAAACTTGGTTTCCTTTTGTTCTGTTTACATATTTGTAACTTCTTTCAAGTCTCAGCTGCTAATACCAGCAGCTAAACTTAGCAGAGACAGTTTCTTTTTTTTTTTTTAATTTTCTTTACTTTATTGTGTTGGTTTTGCCATACATTGACATGAAACCGCCATGGGTATACATATGCTCCCCCTCCAGAACCCCCCTCCCTCCTCCCTCCCGATTCCCTCCCCCTGGGTCATCTCGGTGTACCAGCCCCGAGCATTAACCCTGGGCTGGTGATTGATTTCACATATGATAATTAACATGTTTCAATGCCATTCTCCCATATCATCCCACCCTTGCCCTCATCCACAGAGTCCACGAGTCTGTTCTATACATCTGTGTTTCTTTTGCTGTTTCACATGCAGGGTTCTCATTACCATCTTTCTAAATTCCATATATATGTGTTAGTATACCGTATTGTTTTTCCTTCTGGCTTCACTTTGGATAATAGGCTCCAGTTCCGTCCACCTGAGTAGAACTGCTTCAAATGAATTTTTTTTTTAATGCTGAGTAATATTCCATTGTGTATATGTACCACAGCTTTCTTATCCATTCGTCAGTTAATGGGCATCTAGGTTGCTTCCATGTCTTGGCTATTGTAAACAATGCAGCGATGAACATTGGGGTACACGTGGCTCTTTCAATTCTGGTTTCCTTGGTGTATATGCCCAGCAGTGGGATTGCTGGGTCATATGGCAGGTCTATTTGCAGCTTTTTAAGGAACCTCCACACTGTTTTCCATAGTGGCTGTACTAGTTTGCATTCCCACCAACAGTGTAAGAGGGTTCCCTTTTCTCCACATCCTCTCCAGCATTTATTGCTTGTAGGCTTTTGGATGGCAGCCATTCTGACTGGTGTAAAGTGGTACCTCATTGTGGTTTTGATTTGCATTTCTCTGATAATGAGTGATGTTGAGCATCTTTTCATGTGTTTGTTAGCCATTTTTATGTCTTCTTTGAAGAAATGTCTGTTAAGTTCTTTGGCCCACTTTTTGATTGGGTCGTTTATTTTTCTAGAATGGAGCTGCAGGAGTTGCTTGTATATTTTTGAGATTAATTGTTTGTCTGTTGCTTCATTGGCTATTATTTTCTCCCATTCTGAAGGCTGTCTTTTCACCTTGCTTATAGTTTCCTTTGTTGTGCAGAAGCTTTTCATTTTAATTAGGTCCCATTTGTTTATTCGTGCTTTTATTTCCGACATTCTGGTATTGACTTCTTTGTTTACTGGGTATGGGTCACACTTTGTTTCTTTGAATGTCTCATTGTTTTTACATTGTTGAAAAGTAAATATTTTAGGTAATATATTGTAGCAAACCTCGATTCTGTTCTCTCCTAAGACACTGGTGCTGTTTCTGTTTGCTTAGTGATTTACCCATATTAATTTTATAGACTGTCTCCCCCACAGTGTGTAATTATAGTGTGTTTGCTCAGTTTTCAGTGCTTTTTGTTTGTTTATGTTTAAGCCTACATTTAGCCAGTGAATCTTCTACTCTTTACCAATTTCTCTCTAGTTTGGGAAACACATCAAAGCTCAGACTGTATGAAAGCCCCAGCCAGAGCCAGTTTTATGAATGTGTGTCCTATACAGTCATGTGGGGTCCCTTGCTCAGAAGGGCCTCATGGTTTAATGCTGTTTTATTACTGTCTTGAAATTCATTATAATTTTCTAACAAGGACTCCTACATTTTCACTTTGTAACAGGCTCTGTAAATTATCTAGCTGGTCCTGGTCCTAGTTCATATTTTCTCCTGGGCCTTCTACACATGTAGGAGAGATCGTTAGGGTCCTCCCCAGTCTCTCCTGAGTTTCTGAGAATTCTTGAGCATGCATACAAATATCCAGGTTACCAGCAAGCTCATCAGAGCCCATTATGGCTGTCTCATTCCCTGGATCTCTTTCTGGCTAAGATGCCTCATCTGTTGCTCAGTGCAATAATAGGCTAATTAAAACATTGGCTTTTTCTGACGGTTTGCTACCAAGATCACTATAGTTTTCAAGAATGCCCTGGGTGTGGAGTTTTCTGGATTTAACAACAAATCAAGTCAGACCCTTTCAGCAGTAAAGCTGAAGGATTTCTTGGCTTGCCTTGGTAGAGCTGAGGAGGGAAGTAAGGCATATAGAAGTGGTTCAGATGGTAAAGAATCTGACTGCAATGTGGGAGACCTGGGTTCACTCCCTGGGTTGGGAAGATCCCCTGGAGGAGGGTGTGGCAACCTGCTCCAGTATTCTTGCCTGGAGAATCCCCATGGACAGAAGAGCCTGCTGGACTACAGTCCACAGGGTTGCAAAGAGTCGGACATGACTGAGCAACTAAGCACAAAAGCACCAGGCTAAAACACCATAGATTCCCTCTGTTCTCACCTGAAGCCCAGTTGTTTTTCTCAAACATTTAAACTTACATTACCATATGTAAAACAGATAGCCAACGGAAATTTGCTGTATGGCTCAGGAAACTCAAACAGGGGCTCTGTATCAACCTAGAGGGGTTGGATGGGGAGGGAGATAGGAGGGAGGTTCAAAAGGGAGGGGATATATGTATACCTATGGCTGATTCATGTTGAGGCTTGACCGAAAACAACAAACTTCTATAAAGCTATTATCCTTCAATAAAAACATAAAAAGAAAATGCAGTTCAATTTTTTCTATAACTTTGGCCACTTTTCAGAGTCCTATAATTGATCATTGTGCCCAGTTTTAGAGTTGGTTTTGGGGAGAAGATTTGCTGATTCTTATCACTCCACTAGTTAGGAAGCCCTGTCTCCCCTCTTGCCCACCTCCCCTTCCATTCTTCCTTCCAAATATTGTATTTTTAAAGTTCCAGAATAACATTTGGTTCATGATATAGATTCTGTTTATTTGTTGAAATTCTCTTTTTGTCCATCATTGTCTAGCTTTTTAAAATTTTTATTAAGAAAATAACAAATCTATAATGATTATTTTAAGGACCTCTGCTAATTCTAAAACATGGATTGTGTGCATGTCTGTTTCAGTAGAATGTTATTTCTCTTGATTATGAGCCATATTTTACTTTTTCCTTGCTAATCACTTATTCTTTATTGTCTTCCAGATGTTGTCTGTAAGAGCCATAGAAACTGAGACTAAGCTATTTTCCCCAGACAAAACATACATGCTCTTTTCTCTGTGAAGGAACTGAGCTGCCCTGGGGCTGTGTTTCAGGTTCAGTTACAGTTCTCCTTTGCTTGCAAGTATATTGAGGGCAAGACTTGTCTTATGTTTATTTCAGGGTCACCTCCTCCAACAATTGTCCTTCCCTAAAATGAGAAGGTTGTAGGGGCCCTTTTTCTGCCTTTATAGCCAAGCCCTAGACTTAATCACTACCCTAGTAAACTTTATGAGGAAGAGAGAAGCCATTGAAATTTTTAATGATGTTGTGAGTTGTGATGAAGTAGAAGACAGTTTTTCTCACCTGTCAGTTTTCCACCACATGAATTTTGCTAAATTACCTGCCTCTGGTAAACCTGCACCTCTGCTTGTGACCAAACTTGCCAAATTCCTTTAGGAAGGAAGCTTGCTGATCTCTGCTCACCTAGGAAGGGCTTTCTCCTTCCTGGAGTTTATTCTTTAAAATTTATTTGCACCCACAGCTCTCTGGAATCTTTAAAATGTTGTTTCCTTTTATCCAGTTATTCTCTAGTCATTATGACAAGAGCAGTAATCTGCCATGACCTTCTTTTTTAATTATTTATTTTATTATTTTTGGTTGTGCTGGGTCTTATGCGATGTGCAGGGTTTCTCTAGTCACAGCGAGCAGGGGCTACTTTTCGTTGCAGTACACGGGCTTCTCATTGCAGTGTCTGGTGGAACGCAGGCTCTAGGGTGTGTGGACTTAAGCCGTTGAAGCATGTTGGCTCAAAGGTTGCAGCTGGTGGGCTTCGTTGCTCTGTGGTATGTGGAATCTTCTCTGACCAGGGATTGAACCCATGTCCCCTGCATTGGCAGGCAGATTCCTGTCCACTGTACCTCTAGGGAAGAAGTCCTGCCATGACCTATATCCAAACTATAGAGAATTCCATCAATTTAAAAGTACTGTTTTTTTTTTCTTTTGCTCTGTTTTGTTCAAATTTGAGTATCTCTTTTGGCCTTATAAATAGCTTAATAGCTATAAACACAAAGAATTCATGTCTTGTTTTAACATTTGTATATGTTTCAGTAACAAAAAATAATTTGAGTCAATGCTTGAGGTATGTGAAAGGTATTTTTTTAATCTCCCTTTCAAGGAGATTCTTTTATTTAAAATGAAAAAATACTATGCCACACTAAGCTGTTTCTCTATTTACTACTCAAGCCTGTCACAAAAATTATTTCTATGCCGTTTCATAATAACATTGGTGCTGATGCTATGGCAGGTTACTATATTTGGCCAAGAAATAAATTCAGATAGCTGAAAAATCAAACCGCCAAGCCCAGACAAAGACTTTTTCAGTATTACTTCTAGAAGGTAATTCTCAATGAATTTCAGAAATGCTCAAAGGCGTTTATAGCAGTTGTTGGCAAGAAAGAAATTCTAGGAAACTGACAATTTTTCTATCAGCAGCTGTATGGCCTTTAGGTGGAGATTTTTCTTTTAGTTGTAAGAAATTTGAGACATTCTCTGGGGTTCTATACTTTAGAAACTTCCCACCACCAACCATCCGAGGCGGTAAAAGGATTTAACCTGATGGGGCAAAAACACACTAATTCTCTTTTTTAAATTGGAGTATATTTGCTTTACGAGGTTATGTTAGTCTCTGCGATGCAACGAAGTGAATCAGCTGTAAGTGTCCATCTACCCCCTCCCTCTTGCACCTCCCTTCCACACACCCCACAATCCCACTCCTTTCGGTCTTCATAGAGCACCAGGCTGAGCTACCTGTGCTGTACAGCCAGTTCCCACTAGCTATTTATCTTACACAGGATCATGTATATTTAAACTTCCCAGATGCCGCTAGTGGTAAAGAATCCTCCCGCCAATGCCTTGGAAGGGCTGATGGAAAGGACTGATGCTGAAACTGAAGCTTCAATACTTGGGCCACCTGATGCAAAGAACTGACTCATTGGAAAAGACCCTGATATGGAAAAGATTGAAGGCAGGAGGAGAAGGGGATGACAGAGGATGAGATGGTTGGGTCTCATCTCTGAGGATTGGATGGCATCACCGACTTGATAGACATGAGTTTGAGTCAGCTCTGGGAGTTGGGGATGGACAGGGAAGCCTGGCATGCTGCAGTCCATGGGATCGCAAACAGTCGGACATGATTGAGTGACTGAACTAACTGACTGCCAATGCAGGAGACACAAGCGACATGAGTATGATCCCTGGGTCAGGAAGATCCCCTGAAGTAGGATATGGCAACCCACTCCAGTAGTCTTGCCTGGAATATTCCACGGACAAGAGGAGCCGAGTGGACTGCAGTCTACGGGGTTGCGAACAGTCAGACAGGGCTGAGCTGCTAAGCGTGCATCCCAGTTCATCCTACCGTCCCCTTCCCCCGCTGGGTCTGCATGTCCGTTCTTTACGTCTGTGTCTCTATTCCCGCCCTACAAATAGGCTCATCTGTACCATTTTTCTAGACTCTCCATACATGCCTTATTATGTTGTTGTTGCTTAGTCACTGAGTTGTCTCTGACTCTTTTGCGACCCTGTGGACCGTAGCCCACCAGGTTCCTCTGTCCATGGGATTTCCTAGGCAAGGACACTGGAGTGGGCTGCCATTTCCTTCTCCAGGGGATCGTCCGTCCTGTCCCAGAGATCAAACCCACGTCTCCCGCATGGGCAGGAGGATTCTTTTACCACTGAGCCCCCATACAATATTTGAAAACACACTAATTGTTACACATGTACAATTAACCTACAGAGTCTCACCCTGTTTACAAAAAGTTGCTTTTTGACGTTTATTTTAACAAATTTTACTTAGTGTGTTTAAAGTTAGGCCGATGTGGAGAGAAGCACATAAAAGGCTTCGCCTCCATTAGCCCTCTCAGGCTGGCCTTGGACTCTACACACACAAGGATGTAGATTCCAGAGCTATGTCTCCTCAACGTCCCTCCTTTTGGATCTTTTTGGTTTTTATCCAGTTCTATCACTCTGGCCACCGCCTTCCCCCTACACTCTTTCTGCAACTCGTAAGAATTTTGCAAGACATATTAGCATTGTTCACCGCTCTGCCCACCTGTGGCTTAGGATGTAGCTTTATTGGATTTCCTAAGTCAGTTTCCAAACATACATCTGCTTCCATCCATCTGCCAAAATATTTTTTGCTATCTTCTCATCTATTTTCCCCATACCTTTGTGTTTACATATTTGTTTTCTTTTTTTAAAATTTTATTTATTTATTTTTCCTTACATTATCGTGTTGGGGGTTTTGCCATACACTGACATGAATCCGCCATGGGTATACATGCATTCCCCTTCCAGAACCCCCCTCCCAATTCCATCTCTCTTTTCTACAGTCTCCGAGGGATTGAGGAAGGCAGTGAAAATAAGTATACACATTTAATTCACATTTTAACATAGCAGTCTTCAAGAGCTCTGCAAAACATGGTTTTCCCAGACCTCATCACCACGAAACTTATTTGTGGTTCTAAAGTGGATCTTGTTCATTGTCTCTTAAATACTCTCCACGGATCATGCTCTTCAGTGGGGGAGCCCGAGCATCTGTGCTCCCCTCCCCTTTCTGATCATTATAAAACTGAAGCCCTCTCAAATGGAAACACTCAACCTTTCAATGGAAGAATGTTTAGATAAAAGCACTTAGACAGGCATAGCGTTGCCTTCCCAGAATTTGGCAGCTCGAGCCAAGGCTACAATTTTGTAGTAAACAATAAGGCCTGACACTGATTGGAAGTGCTGGTCTTCCAAGAAGACAGTTCCCATGCCGTTCGAGGGGTCGGATTTGATTCACATGTGGAAAACCATTTTTATGAGGAATCGCTTGGTGTCAGTTAAGCTATGATTTAATAGTTTTTCTCTCAAGCTTCTAGTAATGTGAACCAGACATTTGGGTAGCAAGACTTCCTTCCTATAATATAATTAGAAAAACTGCAATATATATGTAGTATACACGTATATAATATTTATGTTTACATATAAATGCAGACAGTGGCAAATATACTTCCAGAGCAGCTCAGCTTAATAAGAGGAAATTATTGTAGGGCACAGATACCAGAGCTGTGCAAAGACAACCCAGTCAGGAATTGTACATAGTCTTCTTCTCCTCAAGAAAGCTAGAGAAATGAAAAAAAAAAAAAAAAATAGAGTGTCAATTTGGGGCTCAGCTACTCTCAGAAGCCAGCACAGACACTGACCAGTTTTGTGACCTTAGGTAAATTATTCTACCTATTCAACCTATCTGAAACCAAATGTCTTCCTTTCTAAACAGAGGCTAATAATACCTATGTTGCAAAGTTTGCATCAGGATTAGAATATCTGGAGCACAAGTACTTGGCACAGTAAAGTCTTGTGATAAAATATGTGAGTTCCCAACTTGCCAATCCCTCTATCAGGAAAGAAAGACAAACGTGGTGCCCAGGAGAGATGGGAGGGTCTCTGCTGCTGTCCCTGTATGTGTCTGTTCTGAGCACAGGCAGGCCAGATGCAGCTTGCCAGGACTCATTCCCAGGCCAGGTCACTCGCCAACGCAAGTGTCACTCTGCATCCCTGCTTACCAGGAGCCATGTCCCAAGTGGAGACCCCACAGGGCTGCCCTACCCCAGGGGTCATTTTAGCCAAAATAAGCCCACACTAAGAACATCCAAAGTCCAGGTCCTGTTTCACTCCATTACACTCTTTGCCCTCCCCACCCCCCCGACCCCACCAACTCCTTGGCAGCCCTGCTGAATCGGCAGAGTCAGTGCCAGGCACTCTGAATGCTCTCCCGGGTTCTTGCCAGGTCTTCCCAGCCCTCCCTGCCTCTGTTCATTTGAGTCACTCTTTTTTCTTTTTTTGGCTTCACGGAACGGCATGTGGGATATTAGTTCCCCAACCAGAGATCAAACCTGTGCAACCTGCACTGGAAGCATGGGGTCTTAAGCACTGGGCCACCAGAGAAGTCCCTCAAGTCACTTTTTAAATAATAACATTAGGGCATCATTGCTGGCCTGTACATGCCGGCTGGTCCACGGGGAAGGGCCCTCTTAGCTCTCTGAGCGAAGAAAGCCACTCTTCCTTACTTGAAGGCCAGACGATTTAGTCCCTCCCTCCCTCTCTCTCATTTATTCCACAAATATCCATTACCCCCTCCATGTCAGTATTGTGCAGATAGTACAGACACACTGGTGAGTAAGAGATAGAGGATTCCCACCTGGTGAGTCATTTCTCAGCCTGCTTTTGCCTTCCTATGCCTCTCTGACTTTTAAATTGTGTGTGTCACTCTATTTCTTAACCATGGCTTGAATTCAGATTTGTGAATGGGTGGATGAATTCCCTTTCATTTCTAAGTCTTCAAAATTCAGTTTGTATTTTAAAGCTGAATCAGATGACCAAATCAGCATTCATAACATGCAGTGAAAACAAAAAATAGATCCACATGTGACTATGTGATGCTACTTTGAAAATTCCCAAAGAATGTAAGGAGTCTCTGTTTTTAAATATAAATTAATTAAAGCTGGTAAGAAGTAAAATTCAATTCCTGGGTGACCCTAGATACATTTCAAGGGCCCAGTTGCCACATGGGGCCAGTAGCTACCGTATTGTACAGTGTGGCTCTGGAGTTGAGCTCTAGCTGAAAGAGACAGATGAGCTCTGGGGGATCTTTGAAGAACACAGGCTCTTCAAAAAAGTCAGCAGCATGAAAAAGTAAAGAGGCAAATTGAGTGAAAGAGACTAAACAGACACAACCAGATACAATATTTGGCACTAGATTTGATTCTGAGCCAGAAGAGAAAAATCAAATTGACATCAATGTGTGTGTGTATGTGCGTATTCAGCATCTTAACAGATGATACACAGGTGCTTGTGCTCAGGTGCTTAGTTGTTTCCAACTCTTTTTCGACCCCATGGACTGCAGCCCCCCAGGCTCCTCTATCCGTGGGAGTTTCCCAGGCAGGAATACTGGAGTGGGTTGCCATTTCCTTCTCCAGGGGATCTTCCTGATCCAGGGATCAAACCCAGGTCTACTGCATTGACAGGTGGGTTCTTTACCACTGAGGTACCAGGGAAGCCCATTTATCTGTTAACTCTATGCAAATATCCTCTTTCTTCTCAAATTTTATTTATTTTTATTGTAAAAAACACACATCATCAAAGTTACCATTTTTAGTCTTTTAAAGTGTGCAGTTCAGTAGTGTTTAGTATGTTCACATTCACATTTAGTATGTTCACATTCACATTTAGTATATTCACATCTGTTGTGAAACAGAGCTCCAGAAATTGTTTTCTCACAAATATGAAACTAAACTCATTAAGTAACAGCTCCATTTCCCCACCCCGCACCCACCCCTAGCTCCTGGTAACCATATTTTCCTTGCTGTTTCTATGAATTTGACTATTTTAAGTACTTCATATAAGTGAAGTCATACAGTACCTGTCTTGTGACTGGCTTAATTTCACTTAGCATTAATGTCCTCAAGGTTCATCCATGTTGTAGCATGTGATAGGCCTTCCTTTCTTTTTAAGACTGAATAATACTCCGTTATTTGTATATACCCTATTTTGTTTATCCATTCATCTGTTGATCAATATCTGGATTGTTTCCACCTCCTGGCTATTGTCAGTAATGCTTCTATGAACATGAGCTTGCAGATATCTCTTTTCAAGACTCTGATTTCAATTCATTTGAATCTACATGCCCAGAAGTGGGATTTCAGGATCACATGGTAGTTTTATTTTTAAGTTTTTGAGGAACATCTACCTGTTTTCCATAGCTGCACCATTTTGTAATCCCACCAACAGTGTACAAAGTTTCAATTTCTCTACACCCTTGTCAACACTTGCTATTTTCTAATTTTGTTTTGTTTTGTGTTTGTTTGTTTGGTTTTTGAACAATAGCCATCCTAAAGGGTGTGAAGTAATATTCACTGTGGTTTGATTTTTATTTCCCTGATAACTAGCAATGTTGACTGTCTTTCCATATGCTTCTTGGTCATTTGTGTATCATCTTTGGAGAAATTTCATTTCTTTTGCCCATTTTTTAAACTGATTTATTTGATTTTGTTGTTGAGTTATAGTGCTTTATATATTCTAAGTGTTAACCCATTGTCAGAGATATAATTGACAATTATCTCCCATTCCGTAGGTTGCCTTTCTATTCTATTGATGGTATACCTTGATGCATAAAGGTTTTAAAGTTTGATACAGTCCCATTTGCCTATTTTTGCTTTGATTGCCTGTGTTTTTGGTGTCATATCTAAGAGATCATTGCCAAGTCCAATGTCATGAAGGTTTTGCCCTATATTTTCTTTTAAAAACCATACTTTATAGTTTTAGATATTACATCTATGTCTTTAATTCATTTTTAGATAAACTTTGTACTAAAAATGAATTTTTGTAGTTCAGTTTTGGTTAATAATTGTATAAGATAAGAGCCCACCTTCATTATTTGGAATGTAGATATCAAGTTTCCCTAGCATCATAGTATGAAGAGACTGTTCTTTCTCTGTTGAGGGGCCTTGGCGCCTTTCCAAAGATCATTTGACCATATACTCAGTATTTGTTATTAGACTCTCTGTTCAGTTGGTCTATATGTCTGTCTTCATCCTTTGTTTGTTGTAGGTTTTTAATGTTTTGAAATCAGAAAGTGTGGGTCCACCAACTTTATTCTTCTCTTTCAAAATGATTTTGGCTATTTTGAGCTGCTTCAGATTCCATATGCATTTTAGGGAATATTTTTCTATTTCTGAAAAAAAAACACACCATTTGGGTTTTGATAAGGATTACATTCAGTCTATAGATTGCTCTGGGTTGTATGGACATCTCAACAGTATTAAGTTTTCCAATCTATGAACAGGAATGTCTCCCCACTTACTTGCGTCTTCTTTCATCTCTTTTCGCAGTGTGTTATAGTTTTCACTGTGTAAGTCTTACCTCCTTGATCAGATTTATTGTGAAATGTTTAATTCTTTTCAGATGCTATTATAAAATTTTCTTTTTCAGATGATTCATTGCTAGTAGTTTTTTTTTTTTTTGAAAGTCACTCAGTCGTGTCCAGTTTTTTGTGACCCCATGGGCTATAAAAGTCCATGGAATTCTCCAGGCCTTTCCCTTCTCCGGTGGATCTTCCCAACCCAGGGATTGAACTCAGGTCTCCTTCATTGCAGGTAGATTCTTGACCAGCTGAGCCACAAGGGAAGCCCAAGAATACTGCAGTGGGTGGCCTATCCCTTCTTCAGCGTATCTTCCTGACCCAGGAATCAAACCGGGGTCTCCTGCACTACAAGCAGATATTCTTTACCAACTAAGCTATTAGGGAAGCCTATTGCTATTGTATAGAAGTGCAATTAATGTCAAGTTTTTACTCCTAATTTTAGCATCTGTTGGTGGAACTTGCTTACAATTATTAGTGTGGTGTTTGTCTTTTAAAAATTGTCTTTATTCCTCTTACATTCATGGATTAGAATTCTTCTGTAAAAAGGAGTTATTCTTTTACTCCTATTAATTTATTTATTCAGCTATTTTTTTGAAACAACGTAGACTCAAAGATTTTTTTTTTCCTTTGTTTCTTTGCTTTTCATTCTAAGAGTTAAAAATCCAATAATATAGTTAGTTTGCTGCTACATCTGTTCTATCTTTGGCTGTTACAGGCTTCTTCAGGGTTTTCTTTCCTGTTTGAGCACTTCCTTAATTTCTGGCAACGCAAGATGCTCCAGGCTCATCTTGCATTTTTCCTTGCCCCAATTCTGGAACATTCACTTCTCCAACAAGTTCTGGTTCCTTTCACTGGGTATTTAGAAGAGAAGGTCTAGTTGCTAATTGTCCTCAGTGCTACCAGAGTGTCACTGCCTCTAGGCCTTCTTGATGGACAAAACTAGAACTTTTATGAAGCTATACTAATCCACACATACAAACAATTTTATGCTTATTTCTGCATTTTTCTGTCTAAGTACTATGAGTTCATATTGATACCTCCTATTGCAATCCCAAACCAGAGTTAATTCTGTCTTCCCCTTTTCCTTATTTGCAACTTCTTTCTCTGACACTGAGAAGCCCTGCAGATACTGTCTACAGTGTATTTATTTATTTCTCCCGTCCTACTATACACATAGTTTCCTAGTTGTTACCCCACATCCCTGAGGGAAACACACTTACCCATTTGAGCACAGTGTATGTATCATTCTTTGAGTCTTTAGTCTTACAATATCTAGTCAAAATTATATTTTCCAGAGTTACTAAGGTTAGCGCCTCTCTTCCCTACTATGTTCAGTATGGTTAATCATTTGTAAGATAATTAGTTTCATTTGTTGCTCTCTGTTTTATTGACTATGCCAAAGCCTTTGACTGTGTAGATCACAATAAACTGGAAAATTCTGAAAGAGATGGGAATACCAGACCACCTGACTTGCCTCTTGAGAAACCTATATGCAGGTCAGGAAGCAGCAGTTAGAACTGGACATGAAACAACAGACTGCTTCCAAATAGGAAAAGGAGTATGTCAAGGCTGTATATTGTCACCCTGCTTATTTAACTTATATGCAGAGTACATCATGAGAAACGCTGGGCTGGATGAAGCACAAGCTGGAATCAAGATTGTTGGGAGAAATATCAATAACCTCAGATATGCAGACGACACCACCCTTATGGCAGAAAGTGAAGAGGAACTAAAAAGCCTCTTGATGCAAGTGAAAGAGGAGAGTGAAAAAGTTGGCTTAAAGCTCAACATTCAGAAAACTAAGATCATGGCATCTGATCCCATCATTTCATGGCAAATAGATGGGGAAACAATGGAAAGAGAGAGAGACTTTATTTGGGGGGGGCTCCAAAATCACTGCAGATGGTGACTGCAGCCATGAAATTAAAAGACGCTTACTCCTTGGAAGGAAAGTTATGACCAACCTAGACAGCATATTAAAAAGCAGAAACATTACTTTGTCAACAAAGGTCCGTCTAGTCAAGGCTATGATTTTTCCATTGGTCATGTATGGATGTGAGAGTTGGACTATAAAGAAAGCTAAACACCAAAGAATTGATGCTTTAGAACTGTAGTGTTGGAGAAGTCTCTTGAGAGTTCCCTGGATTGCAAGGAGATCCAACCAGTCCATCCTAAAGGAGATCAGTCCTCGGTGTTCATTGGAAGGACTGATGTTGAAGCTGAAACTCTGATACTTTGGCCACCTCATGCGAAGAATTGACTCACTGGAAATGACCCTAATGCTGGGAATGGTTCGGGGCAGGAGGAGAAGGGGATGACAGAGGATGAGATAGCTGGATGGCATCACCGACTTGATGGACATGAGTTTGGGTAAACTCCAGGAGTTGGTGATGGACAGGGAGTCCTGGAGTACTGCAATTCATGGGGTCACAAAGAGTTGGATACGACTGAGTGACTGAACTGAACTGTTGCTATGTGTATTGTTTTGGAATCTCCCCACATCCTGGATGATTTTTAATTATTTATTAATTTGAGGGTACATAAGGCATTGTTGTTGTTTAGTCCCTAAGTCATGTCCTACTCTTTGTGACCCCAAGGACTATAGCCCACCAGGCTCCTCTGTCCATGAGGATTTTCAGGCAACAACCCTGGAGTGCACTGCCATTTCCTTCTCCAGGGGATCTTCCCAGACCAGGGATCGAACCCATGTCTTCTGCATTGGCAGGCAGATTCTCTACCACTGAGCCACCAGGGAAAGCCATGTAGAGCATTACTTTGTTTCTAAAGTTCAAAACTATATAAAAGGTACATATACTCAGACAAAGGTCTTTTTCTTCCTGTCCCTAAGCTTTCCTTCCTCTTTGCCCTTTTTTATACTTCCCCCCCATAAATAACCAACTTGGTTACTTTTTGGTTTATCCTTCCTATACTTTTTATATAAATAAGCAAGGTGTGGATGTGTCACTCAGGCCCCTTTTGCACGCTAGCAAATGGGTCTCCAGACAAACTGCTTCAGTGAACCCTCCCAGGAGGGGGACACAACAGTTTTTTGTTTTACTGTAACCCAAGCAACAGTGAGAGTTAATCATTTCGATCTTTGGTAATCTGAGAAGCAAAATTAACTCCTTGTCCTAGTTTGCATTTTCTGATTTCCTTCGAGGTTATATATGTTTCAGATATTTCTTGGCTGATTACCTTTCCTCCTTTGTGAGCTCTGTTGTTGGCCGGTTCCTCTATTGGAGACTCACAGTTTTTCTTACAGATTCTCATTAGCCCTTTACACAGTGAGGATATTAACTTTTTGTCCCATCACTGCTTGTACATTCCTTTAGACCAGAAATCCTCAGTCTTTTTGGCACCAGGGACTGGTTTTGTGGGAGATTATTTTTCCATGGAGCAAGGGGGTTTCAGGATGATTCAGGCACATTACACTTATTGTGTGCTTTATTTATATTATTGTTACATCAGCTCCACCTCAAATCATCAGGTATTAGATCCTGGAGGTTGAGGATACCTGCTTTAGGGTACTTATACATCCTCCTTAACATGTCCCTCACATACTTTTCTCAAGGAGCTGCTAAGATTATCTTTTCATCCTAGCATCCAGCTCTGACTTTAAAGGGGTGGGCAACGCATGGTCACTACATCCAGTGACCCCTTGATAACCAGGGCAACGAACATTTTTTCTGTCTTGTTGGCACATAATAACTTTATGAAGCTTAGAAGTTTTGTTTGAAATGGGGGATTTCGAGCCTTATTTCACACAGAGTGCTTTATTTTCAACGATACACACTCTAACTCATACTAGGATGTTACTTTTGAAAAGAATGTTTGAGTCTGCATTTGGTTTAATATAAACTATTTAGTTTCATATTAATTAGTTCTAAGGAGCAATGAGGACTTTTGTTTGATGTGAACAAGGGATTTTGAGCTTGGTTTCATATAAACTGTTTAGAATCAACTAGAATTTGCTCTAAAGCCTCATAAGGAATTGGTTTTAAGAAGACTGATGATTCTGAGCTTGTTTGACTCAAACTGCTTAGTTTTGTCTAAACTTACCCTAACTCCCATTCCATTTGAATTAAAAGTATAATTTTTTGCTTGTTTCAGACAGTCTGCTTAGCTTTGTCCTATGTCACCTTAGGAAGTTACTTTAGAGATAAATGTGATTTTGACATTGCTTCAGTTAACCTGCTTAGGGGTTGAGTGGTGCTGGTGGTAAAGTACCCACCTGCTGTGCTGGAGACAAAAAAAGATACGGGGGTTCAATCCCTGGGTTGGGAAGATCCCCTGGAAGAGGAAATGGCCACCCACTCCAGTATTCTTACTTGGAAAATCCCATGGACAGCGGAGCCCGACGGGCTACAGTTCCTGGGATCACAGAGAATCAGACACGACTGAAGTGGCTTAGCACACATGCAGGCTGCTTAGATTCATCTTGATTTGCTCTAACTTGTACTGAGACAGTACTTTTGAGATGACTATGCATTTCTCAGCTTGTTTGCACATGTGAAGTTTATATAGCATTTACAAAGCTTATGAAAAGAATGTGACACCCATTTATTTCTACAAGCTTTGATGAGCACCTGTAGACAATGACAACTCCATCATGACTGCCCCCTGGCTGGCAGTGGCTGTAAGACACATCCCAATTTCATAGATGCTAAAATGTGAAGTAAAAATGTGTGGCATTGCATTTAGTAAGCAGAACTATCAGTATTTTGGTAATGGGGAGTAAAAGGACAAAGTGACTCAAAAAGTTCTACCATATATCTGGCTTAGACAGATGCATGCCATTTATTCCTGTATCTCTTTTTGATCATTCTAACGAACCATGAATAATATTTCTGAAAATAAAGTTTTAAAGAATCCCTAGCCACTTCCTAAGGGTAAATGCCTAGAATTTGGTAGTAAGAAAAAAAGTATACTTCATTGCTGCTTCAATTTGCATTTATATAGTGATCTTAAATTTGCTTTCATAAGTTCATAAGTCATTGTTATTCTTCTTCTTGCAAATGACCTCTTAATACTGTTACTCAGCATTAAAGTTACACAACTTTTTCTTTACCTGAAAAGTACATTAATTTCACCTTAAACAGGCCTCCAAACTTTAATTCACTCCAGCATTAACTTTAACGTCTTAAATTCTAAAGACTTACCTAAATATCATCACAGTCAAGGAAAATTCCTTTCTACCTGTGAACTTGTGAAACCCAGCAAATTATGTGCAATATAATTAGGGGTCATGAGAGACATTGCCATTCTAAAAGGGTGAGATAGGAAAGAATGAAGGGGTGACCGGTCCCAAGCAAGTCCAAAACTCTGCAAGGAAAATTCCGTCTCTAGGCTTATAATCTTCTTTGGCCTGTTATCCCATCTTCTGGACCCACTGAGGTGGCAGCCCTGATCTTATGATGCATTCAGGTGGCAATCATGCCTCCTCCGCTCTTCAGGCAGGGGTCTTGCCTCCAGGGTTCTTGTCAATCCAGCCCTCCCCCTAGTGGAGACTGTCCAGCCCGCTGACACTGAGGCAGTGACCTCACTCTGAAACCAAGGAGGCAGTCCTGATGATCTCCGAATGGCCTTTGTAGTCATTCCTCCTTTTTTAAGAAAGAATAGTGCATATTCATAGCTGAGTATTTCAATATTGGTCTAGTTCCGTAGAATCCAAGAAGTAGGAAAGCCTTCCTTAATTCCATCTCACTTTCTCTGTCCCTGTTAGTTTAAACTGGCAGTGTCTTTGCCAGGATAGTACCATCTCTATTTTTCTGCTTCTTCCAAGATAGTTGATTATATTCAAGAGTTGCACCCATGATCTCTTTAGTCAAATGGTTGCTCCATCACACCATTAGTATTCTCTATAGAACAAAATTTTCTTGTATTTTGCAGTATGTATATAGATTGAGAATGTCCCAAGTCTTCAAAGTCAGGTTCCTTTTGGCTTAACAATTTCTTCTTCAATTTATCTCTCTCCTTTTGTATTTTTCAATAAGGAATCAGGAAGAACCAAGCTGCTCCTTATACTTTTGCTTAGAATGATCTCCTCAGCTAAATGTCCAACTTCATCATTCACAAATTCTACCTTCCATGAAACTCTAGAACATAGGTTGGCCAAGTTCTTTGCCACTTTAAAGCAAGGCTTGCCTGTCCTCCAGTTTTCAACATCATGGTCCTCATTTTCAGGTGCCTCACCAGAATCACCATGAACATCTGTGATATTGTGATTTGTAATGAGTAATACATATTTCATCATCATCCCTGTTCCTGAAACAGAGTTCCTAAAACCTTGGAAAGTCCAGAGTGAGGAGAGCCTTAAAGGTGTCTTTTTTATGTTAACTGAATGACTTTTGGAAAGCCCTTAGGTCACCTTAGGCCAATCAACAGAGAACCAACCATGAAATTAGAGGATTAGAACTTCAGTCCCTTCCCTGGACATCGTGTAGGGGAGAGAGGCTGGAAATCTAGTTCAACTGCCAATGGCCAGTGATTTATTCAATAGTGTCCATGTCATGAAGCCTCCATAAAAACCCAAGAGGAGAGGATTCAGGGCATTTCCAGGTTGGTGAACCAGAATGCATCCATGTGCTGCCATGCCAGGCCCCTAGCTCCATGAGGACAGAAGCTCCTTTGTTCAGAACCACACCCTATATTTCTCTTCATCTGCCTGTTGATTTGTCTCCTTTAATGTCCTTTGTAATAAACTGGTAATCTAGTGCATAAACTGGTTTCCTGAGTTCTGTGCAAATGAGTCAGACCCGAGAAAGGGGTCCTGGGAACCTCTGATTTATAGTCAGAAGCGCAGGTAAAAACCTGTACTTATGATTGGCATCTGAACTCTGAGCAGTCTTCTGGAACTGAGCCCTTAACCTGTGAGGTCTGATTCTATTTCCAGGTAGCTAGTATCAGAATTGAGTTAAATTATAGGACACCCTGCTGTGTCAGAGAATTGCTTGGGCTTGGTGTGGGTTAAAAAAACAAAACAAAACATACATTTGAATGAATGTCAGAATCATAATGACCATAGTCATAGGTTTGATCCCCGGATCAGGAAGATCCCCTGGAGCAGGAAATGGCACTCCAGTATTCTTGCCTGGGAAATCCTATGGACTAGCCCATCAGCCTCCTCTGGCAGACTGCAGTCCATGGGGTCACAAAAAAGTCAGACAGGATTTTGTGAATAAACACCAGTAACTATGAAGTGGTTTTGCTTTGCATTTCCCTGATAAATCAAGAGGGAAATTGAGCACCTTCTCATTTATTTATTTGCCACTGGAGTATTTTCTTTGGAGAAATGGTTATTCAAATCCTTTGGCCATGTATAATTGCTATTTGTCTTTTTTGGTTAGGTTGTAACAATTATTTGTGTGATCTTGATGCAAGTTCTTGTCAGATGTAGGATCTGAAAATGTTTTCCTTCAGCAGCATTCTGTTGCATTTTGCTTTCAGCCTGCTTCTGTGATGTTTGTAAGCCTCTCTTCAGCAACTATTTTCAAACAGAGCAGTGATTTTAGCTTAGACACTCCACTCTCAGCCTGATTCTGGATCCAGGATCCAGCAAGCCCATGGCTTCAGCTTGTTTTTCTGCTGTGTCCAATCCACAAACACATTTATCCTGTATTTGAGCACCAATCCATCTTTCAGTTTTCCCTTTTGTGTTTTATCCATCATTGCTGAGTTTCCCGCAAAGAGCATCATTCAACTGTGAACTCACAGCATCAAATTGCCCTGGAAGACCTCCATCAATATTGTTTATAGTATTTTTCTTTGTGTGTATATTTTTTTAAAATTGTGAAGTTAGATCTATTGATATTTTTATATGATTTCTTTCCTGGATTTTACACTTAGAAAAGTCTCTCCCATCCTTAGGGGAGAGAAACATGGTCTTCCAATTTCTTCTTATGGGTTTTCTTCTTTATATTTAACTCTTTGTCCATCCAGAATTTTTTGTATAGGTTAGGGATCCAAGTTTAAGGCCTTCCAACTTGTGTGTATCACTATCCAATAATTTTAAATGCCATTCCAGTTACATTTCAAATTTCAATATTTATTTTTTGTCTATTTCATAGCCTTCTGTGTTTTTTTCAGAGACTTATAGTTTTAACTCTATCTCATTAATTTAATTTTTTCATTTTCCTACCAGAAGTTGGGAGCAGGTCATTTGTGTGTGTGTTTCATCTAAACCTAACATAGCACTTACTACATTATAGGTGATCAACAAATGAATTTATAATGGAAAGTCAGAATAGTGGGCAGGCACAGAGGGAAAGTGTTGAAAGATGATGAGACGTTGAGGGCATGGCTGACCCTGACATTAAAGAAGAAAAAATAGTACCTGACCTAGTGCCTAGCACAGAGTAGGCACTCAGTGAAACCTTAATACATGAAAAGAATCTTGAAGTGGTACGTTCTCCATGAATTAACTTCCTCCAACTGAGTGTTTCTCCTCCGCTGTTGGTCTAGTCTACCTCAAAGTTCCTAGCCAGACCAATCCTTCATGTTGGACATGTGCTTTGCCCTGTCTGCTCGCCAACTGTTCCTCTCAGAAGCCCGTGGCTCTAGGCCAAGTCAGGCAATCAGGTAAAAATTGCTGGGACACGGATTGATGCTCGGGACTGGTGCAGCGAGATTTCCCAGGGGGGAGGGAGGAGGGAAGGGGGTTCCGGAGGGGAAGCATATGTAAACCCATGGTGATATCATGACAATGTATGGCAAAAACAATTAAAAAAAAAAAAAGAAGTGTACTGTAAAAATATTCCGTGATATGAAAAATTGTTTATTATATAGTTTTAAATAAAAAGCAGTATATAAGCATGCTTCTAAAAAAAATAAATAAATAAAAATAAAAAAAATAAAAATTGCTGGGACAACATGAGAAAACAGAAGTTACAATGATTCCTTTGTGAGTCTAGAGTCTTGGGTCTTCCCTCCTGCTGGCTGGCTTATCAGTAAATGGCCACTGTAATCTGGCTTTCGAAGTATTACAGAAGAATAGGAACTTGAACTTAAATTCAGAAGCCATGACCTCTCCTTCTAATATTAGGTGTGTGACTGTTGGCAAGTTACATAACCTCTCTGAGTCACAGTTTCTTCTCCTTTACAAAAGAGATAATAAGATCCACTCAGAGGGACGTAGAAAAACTAAATAAGATAACTCAAAGATTATGTTCTTTGCAGCCAAAGATGGATAAGCTCTATACAGTCATTAGGAGCTGACTATGGCTCAGATCATCTACTCCTTATTGCTAAATTCAGACTTAAATTGAAGAAAGTAGGGAAAACCACTAAATCATTCAGGCATGACCCAAATGAAATCCTTTACAATTATACAGTGGAAGTGACAAATAGATTCAAGGGATTAGATCTGATAGACAGAGTGCCTGAAGAACTATGGATGGAGGTTCATGACATTGTGCAGGAGGCAGTGATCAAGACCATCC
This sequence comes from Antilocapra americana, assembly GCA_007570785.1. Classification (NCBI taxonomy): domain Eukaryota; kingdom Metazoa; phylum Chordata; class Mammalia; order Artiodactyla; family Antilocapridae; genus Antilocapra; species Antilocapra americana. The sequence continues at coordinate 2,372,238 of ML660781.1, forward strand.
TCAAGAAAAAGAAATGCAAAATGGCAAAATGGTTGTCTGAGGTGGCCTTACAAATAGCTGAGAAAAGAAAAGATGTGAAAGTCAAAGGATAAAAGGAATGATATACCCATTTGAATGCAGAATTCCAACAAAGAGAGATAAGAAAGTCTTCCTCAGTGATCAAGGCAAAGAAATAGAGGAAAACAACAGAAAGGGAAAGACTAGAAATCTCTTCAAAAAAAATTAGAGATACCAAAGGAACATTTCCTGTAAAGATGGTCACAATAAAGGACAGAAATGGTATGGATCTAACAGAAGCAGAAGATATTAAGACGAGGTGGCAAGGATATACAGAAGAACTATACAAAAGAGATCTTCATGACCCAGATAATCATGATGGTGTCAGCACTCACCAAGAGCCAGACACTCTAGAATGTGAAGTCAAGTGGGCTTAAGAAGCATCACTATGAACAAAGCTAGTGGAGGTGATGGAATTCCAGTTGAGCTATTTCAAATCCTAAAAGATGATGCTATGAAAGTGCTGCACCCAGTATGCCAGCAAATTCGGAAAGCTCAGCAGTGGCCATAGGACTGGAAAACGTCAGTTTTCATTCCAATCCCAAAGAAAGGCAATGCCAAAGAACATTCAAACTACTGCACAATTGCACTTGTCTCACACACTAGCAAAGCAAAGCCCAAAATTCTCCCAGCCAGGCTTCAACAGTATATGAACCATGAACTTCCAGATGTTCAAGCTGGATTTAAAAAAGGCAGAAGAACCAGAGATCAAATTGCCAACATCCGTTAAATCATCAAAAAAGCAAGAGAGTTCCAGAAAAACACCTATTTCTGCTTTATTGACTATGCAAAGCCTTTGACTGTGTGGATCACAATAAACTATGGAAAATTCTGAAAGAAATGGGAATACCAGACCACTTGACCTGCCTCTTGAGAAACCTATATGCAGATCAGGAAGCAACAGTTAGAACTGGACATGGAACAACAGACTGGTTCCAAATAGGAAAAGGAGTATGTCAAGGCTGTATATTTTTACCCTGCTTATTTAACTTACATGCAGAGTACATCATGCGAAATGCCAGGCTGGGTGAAGCACAAGCTGGAATCAAGATTGTTGAGAGATATATCAATAACCTCAGATATGCAAATGATACCACCCTTATGGCAGAAAGTGAAGAAGAACTAAAGAGCCTCTTGATGAAAATGAAAGAGGAGAGTGAAAAGGTTGGCTTCAAACTCAACATTCAGAAAACTAAGATCATGGCATCTGGCCCCATCACTTCATGGCAAATAGATGGGGAAACCATGGAAACAGTGAAAGATTTTATTTTGGGGGGCTCCAAGATCACTGCAGGTAGTGACTGCAGCCATGAAATTAAAAGACTGTTGCTCCTTGGAAGAAAAGTTATGACCAAACTGGACAGCATATTAAAAAGCAGAGATATTACTTTGCCAACAAAAGTCCATCTAGTCAAGGCTATGGTTTTTCCAGTAGTCATGTATGGATGTGAGAGTTGGACTGTAAAGAAAGCTGAGCACTGAAGAACTGATGCTTTTGACTGTGGTGTTGGAGAGGAGAGTCCTCTGGACTGCAAGGAGACCCAACCAGTCCATCCTAAAGGAAATCAATTCTGAATATTCATTGGAAGGACTGATGCTGAAGCTGAAACTCCAATACTTTGGCTACCTGATGTGAAGAACTGGGTCATTGGAAAAGACCCTGATGCTGGGAAAGAATGAAGGCTGGAGGAGAAGGGGACGACAGAGGATGAGATGGTTGGATGGCATCACCAACTCAATAGACATGAGTTTGAGCAAGTTCTAGGAGATGGTGAAGGACAGGGAAGCCTGGCATGCTGTAGTCCATGGGGTCACAGAGAGTCAGATAAGACTGAGCAACTCAACAACAACAACAAGAGTTCTTTAATGGGCCAAGCGCTTTATGTGCATAATTATAACCACCTCTATTTTACTTCACCTCATTTCCAACATGTAACTTTTGTTCCAAATAGCAGAGTCTTCATTACCACCTAAACACCATAATATCTCCTCCTCCCCCTTTCTTGGGTTCTTTCCACCCATCCAGGTCCCACCCATCTTTGAAGGCCCAATGTCAATCCCACCTTGCTCCCAAGTACTTCTCTCCACCTCTGTCCGTGTGCATCTTTCACTTCTTTGGGCTTCTTTTATTCTCATGTGTCAGCCCACACATTCCCACTCAGTTCATGAGGGCTGAATATCTTCAAGGGAGCCTTTGATTCTATTCAGTTTCACAGAGCTCAGTACCAAGCCATACCCAAAGCAGAAGCCCAAAATCCATTACTATGTGAATAGTCAAGGAAGCATAATGGGAATAACTTCACTGGGCTGGTATTTATTGTACCTATATTATGTTAAATCACTGAAATCATGTGGTATGTCTTCAGTGTCTTCAAATATCCACCCCTCTCAACTACAGTGGATAGGAAAGTGTCAAGGGGGCAGTATGAGGGTCAGCAGGACACCCTGGCCAAAGGAGATAGAACCATGGAATGTTGGCTCCAGAAGGAGCAAATTTCACAGGTTGTTTATTCCAGCCTTATCATTTTACAAGAGAGGAAACTGGTGCCTGAGGTGGTCAGCCCACACACCAAACCCCAGATGCATAACATAGAACAGAAGTAATAACAGACCAGGGTTGGGGAGGAACCTTGGGCATATTTCCAAAGGTTGGGAGACCCATGTACAGGTGAAAGTGTCATATGCCATCACCAGCGCTGTCCTTTGGAGAAACTGACTTGCTTGGAAGCTAGAGAGGCCCCCTGTTTGGGCTTGTCCTGAAGTCCAGAACAGTGAAGCGTGTGAGTGTCTACTCAGCCTTTCAGCAGCACACAATGCAAAAAAAAAAAATCCCGCCTCCCTGCGTTATTTGTTTTTCCGTTTGTTTCTCATCCTTGCATCCTCGACTATGGAACCGCTGTCTTTCTTCACACAGAATATGACAAAGAAGGCCGTGCTTGGTTCAAGAGGAATTCTGGCGCCCCAAAAGTATGTGGGCTGCCAAGTAATTACTCTGCAGGAGAGCGCGTGTTTAGGGAAATTACACCCTTCTCTCCCTTCTTTGTCCTGGGCCTGAGCAACAACAGCACGCTGACTCACACTAATGATGCTGTCAGAGGCTTTACCTGTGATTTTCCGAGCGCAGGCTTTGGGTCGGTAGAGCAAGGGCTGTCAGATCAATCCACGGGCCCGTCTCCTCTCACAGACCTGTAAAGAACAAAAAGACAGCACGCCCAGAAGAGTAAGTAGATATAGTAGACTCAGGCAACAGCATGCAACTGGTGTCACAAGTTTGTAAAGCTCTCATTTACAGTGGACACAGGAAAGGGACGAGGGGAAATAGACAGAATCAGGACTGGTAGGACACTCTGGGCGATGGACTTAGAACCACAGAATGAATGTTGGCTCCAGAAAGAGCAAATTTTATAGACCATTGAATTTCAACTTTATCATTTTACAAGAAAGGAGATTGTGGTGGTTAATTTTATGTCAACTTGACTACACTAAGGGATACCCAGTTAGCTGGTGAAACATGATTTCTGGGTGTATCAGTGAAGATGTTCCTGGAGAACATTAGCATTTGAATCAATGGACTGAATAAAACAGACTGGCATCATTCAATCCATCGAGGTCCCGAGTAGAACAAAAAGACAGAGGAAAGGCAAATTTGTTCTCGTGGCTTAAGCTGGGTCATCCTTCTCTTGCCACAAGACTCTGGGGTTCCTGGTCCCCATGCCTTTGGACTTGGACTGAATTACACCACAGGCTTTTCTGGGTCTCCAGCTTGCAGATGGCAGGTCATAGGAATTTTCAGCTTCCATAATCACATGAGCCATTCCTATCTGATTCCATAGGTATGTGAGTATTACATATGTAATATGTATCTCCTATTGATTCTGTTTCTCGGGAGAAGCTTGAATAATACAGAAACCAAGGCCTGGAGGGGCTGAAGGTCTCTCCAGCGCCCCCAACAGAGCCCACCCCTGACTCACCATGTGGGATCCTTTTCTCTACACTGAGTTCACTTTCAGCGTGTATTTTTCCAAGTCCTGATTACCTTTAGAGAACACTTTCATACATTTAGGTACTTTGATGCTGGTTGCATTGTATTTTTATGATATTCTATCTTCCTGTTAAGTTGACCCTTTCATCATCATCGCCTTCTTTGTCTCTCACTACATTTTTGTGTCTTTGTTTTGTGGCAATGTGTGACTTGTAGTCTTAGTTCCCCAACCTGGGATCAAACCTGGGCCCCCTGCAGTAGAAGCGCAGTGGTTAACTGGGAAATCTCGCTTGTGACAGCTTTTGACTTGTATTTGGTATCAACATAGCCCCTCTCACTCCCTTTTGGTTAACATTTACATAGAATATCTTTTTCCATCCCTTTAGTTTCAAGAAAGTGATATAAAGAGTAGTGGTATATTTCTTTGAAGCAAGTGAGTCTCCTATAGGTCACATACAGTTGGATCTGTTTTGTTTTGTTTTGTTTTCCCACTCAGTCACTGTATATCTTTTGATTGGAGAATTTAATCCATATATCTTTAAAGCAATTAATGGTCGATAAGGACTTACTACTGCCGTTGTGTTCATTGTTCTCTGAATGTTTTGTAGTTCTTTTGTTCCTTTCTTCCTCTCTTGCTATCTTCCTTTGTGATTTGATAATTTTTTGTAGTGGTATGTTTTTCACTTCTTTCTCTTTTTTAATTGTTATTTTTATTCATTTCTTTGGCTGTGCCAAGTCTTAGTTATGGCATGTGAGATCTCATTCCCTGACCAGGAATTGAACCCAGGCCCCCTGCATTAGGAGCATGGAGTCCCAGACACTAGTCTACTAGCAAAGTTCCTGGTTTCTTTCTCTTTCTCTTTGTGTATCTACTAGAGATTTTTTTTTCTTTGTGGTTACTGTTAGGCATACATAAAATAGCACAATAAACTGTAACAGTATGTTAATTTGATAACTTCAATTGTGTACAAAACTCTACACTTCTACTCCTCCCCATTTTATATTATTGTTGTCACAATTTACATCTTTTTATATTGTACATACAATGTGCTTACCTTCACCAGTGAGTTTTATACTTCCATACATTTTCATGTTATTAATTAATATCACTTTGTTTCAACTGGAAGAACTCTCTTTAGGATTTTTTAAGGTAGGTCTGATGATACTGACCTTTTTATCTAGTAGTCATGTATGGATGTGAAAGTTGGACTGTAAAGAAAGTTGAGTGCCAAAGAGTTGATGCTTTTGAACTGTAGTGTTGGAAAAGACTCCTGAGAGTCCGTTGGACTGCAAGGAGATTCAACCTGTCAATCCTAAAGGAAATCAACCCTGAATATTCATTGGAAGGACTGATGCTGAAGCTGAAACTCCAATACTTTGGCCACCTGCTGTGAAGAACTGACTTAATGGAAAAGACCCTGATGCTGGGAAGGGTTGAAGGCAGGAGGAGAAGGAGACGACAGAGGACAGGATAGTTGGATGGCATCACCGACTCAATGGACATGAGCTTGAGCAAGCTCCAGGAGTTGGTGATGGATAGGGAAGCCTGGTATGCTAATCCATGGGGCCACAAAGAGTCGGACATGACTGAGCGACTGAAATGAACTCAGCTTTTGTTCACCTGACATAGTCTCTTTCTCTCCTTCATTTCTGAAGGACAGCTTTTCTTTTCTTGTTTTTATTGGAATATAGTTGCTTTACAGTGTTATTAGTTTCTCCTGTACAGCAAAGTGAATCAGCTGTACACAGACATACATCCCATCTCTTTTTGATTTCCTTCCCTTTTAGGTCACACAAAGCCCTGAGTACTAACTCAACATTCAAAAAACTAAGATCATGACATCCAGTTCCATCACTTCATGGTAAATAGATGGGAAAAAATGGAAACAGTGACAGACTTCATTTTCTTGGGCTCCGCAATCACTGCAGATGGTGACTGCAGCCATGAAATTAAAAGACTCTTGCTCCTTGGAAGAAAAGCTATGACAGAGCTAGACAGTGTATTAAAAAACAGAGACATTCCTTTGCTGACAAAGGTCCATACAGTCAAAGCTTTGGTTTTTCCAGTAGTCATGTATGGATGTGAGAGTTGGACCATGAGCAAAGGTGGGTGCTGAAGAATTGATGCTTTTGAACTGTGGTGCTAGAGAAGACTCTTGAGAGTCCCTTGAACACCAAGGAAATGAAACCAATAAATCATAAAGGAAATTCACCCTGACTATCCACTGGATTGATACTGAAACTGAAGCTCCAATACTTTGGTCACCTGATGTAAAGAGTGGACTCATTGGAAAAGACCCTAATGCTGAGAAAGATTGAAGGCAGGAGAAGGGGACAACAGAGGATGAGATGGTTGGATGATATCATCAACTTAATGTACATGAATTTGAGCAAACTCCAGGAGAGACAATGAAGGACAGGGAAGCTTGGCATGCTGCAGTCCATGGGATCGCAAAAAGTTGAACATGACTGAGTGACTGAACAACGAACAGTACAGTAAGTTCTCATCAGTTATCTATTATGTTTTCCACGTAGTATCAATAATGTATAGGACAGCTTTTCAGGATGTAGTATTCCAGGTTGGTGGTTTTATCTTTTAGGACTTGACTCTATCATCCCACTCTCTCCTGGCAGCAAGGTTTCTGCTGATAAATTTGTTGGTAGACTTACAGCGTTCCCTTCTATATGACAAATCACTTTTCTCATGATGTTTTCAAAGTTCTCTGTCTTTGACTTTTGATACTTGTGTAATATGTCTGTTGTAATTGTCTTTGCATTGATCCTGTTTATGGAGTTTTGACTTTCATGAAGCTGGATGTCCATATTCCTCCCAAGATTGAGGGTATTCAGCCACTATTTCTTTAAATCAACTTTCTGCCCTTTCATATTGCTTTCAAGAATCTCATAATCCCTAAATTGATTTATTTTATGGTTCTCTTAGGACTTCCCTGGTGTCTCAGCAGGTGAAGAATCGGCCTGCAAGGCAGGAGACTTGGGTTCAATACCTGGCCTGGGAAGATCCCCTGGAAAAGGAAATGGCAACCCACTCCAGTATTCTTGCCTGGAAAATTCCATGGACAGAGAGAGGAGCCTGGCAGGCTAGCGTCGATGGACATGAGCTTGAGCAAGCTCCAGGAGTTGGTGATGGATAGGGAAGCCTGATATGCTAGTCCATGGGGTCGCAAAAGAGTTGGACACAACTGAACAACAACAGCAACAATGGTTTTCATAAATGCTGCTGGCTTTCTTCACTTTTTAAATTCTTTTTTTTTTTCCTTTTTCTCCTGTGACTGGATAACTTCAAATGAGCTATCTTCAGATTCACTGATATTTTCTCCTACTTTCTTCACAGATTTTGTCTTCTGTTTTGCTGAACCTCTATTGCATTTTTCCATTTCATTTCTATATTCTTCAGCTCCAGACTTTCTGTTTGGCTAGTTTTATAATTTTTATTTCCTTGACATTTTCATTTTGTTTGTTTTCCTGATTTTGTTGACTCATCTCTGTTTTCTTGCAGTTCACTGAACTTCTTCAGAAAATTATCTTCAATTCTTTGTCTGGCAATTCATGTGTGCTGTGCTCAGTAGCCCAGTCCTGTTTGACTCTTTGCAACCCTGTGAACTACAGGAGCCCACCAGGCTCCTCTGTCCATGGAATTTTTCAGGCAAGAATACTGGAGCGGGTTGCCATTTCCTACTGCAGGGTATCTTCCCAACCCCAGGATCGAACCTGCATCTCTTGGATCTCAGATTCTTTACCACTGTGCCACCTGGGAAGCCCCCGTACTACACTTGATCTTAGCTGAGAGGTCGAAAAGCCATCTCTGTTTCTTTGGGGTCAGTTACCAGAGCTTTATTAGTTTCCTTTGGTGGTGTCATGTTTGCCTGTTTTTTTCATGATCCATGTAACCTTACATTGATGTCTGTGCATTTGAAAGAGCAAACACATCTTTACAGGCTGATGTTAGCAGGTAAAGGCTTTCTCCTGCTGAGATGGCCTCTAGGATCAGAGTTGAGTGGGGCTAGAGCATGGACCGATAACCACTGCCGGGGCCGTGGGTGCATGGCATGCAGGCCTGTTCCCAGGGGCACAGATGAAGGTGGCTCCTGCCAGGTCCTCCCAAGTCTCTGGGTCAGCTCCTGGGTAGGCAGAACTGAGTCTGAGACTTCTTTACAGTGGTGGTAGAGCTGGCCCCAGGGCTATTTCAGGATTCACAGTCAGGACTGAAGTCTGTGAGCCTGATATCAGGCATCCGGACTGGCATCACTGGGCCCCGGGGGAGACAGGGCTGACTGGACTGTGGTCAAGTGGGGACTGCAGTTGGGTCACAGGGCTGATTCAGAATCTGCAGTTGGAACCAACGTCAGTGAGCTTCTTACCAGGGGCATGGTGGGTATATTTCCTCCTAGGTCTTTCGGCAGTTGGGGCTGGTTGCAGGTCCATGACCAAGAGAAGCTAGAGCTGTGTCCACAAAGGAAGGGGACCCCAAAGTCAGCAGCTGGGACCACATTCAACAAGCCTTCCACTGGGACATGGACATGCCTTCTTAGGTCTTAGGTGTTGGGTATCACTAGGGCTTTACAGCTTTCTACCTGGTTCTTAAAGCTCCCACAAAGGTACCTCATGAATGACCAACAGATTGTTACTTGTGTGTGTGGATATGAGCTGGGGACATCCTATTGGGCCATTTTGTTAATATCACTCCCCTCTCTTAGAATAATATTTTTGAGGCTCATTCACAAAGCATCAGTACTTTGTTCCTTTTTATGATGAATGGCTTACTTTTAATGACTGCATGTGTTTATCCTGTGATTGCAACATAATTTAATTAGCCACCAATTTCATTCATAAATATTTAACTGTATATTTTGCTAACATATTTAATGATTCATTGAACAGTTTTGTGTACATGTTATAGTTTTGTAGGTTTTGAAGGCCAGTTTTTGTTAAACACCTGTTGATTTAATTAATAAGAAACTAACTTAATTAACTTTTTGTTAACCAAACTAACTCATTTTCAGCCAGCTATTTCAACCAAATTGTTGAACTGGGAGCCCCATGTAGACACAAAGAAAACGTCCTGGGAAGGGAAAAGTTACCAAGAGAAAGGAAAATGAATCCAGTCGAGATTCTAATATGCCTTTCTTCCTACCCATGGGGGAAAGCACTTACATCTTCCAAAACATAATTACCTTCCTGGTGTTTAATGAATACAACTTTAATTCATGCAGTACAATTTAAATCTGCTAGAATTCAAGACACAGGGGAAGTTTCCTTGCACTCACTGATCTGGAATATAAAAGTAAAGCTTTAAATGTCTAGAGATTATTGATTTGGTTGTTGACTTGGGGAAGTCCAGTGGGGTGTCTTTTGAAGCAATTACCTAAAGTGTCTCAATATGTTAAGCAAATCTAAAAAGAAGCCCCAGAGAAGGACTCTGGCTGGTGGGACCAGTGGCCTGGCAAGGCTCATAAAGTCTGACAACCAGAACAGACCAATGATTTTCAATCTTTGGAAGATGTAAGAGGCCCTGGGGAGAATATTAAAAATAGAGATGCCCACTTCAATTCATGGAGTCTGGATCTATGACAAGATACTGAATCTGAGTATCTACAGATATTGTTAAACAAGTTAGCAGAGAATTCTGATCTACGTCAGGTACACCAATTATACTTGAGGACTTCTGACCTAAACCAGTGGTGAACTACCTGTTGCTTAGTTCCTGCAGCAAAAGAGCCTTTCCTAGATTCTTTTAGCTTTTGTTGCTGCTGTTGTTCAGTTGCTAGATTGTGTCTGACTCTTTGTGACCCCATAGACTGCAGCACACCAGGCTTCCCTGTCCATCACTCTCTCCTGGAGTTTGCTCAAATTCACATGCATTGAGGCAGTGATGCTATCTAACCCTCTCATGCTCTGCCACTCTCTCTTCCTTTTGCTTCCAATCTTTCCCAGCATCAGGGTCTTTTCCAGTAAGTCAGTTCTTTGCATTAGGTGGCCAAAGTATTGGAGCTTCAGCTTCAACATCAGTCCTTCCAATGAATATTCAGGGTTGATTTCCTTCACGGTTAACTGGTTTGATCTCCTTGCAGTCCAAGGGACTCTCAAGAGTCTTCACTTTTGCTTGTCTGTAAAGCTTTTTATTTCTCTGTCAAATCCGAATGAGAGCCTTTCTAGGTAGAGTATTCTTGGTTGTAGGCTTTTCTCTTTCATTGCTTTATATCGTGTCATTCTTTTCTGGCCTATAGAGTTTCTGCTGAGAAGTCAGCTGCTAGTCTAATGCAAGTTCCCTTGTGTGTTATTTGTTGCTTTTCCCATGTTGCTTTTAATGTTTTCTCTTTGTCTTAATTTTTGTCAGTTGATTACTATGTGTCTCAGTGTATTCCTCCTTCTATATGGGACTCTCTGTGATTCCTGGACTTGAGTGATCATTTCCTTTGTTTTGAGCTATTATCTCTCTTTAAAATTTTTATTGGGGTATATTATTTACAATGTTGTATTAGTTTCAGGTGTACAGCAAAGTGAGTCAGTTATACATATACATATATCCACAGTTTTTAAGATACTTTTCCCATATAGGTCATTAGAGTTCCCTGTGCTATACAGTAGGTTTTTACTAATTATCTATATTATATATAATAGTGTGTATATGTCAATCCCTATCTCCCAATTTATCTTCATCACCCTGGTAAACATAAATATGTTTTCTACATCTGTGACTCTATTTCTGTTCTTCAAATATTTTATCAGGCCTTTTCTCTCCCTCTTCTCCTTCTGGGACCCCTATGATGTGAACATTGGTATGTTTAATGTTGTTCCAGAGGTCTCGTAAACTATCCTCTTTTCTTTTTATTCTTTTCTCTTTATTCTGTTCCATGGCAGTGATTTCCACCACTCTGTCTTTCAGCTCAATGATTTGTAAAACAGCCTTTCCTAAGTGGCCCATCTGCTCACATTGAGGAATGTTATGAGAAGCTACTGCACAAACCCACTTCTGCATTACTGCAGGCATGATGTTGAACCCATTATTTTGTCTTTTCCATGATTTTCCATGTGGCAAAAAAATTTTTAGACTCACTGGTCCAGAAAATTTTATTTTAGCCTGAAGAATTAATATAATTCAAGGGAAAGGGATCAAAACAGTGATATTTGTGATAAATTATATTTATGATTTATTTTGGTAAATCAGAAACTCTCCCCAATTTTAATAAATTTTTGTTTTATTTAATCATGTATTACTCTGTGTTTCTACCAGATGTATCTCTTTATTATATCTATATTTTCCTATGCTATAATTTAAAGTGAAGTGAAGTGAAGTCGCTCAGTCATGTCTGATTCTTTGTGACATCATGAACTGTAGCCTATCACATTCCTCTGTCCATGGGATTTTCCAGGCAACAGTACTGGAGTGGGTTGCCATTTCCTTCTCCAACTGTAATTTAAAATTTTATCACATTTATCATATTATTTATATTCTTGTAAGCTACCTCAGAGGGCTTGCCAGGTGGCTCAGTGGTACAGAATCCTCTTGCCAGTGCAGCAGACACAGTAACCGTGGGCTCGATCCCTGGGTTGGGAAGATCCCCTGGAAAAGGAAATGGCAACCTGCTCCAGTATTCTTGCCTGAGAAGTCCCATGGACAGAGGAGCCTGGTGGGCAATGGTCCATGGGGTCGAAAAGAGTTGGACACGACTGAGTACACACGCAAGCTACATCAGAGCCTTTGTAGAATGAGGTGTGGTGTGGGAGAGTTATTTGTGAATGTCTTTGTTTTTCTATTAAAACTTCTCAAGTGCTGACTATTTCGTACAATCAGCAGCACCGTGATGTCTTTCTATTCCTCAATCCATTTAGCATTCTCACCAAAAAAGGTGCTAAGGATGTTATTAAAAAGAAGGATGAGGCCATTGATTAAAAGCTGCATGGAGATTGCTGTGATTAAAATGAATGATTTTGAGAGTTCCACAAGGAAGCAGTTGACCCTTTATCAACACAGGTTTGAACTGCATGGGTCAACTTATACCAGATTGTTTCCTGTAAATACATTGAAGGGATTTCCCTGGTTGGTCTAGTGCTTAAAAACCCACCTGCCAAAGCAGGGGACACAGGTTCAATCTGTGATCTGGGACGGTTCCACATGCCTTGGGCCAGCTAAGTCTGTGAGCCATGACTACTGAGCCCATACGCTGCACCGTTGAAGCCCACGTGCCTGGAGCCTGTGCTCTGCAACAGGAGAAGCCACCGCAGTGAGAAGCCTGAGCACTACAGTGAAGAATAGTCCCGACTCACTACAGCTAGAGAAGGACTGTGCACAGCAATGAAGACCCAGTGCAGCCAAAAATAAATCATTAAAGAAAACACCATTCACTGAAGCAGGCTCTTTTAAAAAATTTTTTGGAGATTTGTGAAAATTTGGAAAAGGTCATGATGAACTGTGTAGCCTAGAAATATGTATATATATAAAGGTATGTCATGAATGCATAAAATACACGTGTGTGCATAAATATATTGAACTATAAAGAAAGCTGAGTGCCAAAGAATTGATGCTTTTGAAATGTGGTGTTGGAGAAGACTCTTGAGAGTCCCTTGGACTGCAAGGAGATCTAACCAGTCCATCCTAAAGGAAATCAGTCCTGAATATTCATTGGAAGGACTGATGTTGAAGCTGAAACCCCAATACTTTGGCCACCTGATGCAAAGAACTGACTCATTTGGAAAGATCCTGATGCTGGGAAAGATTGAAGACAGGAGGAGAAGGGGATGACAGAGGGTAAGATGATCAGATGACATCACTGACTCAATGGACATAAGTTTGAGTAGGCTCCAGGAGTTGGTGATGGACAGAGAAGCTTGGCGTGCTGCAATCCATGGGGTCACAAAGAGTCGGACACAACTGAGCAACTGAACTAAACTGTATATGTATATATATATACATAAACATATATATATATATATATATATATAAACATACAAAATGTGTGTTACTTGACTGTTTATATTATCAGTAAGGCTTCTGGTCAACAGGAGGCTATTAATAGTTAAGTTCATTGTTGTTGTTGTTGTTTAGTTACTAAGTCGTATCCAACTCTTGCCACCCTATGAACTGCAGCATGCCAGGCTTTCCTGTCCTTCACCATCTCCCAGAGCCACCAGGGAAGCCCAGTTAAATTTGGAGGAGTCAAAAATTATATGCTGATTTTTGACTGTGCAAGGGGTTGGCACCCATGAACCCTGCATTGTCCAAGTGCCACCTGTTTTTCCTCCAGGGGTTCTTCCCCCTCCCCATGTCTGCCTCCACCTCTGGGGTCTGATGAGCCAGGCTGGCTCAAAAACCCACAGCAACACCTCCCTCCACAGCCAGTTTACTGAATCCCAGGCTCTGGGGCACAGACAGTTCTCTTGACCTTGGCCAAGTGCCTGCCAAATCTCGCAGCAGCAGCAGGCCAGAACGTGTGGACAGAGCAGGATAAATCCCCCTCCACTCCCGGGGAAACAGCTCCTCGTTTACATGCTGATGACTGTGGCTTAGCAGTGTCATCTTCAAAAGGCAAGGATAAGATGGCTTTAACAGAGGAAGAGATTTGTCCTACCACTCACACCTTTAATCCGCTCTGGCGGAATTGGCTCCCATAGTGGGCACGTCTGAAACAGGGCTCACATCTCCAGACTTTCAGCTAAGACCCTAGAGAAGTGATTACCAAGCCCGCAGCCGGGCAGACTGCTAATGGCCTCTGCACGCTGCACAGATCACAGGACGTCCGCAGAACCCGGATGTTCACAGAAGCCTTGCAGTGGCTCCTCGGGCTGGCCTCTAAATTGAGTCTCCTGAAACACATCACACTCATACAGAAAAAGCTCAGGCTAATGAGACAGCTATTATTTTTGTTTCCTGACCCAGCAACACGGCTTATGTTTAGGATTTGGCTATGTTCATCTTTATTTTCAGAAACAAATCAACAGGCTAACACCGTTTGCTTCCTGTCGGTGTCTTACCAGCCACAGGAGCCCTTTCTCTCATTTTGATGAGAGAGTTTTTTTTTCCCCCTAGGGAAGCATATGGGTGCAGGTGGGTTAAGTGATCTGCCGTGCCTGCAGCTGCAAACTGTGGCTGAAGAACAGGAAGGCCACCACTCGAAAGAGACATAAGAGAACTTCCCTGGTAGTCCAGTGGTTAAGAATCTGCCTGCCAATGCAGGTGACATGGGTTTGATCCCTGGGCCGGGAAGATTCCATGTGCCTCAGAGCAACTAAGCCTGTGTCCTGCAGCCGCTGAAGACTGTGTGCCTAGAGCCTGTGCTCTGCAGCAAGAGAAGTCACTCCAGTGAGAAGCCCAAGCACCAGATCTAGAGAGTAACCCATGCTCACTGCAGGTAGTGAAACCCCAGGCACAGCAACGAAGACCCAGTGCAGCCAAAAATAAATAAATAAAAATTTAAAAATAAATAGACATCACATGAGTCACTTCTGGGTTTAGGGAGCATCTCTGTGTTGATTGATTTCCATGAGGGAAACACTTTCTCCGCTGACAACTAAGGCACACGAGGCTCAAAGGCCGAGCCTAGAGCACCAGCAGGCAATAGGTCAGGATCCTCCTACATGCCGCGATTTGTATCCTGCTGTATTCTTTAGCACCCAGCTTGTGACAGTGATGAGCTGACTGGCCAGAGAGACGACTGAAGGATGAGAAAGACAGAGTAGTTGGGATGGGCACACTCCAGACTCTAGTGAGCTCACCTGCCTTGGGCCCAGCATCCTCTGAAAATCAGATGTTATGTTTCCCCCACCACGGTCTTCCTGCTCAATTAATTTTACCAGCTATAAAGAGCATTTTAAAATAATCTGTTTTTTTAAATTCAGTAATGTGTTTGTTTTTGCCTATAAATGATTTGACTTCACAGCACATAAAATAAATGGGAAATCTCAGCGTTGTCCTCATGTTAGAAGCTGCTATCCAGAAATATCTATTTTGGTACCCGCAATATTTTTTTTCCCCTTTCTCTCTCATTTGGGGAAGATGAAAGCTGCGAAGCCGTTTATCTCCCCTAAATTAGCCTTGTGACAACTCAGAGCTATTAATAACTACTCCCCACAGCATTAATGTTTATGTCTGAGAGGGGTCAAGCGGTGAGCACCACAGAGGGCGAGTGGCCAAGATAAATGCAAGGGACACAGCAGAAAGACAGGAGCTGGCAAAGACTGAGGAGGGAGAGGGGCACAGATGTGACCGCCTGCACCCCAGCCTCCGCCAGCTGGTGGCTACAAGAGGGGTCACCGATGCCCTCTGCCCATGAGCTGTGGCACTGAGGCCCCCAGCCTGGACGTGAGCAGAGTCCTCACAGCTGATAGAAGCCCCTCCATGCTCCTGGCGCTGTTGCTTCTGCCCTTGACTCTGCCCGTTCCTACCCCTGCTGACCAGTCCCCACTGTCCAGGAGCCGGCTTCTCAGGCCATGGCCACTTCTGCCACTCAAGACCAAGAGGCCATTGTTCCTCTGTCCCAAGTCCTGAATATGGAACTGGCTTTTGCTTAATTCCCCTCCCTTCATCCTCCTCCCCTCCCCACGCCCCCTCTCCCCCGCTGCGCCCCTGCCCCACACAGCAAATGTCAATATTTCTCAAGGTATCTGGGGTCTAACTGCAATCTTGTTTTTTTTTTTTTTCTGTAGGGCAGTAAAAATGTATCATTTATTTTGAATTTGCATTATGAAAATAAGTCTATACACCAAGTGATGCATATGTAATGACTATGAATCATGTAAATTTGGTCATGGCATCTAAAGTTGGCTTTGGCTTTGAAGTAGTTTTATTTTTTTGTTGTTGTTGCTGCAAGCCTTTGCATTTCTTCACACCTTCCCAGGGTGTAGGTCACAGTAGTAGGACCTGAGTGTGGAGCCCTGATGTGTCCATGTGAGTGACCAGAGCTAAGATTAAGTATGTAGATAAACAATTCTCTCTGGTCTTGATCCACACCCTGGAACCCTTGTTACCTAAATCACTTAATCGCTCATTGTCTCAGTTTCCCCATCTATGAGATGTGAATTATAAAGAAATCCCTGGTGGTCTATTGGTTAGGACTCAAGGGGGCCAGGGTTTGATCTCTGATCAAGGAACCAAGATCCCACAAGACCTGCGGTGCAGCCAAAAAAAAAAAGTAGTGAATTACAATATGTCTGTCTTAGTCACTCAGTCGTGTCCAGCTCTGTGAGACCATATGGACTGTAGCCCACTAGGCTCCTCTGTGTATGGGGATTCTCCAGGCAAGAATAATGGAGTGGGTTGCCATTTCCTTCTCCAGGGGAATCTTCCCAACCCAAGGATCGAATCTGAGTCTCCCTCATCACAGGCGGATTCCTTACCCTCTGAGCCACCAGGGAAATGAATTACAATATATATCTCTTTAAAAGGCAGCTGTGGTCTTATGTGAAGGAATTCTATAGTCCTTGTTGAGACACAAAACTTGATTATTATAACAATGATGAAGATGATGTATGAGTTCAAGTTTTCCGAAAAAAAGGAAATCTTTCCCAAATGTCTGAGTTTGAGGAAATCCTCGCAGAAGGAGATGCAAGAAAAGATTCACCTCCAGGGAGATCATTGATCTAAGAAGAACCAGGGCCTCCTAACAAAGACTGAGTAACCCAGTATGCCCCCAGGTTCTCCCACATCCCTGTTAGATAAGATGTAGCCCCCAGGACCATCTCCTCAGCCTTCTGAGATGCTTAGGATAAAGACACGAACCATGGCCTTCTTGGTTGAAATAGGAAAGCTTGAAATGTCAGGTTGGACTGATTAGAGAAGCAGTGATGATGAAAACACTAATTGTTTCCATAATGGCCACTGGTCTTTAAAGGACAACATTCATGGACACTGATCATAAAACATCATGCAATGGCTGAGAGCAGCATTCAATTTGCAGGGCCAGAGCATCTGCTTAGGCAGTGGAGGACTCTCCTTAGGAGTTAATAAAATCCTAATGACCAGGAGTTCCTAATTTCCTTCAGTTGTTGAGGCACTTTCTCTTTGAGGAAGTCTGCAAAGCCATTTAAATCCATCCCCTCATTTCCAGTCCTGGTGGTAATTGTTCTTTCTGGCTGCCCAGCTGCTGAGCTCTCTTAATCAAGCCCATATTTTATCAAGAAACTAAAAGTGCAAGATACTTATTTTCCCTGCCTCCCTTGCAGCTAGGCATGGAACCACATCCTGGCTCAGCTAAGTGCCCTGTCTGGACTCCAAGTTGGAAGTTAGAAAGGTGAAGAAGCAGGGGACACCTGGCGTCATTTTGCAGCTGATGTGGCAGCTGCATTTTGAATCCTGATTCCTGATTCACGAGGGGTCAATTCCCATGCAGTCCCCAGTGGAGGGTTAGGAAGAGTGTCGCACTGTAACATCCATGTCTCCATGGAGCCTCTGTACGGTGCAGCCTTGAGGATCACTCTTGTTTGCATGCCCTCTGAGTGTTGTTCTCAGACCTTCCTGAGCTTCTGTTCATCCTCATGGTATAGCTGCTCTTCCTCCTCTTAGCATGTGTTTCCTTCTCTTCAGCCAGCTAATTCCTATTCATCCTTTTTAGACTGGATTTAGATGTAGATCGAGCACCACCTCCTCCAAGAAACTTTCCTTCACATATCTCTCCTCCCATCAGACTGTTTAGAATTCTTAACATCAGAGGCTAAGTCTAATTTATTCTTTAATCTAAAGTGTCTAGAACTGTAGATATTTGACACATACATCTGTATAGTTTTCCTACATCCTCTGTAACAAATTGCTACAAATTTGGTAGCCTACAATATAGATTTCTTCTCTCACCAGTTCTGAAGGCCAAAGGTCTCCAGAAATCTGAAATCGATTTCACTGAGCCTAGATGAAGGTGGTGTTGGCAAGGCTGTGCTCTCTGTGGGCTCTAAGAAGGGTTCATTCCTTGCCTCTTCTGCTGGTGAGGCTGGTGTTCCTTGGCTTGCAGCTGTACCACTCCAACCTTTACCTCTGTGATCACACTGCCTTCTCCCCTTCTGTCTGTGATCTCTCTCTTCCTCCTTCTTATAAAGATGTTTGTACTTGCATTTATGGATCACCATCTCCAGACCCTCAACTTAATGACACCTGAAAAGGTTTTGCTAAAGTAATACCCACAGGTTCTAGGTATCAGCACATGGATGGTTTGGGGACCGTTATTCAGCCTGCCTACATCGTAGGCTACAGATTGCATGCATGCAATTAGTCAGGTCCAGCTCTTTGCGACCCTGTGGACTGTAGCCCACCAAGCTCCTCTGTCCATGGGATTTTTCCAGGTAAGGATACTGGAGTGGATTTCCTCCTCCAGGGGATCTTCCCTACCCAGAGATAGAACCCAAGTCTCTTGCATCTCCTGCATTGGCAGGTGGATTCTTTACTACCAGCACAACCTGTACTATGTGCTCAGTTGCTAAGTTATGTCCGACTCTCTGCAACCCCATGGACTGTAGCCCACCAGGCTCCTCTGTCCATGGGATTCTCTAGGCAAGAATACTGGAGTGGGTTGCCATTTCCTTCTCCAGGGGATCTTCCCAACCCAAGGATTGAACCTGGGTCTCCTGAATTGCAGGCAGATTCTTTACCGACTGAGCTATGAGGGAGCTGTGAGGTGCTGAGCTATGAGGTGCTATGTACTAGCACCACTTACATTTTGGTAAAGTAAAGCACTGGCTCCCCTTTCTGTGACACTATCCTTAAGGTTACTCGCTTGGGGCTGTGTTCTCCATCACTTCTGTGTGACAGTATTTTGGTCCTTCACAAACTACACCTCTCTGAGTCGAATCCATCTTGAGCAACCTGCCTCACATAAGATCCACCTGGTGGCCAGAAGTCCTCGTGAAGTTCACTCAAGCTGTTATGATGGCCCTCTTCCAGTCCTCCTGCTGAACATATGACCCTGAACGAAAATGTTAGGTAAGCAGAATAGCTCTGCCCTGTGGTCAGGAGACCTTGTCTCCAGCCTCTTTCTCCTGTGAGCCCAGGAGTGAGAATTCCACCTCTCTGGACTTCAGTTTCCCGAATCATACAACCATTCCCAGTTCAGCCCTGCTCTCTCCCCCAGTCTTCACATCCTTCCTCTTGTCACAGAAGAACACAAACTATATGATTCCATTTACGTGACTCAATAACAGGCGACACTAGATTTTATTGTTTAGTGAAACTATAAAGAAATGGGAAATGATCATCACAGAAGCTAGATAATGGTTCTGTCTGGCGAGGGTGAGGGGACAGAGGATTTGGGGAGCTGGCAGTTTTCTATTTCCTAACCTACATGGTAGCTACCTGGCCTTGGCTTCATAATTATTTGCCAATTTGCTTTATTTGTTTGCTTCTATTTTACTTTTTATTTTGGAAGTTTTCAAATGTTCCTCAGAGTCTCTACAGCTTCCCGCTGGCTATCTGTTTGACATATGGTAATGCATCTATTTCAATGCTACTCTTTCAGTGTGCCCCACCCTCTCCTTCCCCTGCTGTGTCCACAAAACGTTTCTCTATATCTGTGTCTCTATTCCTGCCTTGCAAACAGGTTCATCAGATTCCATATATATGCTTTAATATATGTTATTTGTTTTTCTCTTTCTGACTTACTTCACTCTGTATAGCAGACTCTAGGTTCACCCACCTCAGTTCAACTGACTCGAATTTGCCCCTTTTCGTCATTGAGTAATATTCCGTTGTATAGATGTACCACAGCTTCTTTATCCATTCATCTGTCAATGGACGTCTAGATTGCTCCCATGACCTGACTATTGTAAATAGTGCTGCAGTGAACATTGGAATACATGTGCCTTTTTGGATGATGGTTTTCTTAGGGTGTATGGCAAGTAGAGTACATGGGATTGCTGGGTCATATGGTAGTTTTATTCCTAGTTTTTAAAAAATCTCCATACTGGTCTCCATAGTGGCTGTATCAGTTTACATTCCCACCAACGTGGGTTCCTTTTTCTTATTCTTCCAGTTGGTGAGGGAGAGATTCCTGCCCTTGAACTATAGACATGGTTAAGCACACAACATCTGACACTGAGCAGATGAGATCAACAGCTGTTTCTGAATCACATGTACTCATAGCATGGAGGGAGAGGACATTGCACATAGCACAGGACCACATGGGGGTGGTACCAGGCACTTGAGTAAACAAGGAAGGGCTGTGCCAGGCAGGCTTTATAAAATCAAGAGCATGGGGGTGAACCCTGGTTCCCACAGGGAGGTATGATTGGCTCGTTTGAATAATTCCATAAGCTGGAGGGAACAGAAATCCACTACTTAGGATAAATAGGAACCGTGCCTGGTCACTTGGATAAGGAAGGTGGTTTGGGTGTGGGCATCTTATCTGCAGGAGCAGACTGGGGAGGGGAACTTGCGATTAGACCATTGAAGGCCCTTCTGTTTTTCCCAGATGTTGAGGGAACACATACTATGAGGCCTCACACTGCAGTTTCTGGTGTACGTGCTTGAACAGCATTCATTGGCCAGTCTTGGGTGTCCTGGTGTGTCTCTCCACTAAGCCCAACTTTGCCTCTCACTCCTGCTTTGTCCTGGCTTTCCAGTCCAGTTATGGTCCAGCCATCAAATTCTCCTCCTGGAGCCTGACTTAGCTTCTCCGTATCCCTGGACCTATCCTATCCTACCTCCTCATGACTCAGCCTCCTAGGTGGGATGCTCCCTTCTTTTCTCGGATGACTTGGCATTCTCTCCATGTCTGTGGCTGGTCCCGCATCCATCTCTCTCCTCACCTTCCAGTTGGCAGTGTGACAGCTCCCATCATCCTCCCCAGGAGCACTGCCCTCCTCCTGTGAGCAGCTTCAGAGGGTGTGTTTCCACGGAGCCAATGGAGAGTCCAGCTGAAGCTTGAAAGCAAAGGAGCCCAGTGGCATTTGCTCAGTGGATTACTGTGTCTGCCTGTGTTCTCAGCTCGATTGTTCTGCCACCCTTGTGAGTCAGACCCAGGAGGCCTTTGGTTCTGACCAGCGAAGACATTGCTCTGGGGTGACCATGAAAATGCAGCTGCAGAGCCCCTCTGGAGCCCCAGCTGGTGCCCCCTGAGTGTAAAGGTGCACCTTTACACTAAGGCTGTGTTGCTCTGGCAGGCTAGCCCCTGGGAGACTTGGCACCCTGGCCGAGTCGCCCCATCAGCCTCGCCAGAGCCATGTTAGTACCACACACAGCCCCAGATCTACCTACTACCTACCTACCTACCTTCTTTCCTTCTTCCCTTCCATCTCTCTCCTTCATGGGGTCAGGCTTGCATTACAGTCTCATGTCTTCCCCAGCCCATGCCCACTCCCTTCCTACCTTCCCTCATGGGCATTTCCCCATAATCGGCTTGTCTAGTTCCTGTCTTGGTGTCTAGCTCCTGGAGGACCGCAAGTGATGAGGCTACTGTGGTGTGAAAGCCTTATACAGTCCCAAGGTCCCCATGGCACATGCCTGAGAGTCTAGTTGGGAGTTGCCTTTGCTTCTTGGGCTCCCGGGGAGAGGCTTCTATCATAGTTGTTAAAAGCGGGGCTTTAGATATCACTTATAATACAGATGAACTTATTAA
This sequence comes from Antilocapra americana, assembly GCA_007570785.1. Lineage (NCBI taxonomy): Eukaryota > Metazoa > Chordata > Mammalia > Artiodactyla > Antilocapridae > Antilocapra > Antilocapra americana. The sequence continues at coordinate 2,393,826 of ML660781.1, forward strand.
TATTTACAAAACAGAAACAGACTCACTGACATAGATAATACACTATGGTTAGCAAAGGGGAGATGGGGAAGAATAAATTAGGAGTATGGGATTAACAGATACACACTATTATATACAAAATAGATAAGCCACAAGGATTTACTGTATAGCACAGGGAACTATATTCAATATCTTATAATAACTTATAATGGAAATGAATCTGAAAAAGAATATATATATATATATATACACATATTCTTTGCTGTACTTGCTACACACCTGAGACTAACACAATATCATAAATCAACTCTTCTTCAATTGAAAAAGAAGCCTTTCCGGGACTTCCCTGATGGTCCAGTGGTTAAGAGTACTGTCAGTGCAAGGAATGCAGGTTTGATTCTAGGTCAGTGAACTAAGATCCTGAATGCTGCATGGTATGGCAAAAAAAATAAAAATAAAAATAAAAGAAGGCTTTAGGACTAGACATAGACTCAAACTCCAACTCTGTGCCTTGAACTGACATGGGATCTGAGGTGAGTCTTGTAGCCACTTCATGCCTCAGTTTCCAAGGCTGCAAACTGGGGTTGTAAGAATTAAATGTGACAGTGTGTGTCCGGGGTTTGGGGACAGTAGAGAGTGAGTGTCTGGAACATAGCAGGTGGTTTGTGCGTGACAGCCGTGGCTGCTGATACTGCAGGGGTGGTTCTCTTTCTGCTAAGAACCCATCACAGACACTGAAGGCTGGCAGACGGAGACCTCGGGCTGGGACTGCATTTGTCTAGAACCAGGGCCCCCCAAAGCCCAAACTTGCCCAGAGCATCAGGCCAACAGGTCCTGTGTCAGGCCCAGCCCCCAACAAACATGGGGAGGCTTCAAAGGGCACAAGGACCCCTAAGATTGCCCAGAGACTGCCCTTGCAACAGCTGGCTATGAGATCCACTTCAAGCCCTGTATCATCTCTCAACCAGCTTTCGGACTCTTGTAACCTCCTGAAGTGGACTTCGGGTTTCTGTCTGTGAAACAGGAAGGGCACAGTGACTCACAGCCTCGGGTCTGCCTTCTAGCTCTGCCCGTGTTCTACAAGTGCCCACACTCAGCTCCCCTCAACCCACCCTTGAATTTCAGTGTTGATGCCACATGATGGCAGGGAATTAGAAACTTTCATTCTCCAAACACTTGTAATCAGTGATCATCTTAACACAGGGAGGATTTTCAAACCAGGGTAAATCTAAGCATGTTTAATTTATAGCTTTCTGGAGACAGAGGTTGAAATGGAAAAACAGCTGAACAAAACCCTTGTGACAGAGAGGGCTCCATCCAAGGAGACCGTCCGAGGCTCCCCCATCATCCCACCTGAAGGGAAGGAGATGCCCAGTGGAGAGAGAGAGAGAACTGTGGGATGTGAGCAACCCAGACATGGATTGCTCTCCTGCCCTGGCTCTGGAAGTCCCCAAGGGAGGCCTACATCCAGGTCCCCTGAGAGCAGGGGCACTGCTCAGGCATTGTAACAAGCCCGGAGGTGCTAATTAAACCAGAGGCAGTCATCACAGAGCCCAGACCGTTCTTCCCTCCAGATCCAGCTGCCCCTCCTTTTCCAGCTCTCTCTCCCCTCATCTCCTCTTACTTGGAACAAGGCTCACCATTAGCCCAGTCTAGTCCCTGGAGAATCCCTACTTCTCCAGATGCAAGGGACAGGCAGACTCCTGCCCAGCAGTGGGACAGACAGATCACTGTGGCTGTTAAAACTTAGAGAAGCCACACTGAATTCTTCTGCAGGAGGTGTTATGATCCTGCAGCCCTGGGCCACCTAGATCACTGAGGATCCAGTTCCTTGATGGTGAGGGCATGGGACACCCCTGTCCCCCAGCTTCTCACCCCCTCCAGCCTCTCCCACCCCCTTGGCTTCACATTCCAGACTATGGGCTTTCCAATGCTCTGCATCTCCCCACTTCTCACAGCTGGCTAAGTGCCTGGTCTTGTCTGTTTCCTGCTTATCCCTGGGGACTATTTATCACACCCTATCTGTGTAGTTCCTTTAATTTCCTCTCTCCACTGGTATCACTGGCTTTTAAAGGCGTGGACCATGAATTGTTGATGCATCCACAGCAGTGGCAGAAGGGACATTGCAAATGATCAAGAGAGGCAAAGAAGGAAGGAAAGGCCCTGGGCCATGCCTGGTGAAGAGGGGAGGGCACGTGGGTGCAGGGAGGAGGGCGGAAGCAGCAGCAGAGCCAAGAACCTCATGGAGGGAGGCCTGAAGCTTTCTTCTGTTTATTGCCACTGTGATGTGTTGGACTTGTGTTGAGCACTGAAACAACATTTTATCCCCAGAGATACTATTAAGGTATGAAGACAGGAAAACAGTGTCAAAGGTACAGGTTGTTGTTCAGTCGCTAAGTCATGTCTGACTCTCCTGCGACCCCATGGACTGAAACCCACCAGGCTCCTCTGTCCATGGGATTTCCCAGGCAAGAAGACTGGAGTGGGTTGCCGTTTTCTTTTCCAGTGGATCTCCCCAGACCAGGAATCGAACCTGTGTCTCCTGCATTAACAGGCAGATTCTTTACCTGCTGAGCCACCAGGGAAGCCCAAGGAACAGGTTATGTCAATATATAATATATGGTCACAATTGGCCCTGGCTACAGGCCCCTCTCCTCTGACTCTGAGCTGCCCCAGGAGAAGCAGTTTTCCCCTGAGGGATGCGCCCAGCTGGAAAATTGAATCCCTCAGGTCAGTAAGTAGAAGCAGCCACTGGTTTCCCAGGCAGTTCTCCCAGGAACAGCACTGTGAAATCTCGGGTAGGTGGTCCTCTCCGGGCCTTAGTTTCCCCACTTTTGGGCCCCGACCATATTGAGTATTCTAGAGGCTGCGATTCCACCACACACACCTGCCTTGGAATGGACTTTAGGCCAGAGCCAGGTCATGGACTGTGCTGGTCATGGGCTCTACTAGCCATGGGCATCAGAGCTTGGCTGGGCATCCCTCCTCCAGGGGCAACATCCCTGGGAAGGCCTGCAAAGATCCCAGCAGGCTGCCAGCCCCCTACTCGTTCTTAGCGGTTACCGGTGACCCAGCTCAGAATTACAGCACCACATTCCATGACCCAGCACTGCCTGCCTCCTCTCCTTCTCATCTGCAGCCCTTCTCTCAGGCTCCAAACAAAATTCTGGCCAAGGGCTTCCCTGGAGGGTGCAGTGGTTGAAAGTCTGCCTTGTAATGCAGGGGAAGCCGGCTCCATCCCCACTCAGGGAGGACCCCACATGCCACAGGGCTACTGGGCCCATGCACCACAATTACTGAGACTTGCTCTGGAGCCCATGAGTTGCAACTACTGAAGTCCAAGCACCCTAGAGCCCGCGCCCTGCAACAAGAAAAGCCATCGCTATGAGTACACCACAACTAGAGAAAACCCACATGCAGCAACGAAGGCCCAGTGCAGCCAAAAATAAATCTTTGTTTAAAACCTGGCAGAAGCCAGACTGGGGACCATCCTCCAGTCTTTTTTTATGAAAGATAGATTCTAAAAGTGAACACCTGAAAGCACTCGAGATGATTCCTCAGCTCTTCTCTAGTCCAGCCCTACTCAAAGTGTAGTCCAGGGAGCTCTGGGGTTCCTGAGGACATTTCAGGGGGTCTGCAAGATCAAAACTACTTGATGAAAATATGAACATGTTTGCCCTCTCATTCTCTCACAGGCCTACAGTAGAGTTTTCTAGAAGCTAAATGACATTAGATATCACAGCAGATGAAATGCAGCCATGAGAAAGCAGTGAGATATTAGATTTACAAAACTGTGAAACAATGCTATTTTCTCACTATTACAAAAAAAATCTAGGTTGCTTTTTTCCCCCAAACATGTTACTTATATTAATATGTGGTGGGTTTATTGTTGTTTATCAGTCACTAAGTCGTGTCCAACTCTTTGCAACCCCGTGGATTGCAACACACCAGACTTCCCTTTCCTCCACTATCTCCTGGGGTTTGCTCAAACTCATGTCCATTGAGTTGATGATGCCATCCAACCATTTCATCCTCTGTCACCCCCTTCTCCTCCTGCCCTCAGTCTTTGCCAGCATCAGGGTCTTTTCCAATGAGTTAGCCCATTGTATCAGATGGCCAAAGTATTCAATCTTCAGCTTCAGCATCAAGCCTTCAATGACTTAATTAGTATTTTAAGAATTGCCTAGCTCTAGTCTCTACTCTGGCAAATATCACTGGGTTTCACACACACAGTAAAAGAAGGTTTTTGAGGTCCAAGATAATTTTTCAGAATGCAAAGATACCCTCAAATCAACAGACATGAAAACAGCTGCTCTGCTCAAAGGACCTTAAGGGTTTTAAGACACTACCTCTGCTGAACGGCCTCCTGGACTCAGTTTCCCAGTGGTGAGGATCCCTTAAGGAAGACAACTCTCCAGAAAAACTAATTCAGAAAAGAGGGGGTCAGATCTGGGTTCAGAGACACCAGCCCCATTACCTCCTAGCAGTGCAGCCTTGGGCAAGCCATTGAAATTCTCTGACCTTCAGTCTCTACCTCTGCAGAACAGAGGTGTCTTAATGAGGTGGTTGCTGCCATCCCTGGCACAGCGCTGTGCTTGGTCAATATTGGTCTCTCCTTGCTTCTGCAGGACAAGGGCAATTTAGCTGGGCATCAGCAGACAAGGGTAACTACCAAAGGAGAGACGTTTTCCAATCCACTGCTATTGAATCCAGCTGCCTCTGCCGCTCTAACAAGCCCCCAGGTGCTGCCAAAAGTGCTCATCCAAGGCCTGCATTTTGAGAACCACTGATGCGGGCCTGTAAGAGTTCAAATCTCACAGATGCTTAGAAAGCATTTTACCTCCTGGTATTTAATGAAATGCAGGTCCTGGGAGGTTCTTGGAGGGAAAAGGGGCCGCTGGGAGTGAGAGCTTCCAGGAAAGAGATGAGAGGGGGCCTCTGGCCAGTCTCATTATCTCTCCCTTTGGATTTCCATGAACAAATCCTTCGCTCACAGTCCCAGCCTTGGAAAGCCCATCCTGCCAGTAGAGAAAGGAAAATGAGGGGCCCCAGTCAGTGGGGGTATGACTATTATTTGGCTCTCTGTACTCCTGGCCTGTTTCATGGGGGTCTGCTTTCTTCCTTGTCTACCCACCCACACACATCTTCTTTCTCCCTCCTTTTCATCTGATTTCTTTCCCCTTTCAACCCAAAAGGTAGTGACTAAAAATCAGCAGCTTAGCGCACCTCTGGAGCTGCCCCCTGGAGTGGAATTCTCAGGGTCACTGGGGGCTGAGGAGTGGCTTTTTGTGGCCAAGCTAGCAGCTACCACCACAAGGGTGAGGTTGAGGGTCCTCCCCGAACCTGCCTCCTCATCCCTCCTTAATATTTAGAATTCTTTTTGTTTAATATTTATTCTACGTATGCATTTGGCTGCACTGGGTCCTAGTTGTGGCATGCAGGCTCTTCGACCTTTGTTGGCATGCAAGATCTTTAGCTGCAGCATGTGGAATCTAGTTCCCTGACCAGGGACTGATCTGGGCCCCCTGCACTGGGAGCAGGGCGTCTTAGCCACTGGACCACCAAGGAAGTCCAGTGCTTAGAATTTTTTCTCTTTTTTCTTCCTAGTCAGCTTTCCCTTATTTTCAGTCTGAAGCCATCCCCCAAAGAACCCTTTCCTTCAAAGCCAGCACTTCACTTTAGGGAAGCTACATTTTTCCATAAGCAAATCTTTCCCATAGTTGGGAGGGAGGAGGTCCCTGTGCATCTCTGCAAGCCAGATGCAGAAAACAAGGGGCACAGGTGAGGAAGCATCCTCCAGTAATACCCCACCCACTTCTACCAAAGCCTGCCTTCCTGGCAGGGCGGAAGTGGGTCCGCTCAGGCCACTGCAATTCCAGCGGAATCAGGATGGAGGTAAAGTTGAATCCAACAGATAGACTGCAAGATCAGGGCCCCGTGTGTGGAGTCAGCTATTGCTTATGCAACCTTATTACTTACACAGGCTTCAATTTGCTCATGAATACGAGATCAGAAGAATGATACCTATTGAAAAGTGATGTCATGATAATTCAGTTATTTAACATATCAAAAGCACTATCTGAGGGAGTCCGTGCACCCTATGGGGGTGAACTGTGCATGAGCATCCATGCCTCCTCCCTACCATTCTTCAGCTCCAAAGGAACAAGACTGATGGGCAGTTACCGGAGGAGACATTGAGTGGAGGGAAAATCTCTCTGGGCTTAGAGGGCTTCCTTGGTGGCTCAGCAGTAAAGAATCCACCTGAAGTGCAGGAGACGCAAGAGACATGGGTTCGATCCCTGAATCAGGAAGATACCCTGGAGAAGGAAATGGCAACCCACTCCAGGATTCTTGCTTGGAGAATCCCATGGACAAAGGAGTCTGGTGGGTTACAGTCCATGGGGTTGCAAAGAGTTGGACACAACTGAGCAACTAAAACTGATTTAGAAGACCAGGGCTAGTCCCTTAGTCAAGCACTAAGGAGCTAGTTAGTATGCCTAACTAACAAGTTAATGCACTTTGAGGTGCTTCTCTGCTCTCTTTAAGAGGGGTTTGAGGACCACACCAGACAAAGATCAAGGCCACTTTTGGAAAGGAAGAAGTCCCTGAACACTTAGAGGCTGACCCCATTTTTCCATGCTGGTTGGGGACTATGCCCCAGAGCTGCTGATCTGGGAGGGGCTGGCTCTGTCCACACCTACCCCTCCCTCCATTCAACAGCCAGGCAGCTGCATCAAATTCCCTCCCGGGTCCAGAGGCCTCATGCCCCGGGCTGGGAGCCCAGAGAGGCCTTGCTGAAGAGACATTTTGGACCTTCTCTCTGCAACACCCAGCTTTGATTTTTTTCCCACCCTGGCTGGTGTTCCGCTGACCTGATCCTATAAGCACATAATTACATTATTAGCATAGGATGAACTGCGGTACATAATGTGAATGGCTGGCGAGAATTAGGATACATTGCAGACTCAGCAGAGGGAATGAGGGAGGGTGAGGTGGGGCAAAGTGGGGGTGCAGGCACCTGAATGGGGGCCCCCTCTCTCCCTGGAGGGTGAAGAAATCGACACACAGGCAGAGGGAGCGACTCTGCTGGGAAATGCACTCCATTAAACTCAGATCAAGGGATGCCAGTGTCTGCCCGCTCCACATTCAATAGGCCTTGGCAGGAGGACAGAATTGAGAAAAGGAAGGGAGATGTTTCCACAGGCAGGAATACAGGTGAGGGGACGCAGAGCACAGTGCCCACTCCAAAGGCTTAGGCTCCGCATTGCTGAGCAGCCCTGAGAGCAGGGCTAGCACCTAAGACCAAGTGGAAACCTTGGTTGGTTATACCTTAGCAGTGGCAGGACCAGGGCCCAGCCCACAGCAGAGCATATGCAAGCCTGTGGGTGGGGGCCCCTGGGGCCCAGGGCTCCAGTCGCCCTGATCTTGGTGACCCCACATTGCAGGCTTGTCTGGACTCTGAGCCTCTGCTCCTGGGGTTCCTTCTACTCATCTAGCTCCCTAGTGCTGTGTTACAGGGCTCACCTCTAGGGTCACCCTTCACAGACCTCTGTTACTTTGGAAACTTCTGTGCTGGCCTCATTTGCTTGGATGAGGTAGCGGTTACCCCTGTTGTCTCTGTTCCAGCAGTGGCTTGAGCGGATCTATCCCTGCACCCCTTGTGCCCACCAAAGGGCCTGACTCCAAAGACGCTCAAGACATTGTCAATCTGAACATTTGTGCAGGTGGAACCTAGGGGTGATGGGAAGCTGTCTGAACATTTTGGGGCACAGTCAGTGGAGAACTCAAGTGCCTTGCGGAGGAATTCAAGGATATAGGGAGTCACTGCTTGATTTCCCTGTTCTCTGCGGTCTGGGGATGAAGAGGGTCTGTACTTGGAGACCAGGAGCCCCCAGGTATGAGGAGGATGGGATGATGAGGATGGTAGCCACGCAGGGCCAAATAGATTGTGGGGGTGGTGGGGTAGGCCATCACCTGGAGTAGGTAATAGCAACCCACTCCAGTATTCTTGCCTGGGAAATTCCATGGACAGAGGAGCCTGGTGGGCTACAGTCCATGGGCTCTCAAAGAGTTGGACATGACTTAGCAACTAAACAACAACAAAATAGCTGAAAACCCTCAAGTAAGAAGTCAGAAGGCAGGTCATCTGAGCAGATGGCAGAGCTCAGTGCTCACAAAAGCCAGCTTTCCCCTGCTTTTGTCCTCCGGTTCCGGACACCAGAGTGTGCTTCCTCTTGGCCAGACAGCTGTGCTGTATCCATCTCTCCTTGCTATCTGCACCCTGGCCATGCCCAAACCTCCCTCTCATTTTTCCCACCCTGGGAGTCAGGAGTGGTCCTGGAAAGAACTGGGTGGATGCTTAGATTCTTTAGGCTTCTCACTGCTGGTCTGGCTGGCTTCCTGCTGCATTTCCCAAAGCCCCTGCTCCACTTCCTGGAATGTTTCCACTTCCTGGAGGCCCCAAACATGCATGGGTCTCAACTGCACTCAGCTGGTGACCTCATCTGCTTCAGGGAGACTGGAATCACACAAAGTAAACTCCTTTAAATTCCATCCCCTCTGCATCAGTTTTTCTGTCTCCTCACCCACCCTGCCCTCCTTCACTCTCATCTCCTGGCAAAAGCACCCCTCCCCTCTGCCTCCCTCCACCCTCCTGCCATTAGTCCCCTCTCACTTTCCCAGTTGTAGTTTGCTCTTCAAGAGGATGGTTTCATCCATCCTTAAAATACAATTCCTCAATCCAGCTGGTCCTCGGGCTGCCGCCCCATGTTTCTCCTTCCTGTTACCAGTGAGTTTCGTAGAGGAGTTAGTCCAAACACCTCCAAGCCTTCACCTTGCTCTCACTCCTCAGTCCTCACAATCCTGGTTTCAACCCAGAGCTCAACTGAAAATATGCACCTAGAAAAGCAGTCACAGAATTTGTGAGTTGGAAAATGCAGTGATAAAACAGAATGTATACTATGATTTTTTTTTTGTTTAAAAGAAGTGCTATGTTTATACTTTTTAATATATCCTGCAATGTTGCTGCACCCTACAAATTTTGGTAAGTTGTATTTTTCATTTGCTTCAAAAATATGTTTTTGTTTCCCTTGAGACTTTTTTTTTTTTTTTTTTTTTACCCATGGGCTATTTAGAAGTATATTGTTTAAGTTACTTGGGCTTTTCCCAGTGTTTTTCTGTCATTGATTTCCTGTTTAATTTTGATGTGACACAAGAGAACATACTTAGAAGACTAGAAAAACTCTGAAACTTGTCAAGGTTTAGTTCATGTCCACAACATGGTCTGTCTTGATGAATGGTCCAGGTGCACTTGAGGCGAATGTGTGTCCTGCTGTTGAGGTGTTCTGTGAATGTCAGTTAGGTCAAACAGGTTGATAAGGTTCTTCGTGTCATCTGGTTGTGGCCTACTTGTTCTAGCAGTCATCAAGAGAGGAGTGCTAACGTCTTCAGCTATAACTGTAGATTTGCTACTTCCCCTGGCAGATCTATCAATTTTTGCTTTAAGTATATTGAATCTCCATTGTTAGGTTCATACAGGTGCGGGAATGTTATTTGTTTTTAGAGAACTGACCTTTTCATTGTTATGTAATATCCCTTTCTATCCCTGATCATCTTCATTCTAAAGTTCACTTTATCCAAAATTCATATAACTACTCCTGCTTTCTTTTGGTTAATGTTTTCATGATAGATTTTCTCCACCCCTTTTCTTTTAACCTCTTCATGTCTTTACATTTCAAATGTGTTTATTGTGGACAGCATGTAGTTGAAGCTTGATTTTTTTTTAAAAAAATCCCATCTGATAGTGTCTGTTAACATGTGTGTTATACCATTCACATTTAAAGTGCTTATTGACTATTTGGATCAAAATCTATCTTTTTTGCTAGCTGTTTTCTTTCTTATTTCCTCCCTTTTTGTCTCCTCTTTTTGTTTTTTTGTATTTTAATTTTATTTGTTTATATTTGACTGCACTAGGTCTTCATCGCAACATGCCAGCTTTCTTTAGTGGAGGCAAGTGGGGGCTGCTCTCTAGTGGGTGGTGCATAGTTTCTCATTGCAGTGGCCTCTCTTGCAGAGTGGACTCCAGGGTGCATGGGCTCAGTAGTTGTAGCTCATGGGCTCTAGAACGTGGGCTCAGTAGGTGTGGCCATGGGCTTAGTTGCCTCTCGGCATGTGGGATCTTCCCAGACCAGGAACTGAACCCATGTCCCCTGAATTAGCAGGCAGAGCCTTAACCGCTGGACCACCAGGGAAATCCTGCCTTCTCTGTTTTTAATTAAACACATTTAGGATTCCATTTTATCTTATCTGTTAACTTATTACTTATACTTCTCTTTGACTTTTCTAGTGGTTTCCTATGTCAGCTTACATCCTTCAGTACATGGGAAAATTGAACTTATACTTTGTATATATTATTGTTTGCAGTGAATAATTATTTTGAAATAAATACAATAGTGAAGTAATCTATCAGTAATGTGGCCAGTTGAGTAAGATTCAGATTGTGGATATTATTTTTTCATAAAAAATATAGTTTTAAAGGCATAACCTAATTCATGTTAGACTTCCCTAGTGGCTCAGATGGTAAAGTGTCTGCCTACAATGTGGGAGATCCGGGTTTGATCCCTGGGTTGGGAGGATCCTCTGGAGAAGGCAATGGCACCCCACTCCAGTACTCTTGCCTGGAAAATCCCATGGATAGAGGAGCATGGTAGGTTACATTCCATGGGATTGCAAAGAGTCGGACACTGGGCAACTTCATTTTCACTTTCAATTCATGTTGTATTTCATAAATGTGTATATTTATCATTTATTACATAATTGAAAATTATACTATTTAGTGATGGCATCACTGACTCGATGGACATGAGTTTGGGTAAGCTCCGGGAGTTGGAGATGGACAGGGAGGCCTGGCGTGCTGCGGTTCATGGGGTTGCAAAGAGTTGGACACAACTGAGTGACTGAATTGAACTGAACTGAGTGGTTTCCTTAGGGCTCACAATATGACTTTTTAAATAATCTGAGTTCAACTTTTATCACAATAAGATATTTTATCATAATATCACTTCACATGTAGTGAAAAAAGCTTCTAACAGAATGTTCCTTACTTCTTCCTTCGTTTGTGTCACTGTGGACAAATATTTCACATTTACATGTAATATAAACACCAATACATCATTGCTCTTACTGCTTTACACAGTTTTTTTTTAGAGCAATTACAAATAAGATAAAATATTATAATTTACCTTTATCCCATTTCCAATCCTCTTCATTTCCTTGGGCAGATCTAAGTTTCTCTCTTAATAATGTTCCTTCTGCCTAAAGAACCTCTTTTGACATATTTTGTTTAGTGGCCTGTTGGAATTCCCTGTTTTTGTTTGAAAACATCTTCAATTCTCCTTCACCTTTGTAGCATATTTTCACTGGATATAGAATTCTAGGTCAGCAGGTGTTTTTCTTTCAACACTTTAAAGGTGTTCTTCCCTTGTCTTCTTGCTTGCATGGCTTCTGAGGAGAAAACTGCCATATCCTGTTGCTCTGTTAGGAAGGTTTTTTTTTTTTCTTTCTCTCCCTCTGCAGTTATTTTCAAGATTTTGTCGTTGCCTCTTGAGATCTCCCATCTGTGTGCTGACTATTATTTACTTACTTTCATTGTTACCCGAATCTTGCTAGCACGTTGGTAGGTATGGAGCGCAGAGAACCTTCTCCAATTTTCTGTTGAAGGCTCAGTCTTTGGAGTTGCAGGGGGTATACTCTATCTTGGATCATAGCCTTAGCAATGGCTTCTGTCCCTCCTCCCCTGTCTCATTCTTCTACCCTATCCTTTCCCCTGCAGCAGCGAATAGCTTTCAAGATCTTCCATCTATGTCTCTGAGGAGAACATCCGTGCAGACTAAGTTGCAGTTTTTGTTTCCCCTGAGTGAGACCTGGAGGCTGAGGCTGGGTAGAGTGGCCTCTGGCAATGTGCATCCCCTTGCAGATGAAACACTGTTCTGTAAGGAAGAAAAGCCTCTGTAGGGTTTCAGCAGTGCCTGTCATTCCCCTCCTACAGCCAGTGTCTCTAAATTTTCCCCAACCTTCATGTGAGAGCCTGGCGGGTTTCCTGGAAGAAAAGCCCAAAAGATGCTGAGAATCTTTGCCCACGTTACAGCCCCCCCCCAGAGCCTCACACTCTCAAACTAGTCTGTATCTCTTAGTCGCTCAGTCGTGTCTGACTCTTTGAGACCCCATGAACTGTAGCCCACCAGGCTCCTCTGTCCATGGGATTCTCCAGGCAAGAATACTGGAGTGGGTTGCCATGCCCTCCTCCAAGGGATCTTCCCAACCTAGGGATCGAACCCAAGTCTCCCTCCATTGCAGGCAGATTCTTTACCTGCTGAGCCACCAGGGAAGCCCTATTCCATATCTGGCCTCCAGCAAACCACTAAAACTTCTAGTTTAATGCTTCTACCAGTTTTTGTGGTATCCACTGATTTCTGCCTTGAGATAAGCAAATTCTCATGTCTTGTGTTTCCCTACAGGCATTGCTCTCTTTTTAGGACAGTTGTTTGTGACTTTAGTTCTCTGATAGGTTCACCAAAAGTCATTAATGTGATGCCTGGTCAGCTTTTATCTTACTGTAACAGTGGGGGATGATAATTTTTTGGGTTCTCCTTATATCCTAAAGATATATGTTCTCAAATGAAAAAAGTCTTTATATATGCAAGAAAATGGGTTGCTTCATTATCTATGTAATATAAAGACTGAAAACAACCCAAATGTCCCTTGAAAAGAAAGCATAAAGAAATGGTGGTACAGCCACAGAATATTATGCACCATATCGTAATAGGGGTGAGATGTTTAGCACTTAAAAGGAATGTGCTGATGCTGAGAATTATTCTCACTGAATACCACTCTGTATCCTGTAAACTTTTTTACCATGTGATCCACTTTAGGGTGTTGTTGTTTAGTTGCTAAGTTGTGACCAACTCTTTTTTGACCCCATGGACTGTAGCCCACCAGGCTCCTCTGTCCATGGAATTTCTCAGGCAAGAATACTGGAGTGGTGGGAGGGAGGAGGGAGGGGGGACCCGGAGGGGAAGCATATGTAAACCCATGGTGATATCATAACAATGTATGGCTAAAACAATAATTAAAAAAAAAAAAAAAGAATACTGGAGTGGGTTGCCATTTCTTTCTCCAGGGGATCTTCCTGACCCAAGGATTGTCTAGTTGTTCCCAAACATTTCTGGACCCATAGAGTCCTGCTGGATCCATGACGGAAACACAAGTCACCATCTTTTTTGAAATTTGTCCACGAGCCTTGCTTTGGCCAATATACATCAGTGATAGAATTTCACTGGGCTTCTACTGTCACTCACCTCCTCACCCCCTTGGCAGAGAACCCTTGTGTAGGGCACAACCTGCCCAACCGTCCACAGCAACTCTGCTGAGATGGAATCAGTCTATAGGGACATGGATCCCAGAGATCACATGGATGTGGGTTTAGGACCACCATTGCAAGATCCTGAATGCTGGGGAGGCAGCAGAGAGAAGAGAAGAGACACATGGGAGGCAGTCTTGAAAGTGACAAAGACACAGAAGGGCAGAGAGATGGGGCGATGGATGGACAAGGAAAGAGTGTGAAAGATACCCAGATGGGTACTTCTTCTGGTTCCCAGTTTGTCTCTTGAGAGACTCGCCTCTACTTCATCTCCATGAGCTTTGTGAGAAACTATAATATCTTAAAATAAATCGCTATTTATGTAAGTTTGCTTGAGCGGGTTTTTGCTCTTGCAACCAAATTATCTCTAAGACATGTGTGGTTAAAGATTTAAGATTTCTTCTGACACTTCCCAGGACAGTCTTTTCTAGACTCTCTTGTCTCACAGACCCCTCTAACACAGGCAGCCTTGGAACCTCTCAACACCACTCCTGTTGCAAAATCCCTTGCTCCTCACCCCAGCCTACCCTGTGCATTCTTCATGCCCCCCATCCCAAACGCCACTGCCTCCCCCTACCCCCAAAGCTGGACAGAATCTCTTTCTCAGCCTTGGATTTATTCCACCCTTGAACCATTTGTCAAATTCTGCCTTGCATTGGAGTTGTTTTAGTTATTTTATTTCTGGGGCTAAGCGTTAAGCTCCTTGATGGTCATAAGTGTATCTTAGTCATCTCCAGAGGGTTTCAGTGTTTCCTAGATGTTTAAATTATTCAAGGTTGTCCTTAGTCAGTTCTGCCACCCCCTGAAACAAGGATGGAGGAGAAGAAGCTACTACCATGAGCTCGCAAAACAAAGGCTCATTCTGTTGCCTCTGTCACTGAGCCCTCAGACAGTAAAAATGGCAAGGGGTGAAGTTTCCTCCCTGCCAGCCATTGTTCTAAGGGCTTTTATATTTATTAACACAAGGAATTACAATAAATCCCTATAGGGAAGGTATAGTTGTTCTCTATTTGTTGGTGAAGAAACTTGCTCAAGGGCATAGAACTGAAGGAAAGAACCAGAATTTTTATGCAGATAATCCATCCTCAGGATCCATGCCTTTAATTGTTTGACCATGAGAAAAGCTGGAGAGGAGAGTAGGGACCACTCCCTCTCTCCGGTCTGTAAAGAGGATTTTAGAAGCCAAGTGCATGCTCTCATCTGCAGGGGATTGGAAAGTATGAAGGGATGATTCCACCCAGAGATCAGGGAATTTCTGAAGGCAGAGAGAGGTGCATAAAGAGTCCATGAAAAAGCTTTACACATACATGCACATATGTATGTGAATCTGTGTATGTATGTGTAACTGCACAGTTAATCAGGGAGAAGGTCAATAGCTTTCATAGACTCTCAAAGGCATCTGTGACCTCTTAAAAGATTAGGGAGTACAGTTTAAAGGCAGATGAGCTGAGAAAGAGAGGACAAAGAGGAATGTCAGGATAAGGGAAGACAAAAGAGGACAGAGACAGAAAAGTGAGGGAAGTGAAAGAAATAAGGACCATCCCACACACAGAAGTCCTTAGGTGGAGCACTGGAGACCCATCTTATTTCTAAAATATGTCAAATGCTAAGTGCCCATCACTGTGTTAGTGCACAGAGACAAAGAGTGTGGGTTCGTGCAGAGAGAAAACGCCATACTTTCTAACCACCAGTGAGCACAGGCGCATGCTTGTGAGATAACAAATCCAGGGGGACCAGAGGAACCCATGACCCCTGTGCTGCCCTGTTTGACCAACTTCCTCTCTCAAGACAAAATAGCAGGTGAGCATCTTTATGAAGATGCTTGATTAGTCTTGACGTGCCTTTAGCTATAGGGATTGGCCTTGCTGAGTCCTGGCACTAGTTAGGGGTCCATGTGTGTGGGACAGATCAGATAATACTCCAGCAGCCATCCCCTAGTCATTCATACTCCACCACTCTGCAGTTAAACAGTCGGCTTGGAACAAATAATACCACGTCTGTCATGCCTGCCCTCTTAAAGGTATCTCCTTGGGACATTGGATCTTTCCAGTGAGGCCACCATCTTCTACAAGGATTAGAACAGAATAGCAGTTGAGAGGGTGGGCTCTGGAGTTTTGATTCAAGCTTTGCTTCTCTGGTAACCTAGATGGTAAAGAATCTGCCTGCAATGCAGGAGACCCAGGTTTGATCCCTGGGCCAGGAAGATCCCCCAGAGAAGGGAATGGCTACCCTCTCCAGTATTCTTGCCTGGAAAATCCCATGGACAGAGGAACCTGGCAGGCTTATAATCCAGGGGGTCACAAAGAGTCAGACACGACTGAGTCACTAACACTTTTACTCTTTTTCCACTGCCACTTACTCTAGGATCTTGAGAAAGTTACTTATCCTTGGTTTTCTCATCTACAAAATTGGAATGGAAAGAATTCCAAATGCCTTGAGTTGTCCTGTGTATTAAGTACAGCTGATCATGTGGAGTCCTGGCATAGGGGATATACTTCAGAAACTCAAGCTATTGTCAATGTGCAAAATAGCCTGGGGCTCTTCCCTGGGAGGGGACCTCCAAGCCAACCACTTAGCCACTTTCTGTCAGTGGGGTGAAATTGCATTTCCCAGCTCAATCATTCTCTGATTTACCAACCCCAGCCCAAGTCTTTGGGTGAAGATGAGCCTCAATTATAACAGTCATAAGAAGAGACCACGGAATCTTGACAATTCTCAGAGAAGAGTGTTAACTATCTGAGCAATGGCAGAATTATGTGATAAGGGGTTCAGCCTCTAAGGAGGACAGCTTTTGAGGTTTTTTTTTTATAGTACTTTTTATCACTGTAAAAGCAAAATAAGAATGTTGTGGAAAACTTAAGAAGTACTAACTAATATCTTTCAAAATTTCTTCATAAAAATTCCATAACTGTTATTTTGTTATATTTCTGCCCACAATTTTTGTGTTAAAAATAGTCTCTATCTATCTAGCCTGGTTTGGGGATTGAACGCCATGTTATCAGCATTTTATTATATTACCAGAAAAACTTTTTTTGCTGACTTCCTGATAACAATTATGAGTCAAATAGGCTTGATATTTCTTCCTCTTCCCCAGGCTAACAAAATGAGCCAAGGAAAATAGAAATAATTGAAATGGGAAAAACAGCTCCAAAATTCCCCAGGAACAAGGAAGGGTACAACTTTCCAGCTTACCCTCTGAAAAAGTGGTAGCTGATGGAAGATTCTGGTAAGCAGAATTCTAGTATGACTTCTAACCCACAGAGAAGGTGAGTTGTGAAGCAACAAAGCCTGGGGGTGTTCACAGCATCCTCCAAACAGATGACCTGAGGGACTGAAGAGGCTGCCATGGGAGAAGTCATGGAAACACCACTGGCCTAGAGGGTAGGAGTCTCTGACTGTTGCTACGGGAAATCGAGTAAGTCAGAGAAGCCACCAGAAATTTCTTCATAGCCTCTCCAGGCTAGAATTTAAATAACCAGCAACCAGACTTCTCCGGCAGTTCAGTGGTTAAGACTCTACCTTCCAGTGCAAGGAGTGTGAATTCACTCCCTGGTTGGGGAACTAAGCTCCCACATGCTATGGGGTATGGCCAAAACTTAAAAACAATGAATAAATAAAATGGCAAATTTTTAAAAAAGTAACCAGTTGCCTCACAACCCTTTGCCTGCCCCCAGCCTCCTATCATACATATGTATCATACAACTACCATAAGTATAATTCCTCGGAGTTAGAGACCAAACAAAAACAAGAACTTCTTAGGGAAAAAGAACACAGAGATAAAGAAACAGATGCTAAACCTTGAAGAAAGTGAAACAGGAAAATAGAGTATCTGGGATGGAATGTGGGATTGGGTAGAGGGTCCAGACATTTCACAGGCAATGCAATTTGAATTAGTCCTGACCAGTGTGAAGGCTTCACTCAAGGAAAGATCTCCATCAGTGGTGAAGTCATCCAGGGAGCTGAAAAACAAATTATCAACCACAAAAGCAAACACTACTAGCTGTACTTGGGCTCCACCCTAGGGTTTAGGTTGAGGCCTGGGCATTCAACCTTTAAAAAAAAAAAAAAACAAAACAAAAACCTCCCCAGGTCATTATAGAGTATGAGGAGTGTTGAAAACCACGCTTTGAGATGCACATCTTTACACACAAAACAGTTTCTTATTTCAGATTATTAAACTTTGTTCCTAATAAAAAGGTGACTGTTCAAATTGTATGAAAATTTGGGGGTTCATGATAAAGACGGTTAAAATATTTCTAAGAAAAGGGTGTAACTAATTCACTTTCAAGGGGACTATACTTGGAAATGACGGTAATTATTTTTTGTATATGCAGGTTCACTCCTGTCTCTCAAACCGTTCCCTGACATTGGGAACAGAAGCCCCTTATCTACCATGTACCACTTTTATTCCTTGGAGCAGTGGTCCCCAACCTTTTGGGCACTAGGGACAAGTTTCATGGAACACAATTTTTCCAGAGCAATGGTTTCAGGATGATTCAATGTATTAGACTTATTGTGAGCTTTATTATTACCTCAGCTCTACCTCAGATCATTAGGCATTTAGATCCCAGAGGTTGGGAACTGCTACTTTAGGGTCTTTGTTCTTTCTTTTTTCATTCTCTTTAAGTTTTCATAACAGAATTTCCCTGTATCTTTTGCTGGCCAGCAGGATCCAGTGATAAGACTTGTGGCAGATTCTGCAGTAGGACCCCCCTACCCATCCCATCTACTTCAGTAAGTTTTGGCTGGATTAATGGAAAATAAAGACACTGAAACTCCAGTTTTCTGTCAAGCTGTGGGCATAAAGCAAGTGTTCAAGTATTTAATATTTAATTAATACCAAGTATTTAGTGGTAAACTGAAGATGAAATGGGTCTATTCTCAGAGGTAATGTACACAAAATACCTGCATGCTTACGATGTGGTTCATTTCATGGTGGGGATTCATAGACACGTACATTACTACAGCTCCCTTCCCCATCTTTTTCTCTGGCCCTGTTTATGTGCCTTCTACTTTGATTATTTAACTTATATGCAGAGTACATCATGTAAAATGCCAGGGTGGATGACTCACAAGGTGGAACCAAGATTGCTGGGAGAAATATCAACAGCCTCAGATATGCAGATGATACCACTGTAATGGCAGAAAGTGAAGAGGAATTAAAGAGCCTCTTGATGTGGGTGAAAGAGGAGAGTAAAAAGTCTGGCTTAAAACTCAACATTCAGAAAACAAAGGTCATGGCACCTGGTCCCATCGCTTCATGGCAAATAGATGTGGGAAAAATTGCAAACAGTGACAGATTTTATTTTCTTGGGTTCCAAAATCATTGCATATGGTGACTGCAGTCATGAAATTGAAAGACACTTGCTACTTGGAAGAAAAGCTATGACCAACCTAGACAGCATATTAAAAAGCAGAGACATCACTTTGTGACAAAGATACATATGGTCAAAGCTATGGTTTTCCAGTCTTGTGTGGATGTGAGAGTTGGACCATAAAAAAGGTTGAGTACTGAAGAACTGATGCTTTCGAACTGTGGTGCTAGAGAAAACTCTTGAGAGTCCCTTGGACAGCATGAAGATCAAACCAGTCAGTCCTAAAGGAAATCAATGCTAACTATTCATTGGAAGGACTGATGCTGAAGCTGAAACTCTAATACTATGACCACCTGATTGGAAGAGCTGACTCATTGGAAAAGACCCTGATGCTGGGAAAGATTGAGGGCAGGAGGAGAAGGGGACAACAGAGGATAAGATGGTTGGATGGCATCACCAACTCAATGGACATGAGTTTGGGTAAGCTCCAGGAGTTGGTGCTGGACAGGGAAGCCTGGTGTGCTGCAGTCCATGGGGTTGCACAGTTGGACATGACTGAACGACTGAACTGAACTGAACTGTCTCTTCAGATTCTGTGTTTGATTTCCTTTGAGCAATTTAAATTTAGCAGCTCTTGGTTTATTGATTTCTTTCTTGAAATTTAAAGTGTGCTCCTTAAAGTTGCTTTAACTACCATCCTGGAGGTGAGGAGATCTGCCTGAGACCTCTGTCATTCTGTTGAGCCCCTAGGGAGCAGCCTTACTGGATTGTCCAGAAAGGCAATTCCCAGTTCTCTTTAATCCTTTTAAGGCATTCCCTCCGTTGCTGTGTCTTTGTGGAAGAGTCTGGTCTTCTCAACCAAGAAGGGCATTCTGCATTCTCCAAACATGGGGGTAGGAAGAATGCTTTCCCAACTTGAGACCCATGTACAAGGGGGCTGGGGTGACCACGATGGTAACAGTGAAAGAGAAACTGTTGGGAGCTCTGCAATGGCATCCCCCCTCACAGCTGAAGAATACGGCTAAGGGTTTATAGAAGGGAAAAAAGAAAGTGCGGAATCCCAGCAGTAAAAACCTTCGTAACTACCCTCCAGCAGAGGGGTGGTTCTTTTCCACTTTTCTCTTGGCTGCTTGGGAGTTTTAGCTGATTATTGGCATATTACAGCTATGTGATGTTAAACATCTGTTTTCTAGGAAATATTTAGATAATTGAAAACAGGATTTGTTTAAATTCCAGACCCTGGGACAAAGCTTAGCCAAAGATCTCTTCCCACCGCCCACTCTTACACTGTAGCCTGGGTCTTTGGCCACAAGACCCTGCTGGGGCCCCAGCACAGGCTGCCTAGGGAATGGGTTCCCCCAAGGTTGCCAAAACCCAGACATTTGGCCTCATAGACTCAGAATGTCTGAAAGCAGAAATGCTCATTTTTGTCCAGATGAAATGCTCATTTTTATCCAGATGTTTTCG
Source organism: Antilocapra americana (assembly GCA_007570785.1). Lineage (NCBI taxonomy): Eukaryota > Metazoa > Chordata > Mammalia > Artiodactyla > Antilocapridae > Antilocapra > Antilocapra americana. The sequence continues at coordinate 2,414,004 of ML660781.1, forward strand.
CCACCAAAACAAAATTTAAAACAGCATAAGGAATTTCTTAACCTTCCCCAGTCTTACGTGCCTGCACTGATCTTAAACTCTTATTAAGCCCGACTTCATGGTTTTTAAGCAAGAACAACTCCATTTTAAGTCAGTTACATTATCAGGAGCTCCTTATTGGTTAGTTACAGGCAATACAGAGTCAGGATTTTGCATATATATATTAATAGCAATAATAGACCACAACTATGGAATATTTTCTGTAAGTTGGGACACAATGGTAAGTGCTTTAAATGCAATAATTAATTAGTCCTTACAGGATCCCTATACAGTAAGTACCATCATTCACTCTGTTTTATAAATGAGAAAATAGAAACACAAAGAAGCTTAGCATCTTGCACCAAATCTGAGGAACCGGAAGGATGCTAGGATGAAGACCAATAGGGGTGAACATTTAAGCAGGGGAAATCATGACTTCTAGGACAAGTTTAAGCTGAGGTGTCAATGAGGCACCTACGTGGAAAAATAAACTAAGCCTTTGGACCCCGATGCCTGAAATTCAGAGCAAAGTAAAGACTAGGAATGTAAACTGGGAGACATGAGGGTATGGGTCACATTCAGGTCATGGTACTGGAAGGGAACATCTAAGCAAGAGTGCTGAGAAGTCTGGGCACATTAGGCCATCAGAAAGAGGAGCGAACAAACGCAAAGGACTGGCCAGTGGAGTGGGCATGAGAGATGGAAGAGTTGGATGAGTTGAGTGCAAAGTAAGGAAGCATTTCCAGGAAGAGGGAGTGGTCAACTTGTCAAAGGGCCAACAGGGGAAATGTGATGAGATGAGACACATGGCAACAGGAGGTCATCGCAGCTCTTGATGAGCGTAGTTGCCTCAAAGCCTGCCTGGATGATCTGCTGGTAGACTTACTTACAACACTGCTGTCCTTCCCAGGTCTTGGAATTCCAGTCACTTACACCGCCATTCCAAATTCAGCCACGCACTAATGGATCTTCTCTCCCCTTTAGTCTGAATACCTGCACTTCTCAAATCTTAAACTCAAGTGTTACAAGCTCAGTCCTTTCAGCACTCCCCTTCTTTACCTCAGTGTTACTGACCTGTTATCTCACTGCTACCTTAATCAATAGGAATAGAAGTTATTGGCCTGTTCCGTAAAGAGGACAGACAAGACATTCAGGCAAGGCTTTACTGGGGCTCCTGCTGCAGCACAAGAAAGTGAAAGCAAGTAACAGGTTCCATTCCTCCCCAGAGGGGAAGGAGCTGGTTCCTTCTGTGGGGTGAGGGTAGGGGCAGGTCCAGGGTTCCAGCTGAAGAGGTGGCTTATGTGGTCTGCCCACCGCCTTGGTGGTGCTGTGTGCAGGGTGCATGGGTAGTACCCTGCTTTTGCTTCTGGCTCTTCAGAAGGGGCAGCTTGGGTTTTGGTCTTTTTGTATCTTTTTGTCCATTATTTGCCCCAACTGAGCATGCAAATAGCTATTTTTAGTCCCATAAAATTTTCGTGTACTTTGTTGCTCAAGAATACATTTGTCCAGGTGTAAGCACTCAGCGGGTCCCAGGTCCCAGCCTGTCTCACCACCATACCTTCTTTTGCTCCACTTCTCCTTGACCCCTTCATTTCTCCTTCTGATACTCTGACTTTCTTCAATTCTTTTTCTTTCATACTAAAATCCTTTTGTTCTTCCCCCCATCCATTGCTCCCCCCCATCAACAATGAAGTTCACATTCTGGTTCTCAGGGGACTGAGCTGCTAGAGAAAGTTAGACCACCCCCCCCCACCCCAGACAGATGCCACTGTGAATTCCCAATTTTCGATCCCGTCTGGTCCCCCCTTGCCTCCCATTACCTGCCTGGCCATCCTCCTGCTGGCCAACAGTCAGATCCCATCTCAACTCCCCACCATCAGTTTCCTTATTTCAAACCTTTAACAATCTCCTCCCTAGCTCATCCATCCCCCCTCCACCAAAGGAACACTTTTGCCAACTTGGAAAATCTTTTTAGAAAACAGATTCCACAACTTCTGGTCCAACTCAATGCTCTCGGGGTACACAATCAACCTGAAGGAGAAATGATCAATTCTGGATCCTGGGGACAGCCTGATTCATATTCCACCCCTGAGCCAGACAGAGAAAGCCCTGCCATGGGAAATGGATGACAGAGGTAAAGGATGAACACTGGCAGTGATGCAGACATTCTTCCCAATGGTGGGGGGCCACCTGTGCCCCTCAGCATCACAATGGAGGCCTGATTCTTACATGGCAGCTCATGGCCCCCTCAGACACACCCGGAGCCAGGCAGGGCCTTTCCATTCCTCGGCCGTGCATGACTCTTAATACTTAAAGATGAACACACAGGTCCCTTGGGTATTTTAGCTCCACCCTCATCCCCTGTCCTAGGACATGTACAGAATGCAATAGAATCTGATAAGATACTAACAATGGAAAATATCCCAACAATTCCCTAAAGAATCAGAAGGAGTCTTGGATGCACCAGGTATTAGCTGGGTGCACTGTATGGCATCATAGTTATGCCAGGTGCTGTACCAGGCTCTGGGTAGACAGTGATCAACTGGACAGTTTTTACCCTCGTGGACTAATAGGGGAGATAAGCTTTAAACAAGCTCGCTCACAAATCAAAATATAATTGTAAACAATGAAATTGCTACCAAAGAAAAAGTATGGTGTGGTTATGGGTTGAATTGTGTCCCATGCCCCACCCCCCTAAAAACACCCCAGGACCTCAGAATGGAAGCTCGTTTGAAGATAGGATAGTTGTAGATATAATTAGCTGAGTTAAGATGTGTCATACTACAGCAGAGTGGGCTCTCAACCCAATACAACTGCTGCCCTTGTTAGGAAGAAGAGAGAAGCACAGAGAAGCCCTGTGAAGACAGAGACAAAGACAGGGAAGATGGCCCTATGAGAATGGAGATGGAGACTGGAGTTACACCACCAGACACCAAGGAACACCAGGGGCCAACCAGATGCTAAGAAGAGGTAAGGAAGGGTCATCCTTCTAGAGGCTTCAGAGAGCACGTGGCCCACCAACACCTTGACTTGAGATGTCCAGCCTCCAGAACTGTAAGAGAGTACATTTCTGTTGTTTTCTTAATTGCTTCATTAGATTCTATTTAAAGTGCCTTTATGCAATCTCATTTTTAAAACTAAACATTTCCAAAGTAGAGTGAATAATATATTGAACTTCATATAACCATTATCCAGATTACATAATTATCAACCCAGGGTCAATTTTACTACATCTGCAACCCTACCTATTTTTGGTCCTCCCACCTTAGATTACTTTTTGGAAAAAATTTAAATATAATTTCACCCATAGCAAATTCAGTTATGCACATCTAAAATATTTTATTTTTTATTTTTTTTAAATTTTTTAATTTTTTTATTGTTTTTGCCATACAATGTCATGATATCACCATGGGTTTACATATGCTTCCCCTCCAGAACCCCCCTCCCTCCTCCCTCCCGCCCGGGAAATCTCGCTGCACCAGCTCCGAGCATCAATCCTGGGCTGGCGATTGATTAGACATATGATAATTAACTTGTTTCAATGCCCTTCTCCCATATCATCCCACCCTTACCCTCATCCACAAAGTCCACGAGTCTATTCTATACATCTGCGTTCCTTTTGCTGTCTCGCATGTTGGGTTCTCGTTACCGTCTTTCTAAATTCCATATATATGTGTTAATATACTGTATTGTTGTTTTTGCTTCTGGCTTACTTCACTCTGGATAATGGGCTCCAGTTTTGTCCATCTGAGTAGAATTGCTTCAAATGAATTTTTTTTTTAATGCTGAGTAATATTCCATTGTGTATATGTACCACAGCTTTCTTATCCATTCATCAGTTGATGGGTATCTAGGTTGCTTCCATGTCCTGGCTATTGTAAACAATGCAGCGATGAACATTGGGGTACACGTGGCTCTTTCAATTCTGGTTTCCTCGGTGTATATGCCCAGCAGTGGGATTGCTGGGTCATATGGCAGGACTATTTGCAGCTTTTTAAGGAACCTCCACACTGTTTTCCATAGTGGCTGTACTAGTTTGCATTCCCACCAACAGTGTAAGAGGGTTCCCTTTTCTCCACATCCTCTCCAGCATTTATTGCTTGTAGACTTTTGGATGGCAGCCATTCTGACTGGTGTAAAGTGGTACCTCATTGTGGTTTTGATTTGCATTTCTCTGATAATGAGTGATGTTGAGCATCTTTTCATGTGTTTGTTAGCCATTTTTATATCTTCTTTGGAGAAATGTCTGTTAAGTTCTTTGGCCCACTTTTTAATTGGGTTGTTTATTTTTCTAGAATGGAGCTGCAGGAGTTGTTTGTATATTTTTGAGATTAATTGTTTGTCTGTTGCTTCATTGGCTATTATTTTCTCCCATTCTGAAGGCTGTCTTTTCACCTTGCTTATAGTTTCCTTTGTTGTGCAAAAGCTTTTAATTTTAATTAGGTCCCATTTGTTTATTCGTGTTTTTATTTCCAATATTCTGGGAGGTGGGTCATGGAGTATCCCGCTTTGGGTTATAGCAGAGAGTGTTTTGCCTATGTTATCCTCTAGGAGTTTTATAGTTTCTGGTCTTATGCTTAGATCTTTGATCCATTTTGAGTTTATCTTTGTGTATGGTGTTAGAAAGTGATCTAGTTTCATTCTTTTACAAGAGGCTGTCCAGTTTTCCCAGCACCACTTGTTAAAGAGGTTGTCTTTTCTCCATTGTATATTCTTGCCTCCTTTGTCAAAGATAAGGTGTCCATAGATGCATGTATTTATCTCTGGGCTTTCTGTTCTGTTCCATTGATCTATATTTCTGTCTTTGTGCCAGTACCATACTGTCTTAATGACTGTGGATTTGTAGTATAGCCTAAAGTCAGGTAAGTTGATTCCGCCAGTTCCATTCTTCTTTCTCAAGATTGCTTTGGCTATACGAGGTTTTTTGTATTTCCATACAAATTGAGAAATTATTTGTTCTAATTCTTTGAAAAAGATCTCTGGTAGCTTGATAAGAATTGCATTGAATCTATAGATTGCTTTGGGTAGTTCTAAAATATTTTAAAAGTAAATACAATATTATTGTTCTACCTAAATAAAACAATATATTTTAATATCATTAGATATACAGGCAATTTTCAAATACCCTTCATTGTATCATAAATATTTTCATGATTTCTTGTACTTATAATCTAGAGCTAAACGGTGTGTAGACATTGCCATTTGCCATTTCTCTGTCAATACGAGGTATCCATCGTTCTCCTCTCTGGGACTTTAATCCTGGAAAATCTTTATCAGTTTTATAAATCAGATTCCATTGGCATTGTCAAACCTGATTCTCCATCCTCATTGTTTTCTTTAAAATTCTGGCTAGACCTAGAAGCCTGATGAGAGTCCAGGTTTTGTTATTTTACCGAGAATACTTCATAGGTGATAGGGGCCCTTTTTATTAGAGTTTGGTTGTTTTACAATGGTGTGTTAATTTCTGCTGTACAACAACGCAAATCAGCTATATGTATACGTATATTCCCCTCTCTCTCAACCCCCCCACCCCTGATTTCTGCTGTTTTAAGCCATCCAAGTTATGGTACTTTGTAACAACAGCCTTTGGAAACTAATATGGGTGCTATATAAGATATAATAAGAGGTGGGGCCTAATTGAGATTGGGATATGTATCATTAGATTCCTTTGGGAGTAAATAATAGAAAGATGTGCTGACTCATTTAAAAACAAGGGATTTAATCAAATGAAATCAATTTACTTTTAATCCAGAGAAATCAAAGTAAATGCTGAATAAGCAAGTCTTGGAAAATCAGAAATCATGGCAGTTCTGGGATCTGAGAGCCCAAATGAATAGGCAGACTTGCCAGGGCATCACTCTCAGAAGCATGTCCCTACTATTCTACTTCCTGGACTCATCTGACCAAAATTTAAAGTTCTGAGAGAGGGAGAGAGAAGGAAATTGATTTAGCTTTTGTCATGTGTCAACCCCTTGGAGGGCTGGTAGAATTAATTAGGAAAACCGGGCATCTTGACAGCCCAACCCATAAAGACTACTTGCATCCCCAAAAGAAAATCAGAGTGCTTGTAAGAAAAGGAAAGAGATACCTGAAAGGAAAAACAGAGTACATGACTCTCTGAGGAAGTGATTTTTCTGCTGACTCTTAAAGGTTGATTAGAAAATAGGCAGACAGGGACTTTCCTGGTGGTTCAGTGGTTGACTCCACACTCCCAGGGCAGGGGGTCCTGGCTCAATACCTGGTAGGGAAGCTAAGATCCTACATGCCTTGCAGCCAAAAAACCAAAACATAAAACAAAAGCAATAGAACATCAAATTCAATGAAGACAAAAAAAAAAAAAATAGAGACTAGAGGTTGAGGGATGACAGGAATGAAGATAAGGTCATTGGAAAAAGCTTTGTAAATTCAAAGAACTAGCCAGTATAGAGGGATATCATGGGTATGACATTACCTGAGAAGAGAAGCCTGGAAGAAGAACACCTATTTAGGTGGAAGACAAAGATTTTCATTTGGGCACTCTTTAGTTTCAGAAGTCCTCTAAAAACACAGGAAATCATTCAACAGGAAGTTGAATATACGAGTTATGGCTTGTGAGAGAGGTCTGGATGCCCATGTAAATTGCAGAGTTATTGACATATAAATGGAAATGGGCATTTAGGGAGACAGTGTAAAAGAAGAGAATAGGTTTCACAATCAAGCCTTGAGCATTTCCAACATTTAAAGCAGTGGTAGCCTCTAAAGCAATTCCAACTCCTCCTCCATCAGTAGGGATGTTTAGCCTCACTTCCCAAAATGCACATTTACTTAAAATTAGGCACATGAGCCATTGTCCTCAAATATTTTGTACACTATGGATTTTTTTAATTGAAATCAATTCAAATAAAAATTAATATAAACCTAAAGAACACTGATTTGGAGGTTGGGGTAGAAGAAGGGGAGCCAACTAAGGGGTAGCCAGAGAGGCAGAGGTAAAACTAGCAGAATAGGATATCATGACATTTTTTAAAGTGTTTAAAGGAAAAGGTAGTGGTTATAATATCAAGTATTGCTGAGCCATCTAGTAAAATTAGGACCAGAGAAAAGTCTTTAGGTTTGTTACCTGATAGATGGTGTTGACTTTGATAAGAGCAGTTTCCATGGAGTGATGAGTTTTGAAGCCATACAAGAGAAATGAAAAATAAAGGCATGCACTCACTTCATTGCCCCAACTACACTGCAAGGTGAAAATCATCACTGTCATTGGTAGATAAGAGAATCAAGGCTCAGGGCTGTAAAGACCATGCCTTGGCTTTTATACTGCAGGAGGAAGAATGAAAATTTAATACCAAGCCTGCCCAGATTTATAACGTTGGGTTCTTCCATGGAAGAAAGCTAAAAGGTATAAAATGTCATTAGGTAGAAGCAGAGCCTGGGTTAAAGTGGGAATGATTGGTCATAAATTGTCCAATGTTGGTGGCAGAGCTTTCTGGGAACTCCAGTTGAAGAGTAGAGCAAAACTCCTCATTCAAGACTCCTGAGCAGAAAGGCAGGTTCACCCAACCTCTAAGAGGTGATATAGGACTTCCCTGGTGGTCCAGTAATTAAGACTCCGAGCTTTCACTGCAGGGAGTAAGGGTTCAGTCCCTGGTTGGGGAAGATCCTGTGTGCCATGAGGCCAAAAAAAAGGGGGGAACGATCTAAGTAAAATGTGTCTTAGGAGGAGATTGAGTTCTAACAGCCCATACTATAAAACTTGTCTAGAGCAAAAACATGTCCCTTTAAAAGTCCACTCCATTGGAGAATAACATTCTTTACCAACCAGACACTTCTGCCTCCTGCGAGAACAGATCTTTGTTCTTTGAATGAGCACCAGATAAATCCGTTGACTTGCGCTGTGGGGCCATATTGTGTGAAAACAGCGTCTCTATAAACAGAGGATGAACCAGGATGTACCTGAGGACCCTAAGACAAACAAGGGAGCAGGAGAGCCACACCTCCTTTCACACGGCATGTTGGGGCATTCGCTCACCAAGCAGATTAGCTGGTGGTATTTAAACTGCTTTCATTCTTGCTGGGCTGTTTGGGCTATAAGGGCTGGATTTCACCTTCCACCATAAACAGCTAGGACAGGGGACACTGTTTCCAGGCGTTGGACTAGGAATCAGGTGTTTTCAGACTTTGGGGCACAGGTAGCACAGGGCTGTGAATCCTGGGGGAAGAGAAACAAATGAGGTGGGCCTCTGACCGCCCAGCTCTCTTTCCAGAACACAGGAGTGGGGAAGGGAACACAGAGCCTCTCTGAGCTGAGGAAATAGAGCTGGAAGCTTGGGGAGGCTGACACAGCCGGAAATTCAGGGCAGAGTTCTGGAAAGGACAGAGATATGCATGAAAAGTATTTCAGTGAGGTGCACAGGGGTCCCTGATTTTTGCTGGGTGCTGGCTACATACGTGCTTTTCAGGCAAGATTACTGGAGTGGGTTGCTGTTTTCCTCCTCCATGGAATCTTCCCAACCCAGGACTGTGCCTACTGCATTGGAGGTGGATTCTTTACCCGCTGAGCCATCAGGGATGCCCAGATCCACCCTAGCAAAGCTCAAAGGGATCAAAGTGATCCACAGGTAGCTTCTCTGCCTGCCAAAAGCTCCGCACAATATGTGAAGGAAGAAAACAGAATTTTAAATCACTAGATGTCCCAAGAAACAGGAAAATATACTCTTATGATCACTCTGAAATGTGTGTAGTTGAATTTGAGCTAAATGACCCAGCCTTGCTCCCTGCATAAAACCCCAACTCAAGGCCAGCCCTTTGCTCTTTTTTTTTTGGCCTCACTGCACAACATGTGGGATCTTAGTTCCCTGACCAGGGATCGAACCCATGGCCCGTACAGCAGGTGAGCAGAATCTTAACCATCTTATGGATTGCCTGGCATGTAATAGGTGCTCCGTAAATGGTATATGTTATTTAAGAAATAATAAGGAATAGTTGGATATATTAAATTGCTAAAATTCATTTTCTTAAATTTTATTGGAGTATAGTTGACTTACAATGTTGTGTTTGTTTCAGGTGTACAGTTTAGTGATTCAGTTATATATATGCGTTCATGTGTGCATGCTCAGTTGCTTGAGTTGTGTCTGACTCTTTGCGACTCTATGGACTATAGCCTGCCAGGCTCCTCTGTCCTTGCGATTCTCCAGGAAAATACTGGAGTGGGTTGCCATTTCCTCCTCCAGGGGATCTTTCTAACCCAGGGATTGAGCCCTCATCTCTATGCCTCTTGCATTGGCAGGCAGATTCTTAACCACTAGTGCCACCAGAGAAGCCTCAGATTTTTTTCCCATATAGGTTATTACAGACTATTGAGTAGAGTTCTCTATACTATATAATAGGTCCTTGTTGGTTATCTATTTTATATATAGTTGTGTGTGTATGTTAATCTCAAGCTTCTAATTTATCCCTCCCTGCCCAATGTTTCCCTTCTGGTAACCATAAGTTTGTTTTCAAAATCTGTGAGTCTGTATATGTTTTGTAAATAAATTATTTATATAAGTTTTTAAAAACTTATATTCCATATATGAGTGATATCATACAACATTTGTCTTTCTCTGTCTGACTTACTTCACTTAGTAAAATAATCTCTAGGTCCATACATGCATGCATGTGTGCTGAGTTGCTTCAGTCATAGCCAACTCTTTGCACACTATGAACTGTAGCCCACAAGGCTCCTCTGTTCATAGGATTCCCAGGCAAGAATACTGGATTAGGTTGCCATGTTTTCACATTGCTATAAATGGCATTATAAAATTTTATATATCAAAACATCAATAAAATTAAAGGACAGATGGGGAAATGTTGCCAACACATATGAGAGCCTTAATAAATAAAGAGTTCATACAAATTGACAAAAATGTATAGAGACAAAGGAAGTAAACATAACTCACAGGAAGATAAATATTTGTTTATTATAATAATAATATTTAAATATTTAAAGTATAAATGATAAATAAATATTTAAAACATCACTTAAGCTCACTAATAACCAAAGAAATGTAAATTAATAATGAGGTGGTAAATAAAACATTATTTCTGGAAAGCCATCCACAATATATATCAATAATCTTAAAAAATGCCCATGCTCTGAGAGCCAATAATGCCTCTTTTAGGGTTAAATTCTTAGGCAATAACCAGAGAAGTGGACAAAGATTGATTAAAAGTACTTGCAGTATTATTTATAACAATCGTGTTCAGGTTATGATATTCTAAGTTGCCTATTTCTGTTTTTTGTGGCTTTAATGTTGTAATCATGTTGCTTTACCAATAAACATGCATTCATAAAAGAACCTCTGTTATGTTAAGACATAATAACACCTCCCCACAGGGTTGCAAAGAGCTGGACATGACTTAGTGACTGAGCACTGACACCACCACTTCGAGAGATCTGCAGATTGCTTTGAACAAGTCATTGCTGTTTCTTGGGCGCTCAACAAAACGCCTGAATGTTCTGTTGTGGCTGCAGATTGGGGGATGGTTCTTTTGTCTTCTTGGGTGCCAGAAAAATACCAGTGTTGCTTGTACATATATTTGTGGCATGGTTGATGGTTAGCTTGCCATGTGGCTTCATAAATAACAGGATTTCATCTACAAAATGGATAGTCGGTCTGTCTGCAGTGGGGAACACAGAAGCTTGAGAAATGTCTACAAGTCCAGCCCTAACTAAGCTGAGTCAAATGCAGGATGGAGTCCAGAGCCACTGAGAGTGACTGGCTGTTTGTCCCTGAAAGAAAACCTCCTCGGCAACTTGCCATCTTATCTCTCCCTTCCACTGGTAAGCTTGCAGTTTTTGAAAGACTAAAAAAAAAAAAAAAAAAAGTAAGAAGAACGATAACTTTTGCTTTTTTTGGTAAGAGATTTTTTTTAAAGAGCAGTGGTGTTTAGAATAGTCACAGTCTGGAGATGCTCTGCCATCCTAGAAGTCCCTGAAGGCATCACTTTTAACACCTTTATTTTTGGAACCGCTTGCCAAGAAGCGGAGTTCATTTTCTGGAGCGAAATCTGGTGGAGAAAGCTAACGGCACTTTGTACCTCCATCATACGTTCTCTCAAAGAGGAAAAAAAAAATACAGGACTGCATGTTCAGTTGAGTCTGAGATGTTTCATTTTCGACACAGAATCACAGAGCAGGAAGAAACCAGAAAGTTCTGGCATGGTTGGTTGGAAGCCTCAGTATAGGGGCTGTAAACCAGCCTGGCTTCCCAAGATCCAGATTGAGGGCCAGGAGGGACTTCCCTGAGAGTAGAGCAGTTAAGACTGCACTTCCAATGGAGGGGATGCAGTTTCAATCCATGGTCTGGGAACTAAGATCCTGCATGCCGTGTGGTATGGCCAAAAATTAAAAACAAGCCAAAAACAGACTTAGGACTGGAAGAGGAGGGGAACTGTGTTCATCTTTAACCAGTCCTGGCCATACATACTGCTCTGATGGAGCCAACACCTCCACCCACCAGCTGTGAATGCTTCTCCATTGTCTATGTTCTGTCTCTTTCACAGAAAGAGAAAAAAATACCCTTCATTCTCCCAGCAGGGGCCTTGGCCCAGCCCCAGGCAATTACTGCATCTCCTCTGACCCTACATCCTCAGTATTCTATAGGTGATCCTCATCCATTCAGGCCCAGGGCTGCAGGAGCTTGTCGTGAACATTCTAGGAACTCTGAGATGAACAGGGCAGGCGTTTGCAGCCACGGAGAGTGTCTTCGGCTCTTGGCAGGTGCAGGGCTGAGAGGGGCCGATTCATGTTGCCCCTGGGGGAAGCAAGGTGCCTGCCACAACCTGTCAGAGGCTAGTGCTCCTGAGGCTGCTTGCCTTCTGTCAGGCCACAGACTGGCAAGGTGTGCACCCCAAGAGCCGCAGGTGCCAGTCTCCTGAGTGATCAAGTGTGGCCCAGCAAGGGTGGTTGGTGGGAGAGGGGGCAGGCTTTCTACCTAGTTTCCCATCTGTAGTCAATAAGTCCTGCTGATTCCCATCACGGTGATCTCTGCAGATGGCAGCTCTGGCCCTCTTTTCCTGTTCTAGTTAATCATAAAAAAATAAATAAAGAGTGTATCCATCTCATGGGATTCCCAGGTGGTGCAAGTGATAAAGAATCTGCCTGCCAAAGCCAGAGGTGCAGGAGACTCGGGTTTGATCCCTGGGTTGGGAGGATCCCCAAGAGGACATCATGGCAATTGACTCCTGCATTTCTTTACTGCAAAATTCCATGGTCAGAAGAGCCTTGCGGGCTACAGTCCATGGGGTTGCAAAGAGTCGGACACGATTGAGCATGCACGCAACACACACCCATCTGACACTTACCTAAGGAAATCCCCAAACTCTGGGGATGGAAGAAGATGGGTTTAGCAACATCTGGTGTCCATCAGACTGGTTCCGTGAGCTGAGCCCAGGGCCGAAGTGTGGAGGTCCATGTCGGATGGGGGCCAGGACCACATGCTTCAGAGACAGGGGGCCACGCAGACTTTGCTTGTCCTTCTCAATCACCCTCTCTATCTTCCACTGGGAGAGAAGCCTGGAAGGTGGGCCAGAAGCAAGCTTGTGGGAAATGTGTGTGACCAGGGGAAAGGATATAGCTCAGGAAAATGGCTCCTCCATGCCTAGCTTCCCCTCTCCTCAGTCCCACTCTGGACCCCAACGTTGGCCAGATTGCTCTTTTCTAGAGGTTTTATAATGTGGCTTGACCAGCTCCAGCCCTTTTGTTCTCCTTGCTGCCTTTTTAAAAAAGTCTCAATGAGATTTCTATTGATATCCTCTACTCTCACCAACCTTCAGCCCTCTTCTTCTTGCTCCATTGGGTTCCCTGCCCAGCCTGACCTGTCACTATGAAGACTCTGCTGCCAATACGTGCATGTCTCTTGTCTCCCTGTCATCCCTGACTCTGCCTGGAGACCCTCCAGGTCAGGGTCTGTCTGTCTGTCGGTTTTCTTTTATCTTCCTCCCAAAGGGCCAGGTGCTACTAAGGAAAATCACATAAAGAGTTAGGTCATGAGGCTGCAGGTGTGTAGCTCCTAATCATATTCATTGATCCTTTATCAAGCCCCGACCCACCTTTCTCACCGGCTTTTACTCACCTTCACCATCCCCACCATCCTTCCCTTACAGCCTACCTGCCCCACCCTCATCACAGGTGAGCTTCCCCCAGCTTCCCAGGGCAAACAGAAGTCACCACCCAGGAATTCCCTCATCTTCACTTCCTTCCCACCTCTGTGGAGTCACCCATCCTTCTCCCCTGCCTTGGAGAGACACTGGCTCCCCTGTGTGTGCCCGGCTTCTCAGCCCTGTCCTCCTCTTCCTCAGCTGGCTCAGCTTGTTAATCCAGCTCAGCTTTAATGACGTCATCTCCCCTGTTCTCCACCTCCATCTACTCAGCTCATCAACACAGTCAAGTCTCTCCAGAGTCAGTCTCTTCCTTCTTCAACTTGGTCCATTTGCTGAAACATAAGAAACCAATACTCAGCCAGTGGACTATCACCAACACCCACCCCACCCCTGACCCACCCCCCAGTGCTCTGTGAGGCCTCTAACGCAGTTAACCATCCACAAATCTCAAAGTCTTCCCTGGTTTCCCCCATACCTCTCTGAAAAATATCCCCCTAGGCTTATGGTCCAATTCCAACAGCCCTGGCTTCCCCTAGATTTTGCTCTTCCCCATAGCTTCTCCTTTGCTGTCTTTATCTTGTTCTACATGCCTCCCTGGGTGACCTTCTCAACAGCTTCAGCTTCAATAACCCCTTGTCTATCAATGACACCCAAATCCAAGCCTCCATACACTCTTACTCTTCACCTCCCTGGAAAGTACCACAGGTCCCCCCATGTCCCACACCCCATCACCAGACTCGTCTTCTTCCCTCTCTGATCTCTCTTAGCATCACCATCTATACAGCCTCCCAAGCTAATAACATGATTCATTCTTCACCACTCCTGCTGAACTTTTCACCCCTCCTCAAACCAGCCAGGCCCTTTCACAGCCGTAATCATTCTGTCTTTTGTGCCTTTACCACCCTTGTTTGGCTGGCAAAGCTCTGCTTCTATCTGTAAAGTCAGGGCAAAGGTCAGCGACCTCTTTTTGCACACCTCTGCCCTCTTCCCGGGCGATTAGTTGCTTGCCCCCTTGTGCTCATATAGCATCTGCTGCCTTTCCTGTCATGGTCTGTCACGAAGCAATCTACCCTGGCCAGGGTTGCCTTCTCCTCCAGGCTCAGGGCTCTGAAAGGCAGCTTCTTTTCCATTTGTTAATAAATAGTATCTAGCACAGAGTCTAGCCCTAGTTCATATTATCTCGAGTGGCAGAATAGGAATTCCTGACTGCTATTTTGTATGCATGTGTGTGAATGTTTTTTTTAAATTTTTATTGAAGTGTAGCTGTTTTACAATGTCATGTTAGCTTCAGGTGTACAGAAAGTGAATCAGTTACATACTCACTTTTTCAGATTCTTTTCCCATATAGGTTATTACAAAATATTGAGTAGAGTTCCCTGTGCTAAACAGTAGTAGCTGACCGCCATCTTAGGTCTCAGTCTTCCCTGACCATGGCAGGCTATGACCTGGGTTTTGTAGAGTCAGGCTGAGGCAGACAGACTTGGATTTGGCTCTCAGCTCCAACATTTTCTAGCCACATGACCTTGGGCAAGTTATATGAGCTCTCTAAGCTTCAGGGAAATGGAGATATTATCACCCTTACCTCACGGACTTACTATGAGAATTAAATGAAATGATGCCACGTAAAATATACAGCAGAGCGCCTGGCTCAGAGTAAGAACTTTATAAATGTTAGCCATTATTATTAATAATGTGAAGGCTCTTCTGTAGGCTCATGGAGCAAAGCTATAATCTTTTTAAAACCTTCGGCAATCAAGGGCTTTAAGGCAAGTTTGAATTAATAAGTTTCTGATGAATTTGGGTCTTCAAGGCATAGGAAATAAAAGTGTATGATATCTTATGTTTGAGTATAACAGCAAGCTTCAATGTATATTTCATCCACCCAGTGAAATCAGAAACAAGTCTTCACGCCTATTTGAAATGAGACATCCAACAGGGAAAATAGAAAGATACCCATTCTGAGTAGTCATGCTTCACCAAAAAGTTTAGAAAGAACTCCAGCCATTTTCTTGATGGATAAGGCTTCCTCTACCCTTTCTGGAGGGCCGAGAGGCAGTAGAACATGACATGTCACTTCCTTCTTTAAATGTCCTGAAACATTGACAGATATACTTTTGTACAGATGTGCCCATGATGCATCATATTGAATTATTAACTTTCTCTCTTAAAGATTATTAATGTCTACCTTCCACTGGAACAAGAGAAAAAAAAAAAAAAAAGAAATCTCTCTAGGCTTCCAGGAGAAACCCAACAAGTTACCATTCTATACGTGAAAACTGCATGAATAATAATTTGCAGGGTTTTGATAGATTTCATTCATAAACACTTTGTGGTTTACTAAAAGTTGTTAACTCAGTCTGCATGTTTAGGCAGAGCCTGAAGGGTTCCACCCAGGCCCTGAAAAAGTGATCAGAAGTCAAGAGAAGAGATGAGGGATATTTTACAGCTGGGTCCAGACTAGGTTTTCAAGTCAGTTAATGTGGGTCAATTATGTCTGGGGTCTGAGATGAGCTGTATAAAAAGAGCATTGAAAATAGAAGACATGGTCCCTGGTTTCAGAGGGTGTTATGAGCTAAATTGTGTTCCCTGTCTAATTCATATGTTGAAGTTCTAACTCCTAGTACCTCAGAATATGATTGTATTTTGAGATCAGGTCTTAATTTTTTTCTGTTTTGTAAATAAGTTTATTTATACCATCTTTTTAGATTCCATATATAAGTGATATAATATGGTATTTGTCTTTGACTTCACTTTGTATGATAATCTCTAGGTCCATCTATGTTGCTGCAAATGGCATTATATCATTCTTTTTTATGGCTGAGTAGTATTTCACTGTGTATATAGTATATGTGTATATATGTATATGTATACATCTATATATCTCATTATCCATTCCTCTGTCAATGGGAGATAGGGTCTTTGAATAGGTAATTAAGCTAACATGAGGTCATTATAGTGGGCCTTAACCCAATACGACTTGTGTCCTTACAAAAAGAGGGGATTAGGGGACTTCCCTGGTGGTCCAGTGTTTGAGAATCCACCTGCCAGTGCAGGGGGACATGGGTTTGATCCCTGGTCTGGGAGGATTCCACATGCCACACAGCAACTGTGTCCCCTAACTACTGAAGCCCACGTGCTCTAGGGCCCATGCTCCCCAACAAGAGAAGCCACTGCAAAAAGAAGCCCACGCTCCATAACTAGACAATAGCCCCTGCTCGCCACAACTATGCGTGCAACGACAAAGACCCAGAGAGGCCAAAAATATACACAAAGAGAAGGCCATGTGAGAATACAGGGAGAGGACAGCCATCTGCAAGCTTAGGAGAAAGGTCTCAGAGGAAACCAACCCTGCCGACACCGTGATCTCGGACTTCTAGCCTCTAGAACTTGAAAAAATAAATGTCTATGCCCTTATCTACCTCATCTGTGGTACTGGCTTATGGCCGCCCTAGTAAAGAGGTTTAGGGGGGTGATCAGAAATTGCATCTCTTTTATCACCACCACCCCCACCTCACTGCCTTCCACAGTCCCAATTCTTGTATCATCTATGACCACAGGGCCATGGATTCCTCCCAGGTCTCCTGGGGCCCCCTCATCTGTCCCTGCATGGGGGCATGGGTAGAGTCTCTCTCTGGTCTCTGTCACTTCCCAGTGAGGAGCTGTGTGTCCTCACAACCTTATCAGGCCTCTGTTCTTGACCAGAGAGTCTCCAAGGTCAAGACCACCCCCATGCCCATCACATCATCCCTCTCAACACCGATAGGCTAACCCCTTGGGAATCCCCTGACCAATCGGAGCATGGCTTCCCAGGGGCTGGCATCTGACCCTGCCTCGCGAGCCAAAGCCATCCGCTACCCTTCCTTCTCCTTCCGCTTTTCTTTCTGCGCCACCTCCTCTGTTCTGCCGGGGGCTCATGGCCCTCCCTGAAAAACCCCCATCCGCAGGCTCAGGCATCTGTCACGTCCTCCTCTCAGCCTGGAGTTCCTGCCTGCTTTTGGCTGCTTTGGGCCAAAAAACAAACACGCTAGGCATCTTAGGTTGAATTACAACCCTTCACACACCTCTTATTCATTCCTTTTGCTAACAGTTGTCTTCAAATATTTGTCTGAGAGAAGAAAAATGTTCTGTGTGGCTCTGGAGGGCAATGTTAAGATCTGTGTGTGGAGACTGTGGGAGGCAGTTGCTTCCTCTGTAAAAGGGCAGAGTCGTTGGCCATAGCGGAGTCTGGCGGGATGCTATCCTCTGAGGAAGGACATTTCTGATCTAGAAGCCATACAGTGGCTCTTTCTCCCCTGCACCCACTCCTCTTCCTCATCTTCCTCCAGGTGCTTAATGCTGGGAGCAGTACCACCACTTGCCTTTGCCCAAGTTAGTGCCTGCAATTCAGCCTTGAATCCCATCTCTTCTTCTGCACTGAACCTCTCACCATGGTGCCCTGGGCCCTCGATGACCTGAGTCCAGCCCATGCCTCTGTCTCATTTGAGATGCAGTCG
Source organism: Antilocapra americana (assembly GCA_007570785.1). Taxonomy (NCBI): domain Eukaryota; kingdom Metazoa; phylum Chordata; class Mammalia; order Artiodactyla; family Antilocapridae; genus Antilocapra; species Antilocapra americana. The sequence goes on from ML660781.1 coordinate 2,431,637, forward strand.
AGGCTGGCCTCAGGCAGGGCTTCCAAGGTGGCTCAGTGGTAAAGAATCCACCTGCCAATTCAGTAAACTCAGGTTCAATCCCTGAGAGAAGGGAACTGCAACCCACTCCAGTACTCTTGCCTGGAGAATTCCATGGACAGAGGAGCCTGGTGGGCTACAGTCCATGGGGTGGCAAAGAATTGGACCTGACTGAGCAACTAACACTTTTATTTTTCCAGGCTGGCCTCAACATCTCACTGCACCCGGCTGCAGGCATTGCTTTCTCTGGCCGGTTGCTTTGCATGTGCTCTGTCTGGAAGGCTACTCTGACCCACCTTGACTGCTCTGAGCTTGTTCTTGTAGCTCAGGTTGAGTAGCACCTCTCCTTGGAAGCTTTGCTGATGCTAAATCTTATTTATTTCACAATCGAATAAGATACCTCTTTGCAGCCTTTGTTTCTTCTATGATTACACTTAATGCCCTGCTTTCAAATTGTTGGCTAATGTTTCCGTGTCTCCAATGGGAGACCAGAGGCTCTGTCTTCTCTCCCCACCCTCTTTCTCTCTCTTTGAGCCTCCTCCTCCCAACATGTGCTTGAGAAATATTTCCATAAGGAAGGAGGGATGAGAGAAGGAGAGAGAGAATTCTGGTGTCCTGAGATGACTTTTGGTGCACTTAGTACCTATTTCTGATCACAAAGTGTGTCGTGGATTACATTCTCTTTGGGGATAGAGGTACAATTAGAATGTAAAGGGTTTCTGGTTCTGATCTGGAGCTGAATAGCTTCTCATGTCTCTTTGTGCTCATTTCGTGGCTGAGATGGCTTTGTTGGCTCCAGCACTCAGCTCCTGACCAAGGCTCAGCTCTGGGAAGTGGTGGCAGTAAAAAACAGCTACTTTGGAGAAGACAACCCACATGAGAGCCGGGGCAGGAAGCAGAGGCAGGATGGGCATTGCTGGGTCTGGCAATGTCACAGAGCAGGAGCATCTCTGCTCAGAACAGCACTGCGGTCCTGATAGACGAAGAGAAGCTGACCCACCTGCCCAAGAAGCCAGGCTGGCCTGGAACCAAAGGAGGGAGGTTTGGAGACACACCACCAAGGATACCTCCCAGTTCCTTTCCTGGGGTGGGAGCTGCCCCTCCTCTCTCTGTCACCAGGAGACGGTTAACGTTTCCAGCCAGGGGCTTTGGTCATGGTCATTATCACTTTGCCCTCCTGACCACTTGCCTTCTGCTCTCCCTTACATTGGAAAATCACTTGCATTATTTTCATCTGTTCACAGTAACACTTGGGAGAAGGACTTCTTTCTGCGGTGTCGTGTGGGTGTGCATGGGTGTGTGGAATGTGCACCTCAACCAACCTGTGGTCAGATTGACTTGCCAAAGTGCTCACTATCTGGGGAGCTACTAGTGGTAAAGGATCCCCCTGTCAATGCAGGAGGCGAGGGTTTGATCCTTGGGTCGGGAAGATCCCCTGGAGAAGGAAATGGCAACCCACTCCAATATTCCTGCCTGGAGAATCCCATGGACAGAGCAGCCTGGAGGGCTACAGTCATGGGGTGGCAAAGAGTCAGACAGGACTGAGCAACTGAGCACAGCAGGAAGCAAGAGAAGATGGAGGAAAATGCTTGCACAGTTTTCTGACCTGACACTTCACAAGGAGGACAGAGGCCTGGGGATGTGCAAGGGGTATGCCTGAAGCCGTTCAGTGGGTTTGCTGTCCCATGACCCAGCCCAAGACAGGGGCTCAGAACTTTAGACTCCCGGTCCAGGGCCCTTGCTTTACAAAGTAGCACCTCTCTTTGACTCACAAAACCAGAATTTATTATTATTCCTGCAGCTCCTGGTGGCCGGCTCAATATCCCTTTACCTGGTAAATTATTTATATTGAAATGTGTTCCTGGGAGGCCAGAAGGAAGCCACATATGCTGGGAGCATCGTTTAATTTATTACCGCTTGGATTCCCAACGGCTGCTGGCTCCGCCGTGGCAATTTTTTAATGCCACATTTCCAGTTCTAGTTCGACATTCTGCTTCGGCTGAGGGAGCAGCTTTTGTGGGGCATGGTGCAGGGCATTGCAAGGCCCGCCAGAGAGCGAGATCTCCTCACTGGGTCTGCCAGGTCCTCCCCCCAGACCCCCCTCCTATCCCCTCTGACCTGATCTATACACCAAGATGGAATTCAGAGTCAGACGGCCCAACACACCGCAAGCGTGACTGGATTCTTGGCACAGTACTGGGTGCTCTGCAGAGGGGACCTCATTTCACCTTCACAACAAACCAGCGGGGTGAGCGCTCCCCTAGCCACAGGCAGAAGGCCCAGACAGGGAAGGCTTTGCAGCCTCAGATCCACACTCACCCTTGACTGGTCCAGACACCCCTGCCCTCTCCAGCTGACCTCCTTGCAAGGTGGTGTGGCCTCATGGTTCAGAGTTGGGGCTGTTCCTTGAACTGGTCACCTAACCTAACTTACATCTGCCAACTCCAGCTTTCCACTCCCGCGCCCCCAGTCCCCTCCTTTGGCAATCACAATTCTGTTGTCTACGTCCATGCATCTGTTTCTGTTTTGTAGACAGGTTCACTTCTGTCCTATTTCAGACTCCACATATAAGTGACATCATATAGTATTTGTCTTCCTCTGTCTGACTTACTTCACTTATTATAATAGTCTCTACTTGCATCCATGTTGTAGCAAATGGCATTACTTCATTCTTTTTTGTGGCTGAGTAGTATTCCATTGTACTTAGGTACCACATCTTCTCATCTTCTTTATCCATTCATCTGTCGATGGACATTTAGGTTGTTTCTCTGTCTTGGCTATTGTGAGTAGTGCTGCTATGAACATAGGGTGCACATATCTTTTTGAATTATAGTTTTGTCTGGATATATGCCCAGGAGTGGGATTGCTGGATCATAGGGTAATTCGACCTTTAGTTTTCTGAGGTCCCCCCATACTGCTTTCCATAGCAGACACATTGTTTCTTAAAGCTCCCGAGTGATCCTGGCCCGCAGTGAGGTGGACGCTCACTCTTGAGTGTTAGAGTCGCTCTCTCATCTCCGGCACTGGAGGCAGGAATACAAAGATTCGTCCTATGGCTGCAGAACATAGGAGGGCCAGCATGCATCCCAGGCGGTGTCTACAGCTGGTCAGAGCGGGTCAGGGTGGCTATGTCCACAAGAGCACATGTTGTAAAGCCAGGCACTTCAGTGGGAAGGTATTATCCATGAAGCACCAGGGAGCTGAAAGGGTGCCAGAGCAGCGGGGGGAGATTACAGATCCCATACCCAGTCGTTACTTTCCCCTATTGGCAAGATGGGGATAACTAACACACACACCTTGCCTGTCCCTTGGGGTGTTTATGGCTCCCCTATGAGGATGCAGATAGTAAAACACATTGCAACATACAAGGCTTTGTACACCAATGAATTATTATGTTGGATTAAAGTTGTCACTGCTCAGCTGGTTTTGTGGGCATAAAATACACTCACCATAAAAACAGTTGTAAGAGAAAGTCCTCGTTAGACTAATTTTCACCTAGAAACTGGGTCTCTAGTCATCATTAGGCCCAGCCTACAGACACACTTAAATCGCTCCATTCCAAACCCCTCACAAAGGGAACCACACCAAGGCTGCTACCTAATTGAACCCCAAGCAACCCGGTAAATGAAGGTGAGTTTTCTGCCTTAAGCAAACCCAACTTAACACATGGATGGTGGGGCAGGTTCTCTAGCAATGTTTGCCCCATCCTCTTTATTTGCCTTACCTGCCTCTGTTGAGAGCCAAGTGTGGGACCGCACTGGTGGTCCAGTGGTTAAGAATCCACCCGCCAATGCAGGAGACACGGGTTTGATCCCTGGTCTGGGAAGATTCCGCATGCTGAGGGGCAGCTAAGCCCCTGCACCACGACTGCTGAGCCCGAGCTCTGAAGCCCATCCTCCCCAACATGAGAAGCCAGTGCAGTGAGAAGCCTGTGCCTGCAACTAGGGAGTAGCCCCCCACTTGCCACAACTAGAGAAAGCCCGCAAGTGGCAACGAAGACCCAGCACAGCCAATTTTTTTTTTTTTTTTAAAGAGCGAAGTGTGAAGGCAAAGTGGGGACAGGGGCTAAGTCAGAGCATGGCAGGCTGGCAGTTCTAGTCTCTTAGGACATCAGCAACCAGGCAGCAAAGGGCATGGGGACCCCTCCAGCTGTAATTTCTAGATAAGCTCAGGCCCCCAAGAGGAGAAGCAGCCTGGGACCTGGAAGAACCCCAAGAAGTAGCCCAAGTTTGGGACCACCAGGCCCAGTGTGGTTGGACAGAAGCCAAGTCAGCCTTAGGCGTTGAACTGGGCAGACTGGCCATGGTGGGATCACAGGTCCTGTGATCCAGGCTGCAGGACGAAAGTGACATGAACCCCCATATTGAGAGGAGCCTGAAGCAGACATTCCAAGGGCCCAGAAACTGGGACACAGCAGAATATCCACCACGGACCCAAGGATGGCTCAGGAGCAGCAGCAAGAGCTGGTGGACCCAAGAGGGGTGGACGGATGACCAAAGACGAGGGACACGAGAATGTGCCACCCCACACAGGTGACAACATGAAGACCCACAGGCCTCCTGCCTGACCTCCCGCCAACACCTCCGGCCTCTGCGAGCCCTGGCATTTGGACACAGCCACAAGGAGATGGGAGTCAGACTTGGCAGAGGCGATGTGTTCCACCTCTGGTGGCATGGGAACGTGACATAGAAATTACATTCAGTTGTAAGAAAATAAAATGCAATTTCTTATGGGAGGGATTCGTGGCTGGGATTCATACCTGCTTTGTGGGCAAATGCATTCGCACCCCCATTCCCCCACCCTGCCCCTGGGGAAGCCTGCAGCTCTCTCTGGCTGGAACATTGATTTGCTTTGCCGGCTGCATCATTTGTCAAGATGTCATGAGCTCCAGACCCTGGAAGCAGCTGCAGCGCCGGCAGTCAGCGGGAACACGAGACCGAGTGTGTGAGTCTTCTTGGGCCTTCCTTAAGGGCCAGCATGCAGGGGCTTCCAACCCGGCCACCTGCTGCCAGGGTCTGACCTTGACACCTCTCCCAGCTGGAGGGCCCTCCAGCTGTCCATCCTTCAGGCCCACGGGGACAGCTCTAAGTTGCAGCAAAACTGCATTGTTTCACAATGTGAAACCATTTGGGCCGAAACTGGGCAAAACTTGACGAGGGTGCAGTTTCTCTTGGATGATTACCTACTTCCTGTCTGCCCAGCCTCCGTATTGTGGGCTCTCTGGCTGCCCCCTGCTGCCCACCGGCTGCCCTCAGACACCACCCAAGAACCCGCCCTTCCTGGACACCTCGCCTCTGTCCCCTGTGACAGCCGAAGTGATACTTACGGTCCTGATCTCCCCCATGGGCACACACAGACTTGTATACACAAGCGCCTACTTATTGCCTCCCCCATCTGGAGCAGAAGGGAGCACTGCTTCTTCGCCCCGACTTCCTCAGACAAGTAAAGGGTATCACTCTGCATCCGGCGACTCAGGCCAGAAGCCCAGGAGTCAGTCTTGATGCTTCTCCTCCCATCAACCCCGGCCTGCTGCCCCCGTTTCCAACCCAGTCCTGTCAGCTCTTCCTCCAACACATATCCCAATTCATCCACTTCCTGCTTGCTTCTCAGCCACCTTCCGACTGCAAGCCATCATCATCTCTCACGTGGACTATTGCAAGAAGTTCTGACCCAGTCTCACTGCTTCTGATTCTGCCCCCACAATCCCTTCCCACAGAGCAGCTGGTGAAATGGTTTAAAATGCACGTCTGATCCCACCACCCATCTTGCTGGAAACCCTCTAATGGTTTTTGGGGGTGGGGGGAAGCTTGGAATAAAATCCACATTCCCAGCGTGGTCTGCCGGCCTCCAGGATCTGGCCTCTGTCCTCCCCACAGACCACCCTCTGGCCATACTGCTCCTCAGGCCCTCTGCTCCAGACACCCTCACCGTCAGGCTCTTCTTCAGAAACATCAAACCTGCTCCCTCCTCTGGGCCTTGTAGATGCTGGCTCCTCCATCTAGAAGATTCTCCCCCACATCTCTTGTTGGCTCCTTCTCATTGGTCAGGTGTTAGGGTGAGCGGTACCTTCTCAGAGAAGCATCCTTGACTGTTCAGTTGACCCCAAGCCCTTCACTGTCCCCCTCTCTCAGTATCCCTAGAACAGGATACACACGCTGGGGTGCCAAAGAGGATACAAAGAGATGTAAGAAGAAAGTGGTACGATTTCTACTTCTATTACTTTTTACTCCATTTTTTATTTTGTGTGTATTTTATAATGCATTAGTACAGAGGCACATGAGTGCCATTGATAAACCACTACATATATGTCTAAATGTGTGTGTATATGCCAAATGTTCAAAAAATTTTGATAGATACAAATAATCAAAAAAATTGGGCTTCCCTGGTGGCTCAATGGTAAAGAATCCGCCTGCCAGTGCAGGAGACATGGGTTCCATCCCTGATCCAGGAAGATCACCCACATGCCTTGGAGCAACTAAACCCTCGTACTACAACTATTTGCTCTAGAGCCTGGGAGCTACAACTACTGAGCCCACGTGATGGACACAACTAGAGAAAAGTCTGAGCAGAAACAAAGACCCAGTACAATCAAAAATGAATAAATAAAATGGGGGGAAAGAAGTTGAAAACTGCTACTATTCTACCCTATTCTACTACTGTTTTATTGTCTTTTTGTCCCTTACCACAAAGCACATCTTTTGTTTCCCTTTGTTTGTTGTCTCTCTCTCTCCCTCTCTCTTCTTGAAAGGAAACTCCACCCAAGATCCATCTCTCTTGTTCATGCCATATTATCTGTATGAGCAGCTCTTATAAGCTGAGCACATACCGTGTGTGTTTGGTAAACATTTGTTGACTGATCGAATGAGCAAATAAACAGAGCCTTCCCCGGGGCTTTGTGGAAGGGCATCCAGCTAATCGTATACATTTCCACTCTCGGGATAGTGGCAAATAATGCCATAATGGGATGCCTGCGGACAAGATGACTCAGAGAAAACCTGGCTCGTTTCCAGATCATCCCCTGCCTCCACCTGCAGAATCAAAACACTTTCAAGTAGCCAAGATTCCAGGATCAGGAGAACAGGCCAGGAAGTCATCAGTAATTTAGTATGAACTAGTTTCATGTACTATGACTTCGCACGGGCATTTGCCTCAAAAAACATCATTGATATCAGAGACAAGGGGTCTTGTTTCAGTTGCCTGGAGAATTACATGGACAGAAGAGCCTAGTGGGCTACAGTCCATGGGTCACAAAAGAGTTGGACACAACTAAAGTGACTGAGTATGCACACACACATTTGGAAATAATTTCAAACTTGTAGCCAGGTTGCAAGAAGAATACAGAGACCATGTATATATACTTTTACTGAGATTTGCCTATTGTGAATATTTCCCCATTTGTTTTATCACATACTCTCTTTTCATATATATATATATGTGGTGTGTGTGTATACGTATATATACTCATACATGTGCCCACTTTTTTCTGAGTCATTTGAGAATAACTGCCACACATTATATTAAGTGCTTCTGGGTGTATTTCCTGAGACTAAAGATATTCTCTTACAATGACGGTGCATTTATCAACCTCAGTAAATTTAACACTGAAAACAAGACTTTATCTTGTCTACCATCCAGCACTTGATGTTTGAAATACATTCAGCAGCAGTATCCCTTCTTCAAACAGAATCCTGCTTGGAATCCCCACGCACATCGCAGATGGAACCAGGAGGTTCACCTGCAGGAACAGGCAGCACAGTGACGGTGCACTCATTTCCTGCTGCCTCTGTAACCAGTTACAGACCTGGCAACTTGAAACAACACAGATTTATTATTTTACAGTTCTGGAGGTCAGAAGTCCAAACTCAGTCTCACAGGATTAAAGTCAGGATGCTGCAGGGCTAATCCCTTTGGAGGCCTGAGGGAACCCATTTTCGTGCCTCCTCGACTTCTGGTGACCATCTGCACCCCTTGGCTCATGACCTCTTCCTTGAATCACTCCATCCTCTTACCTCCTACCTCCTCACTGGACCGCCTTGCCTCCCTCTTACAAGGACCGCTGTGACTTAGGGCCCCCCAGATAATCCAGGAGCATCTCCCCATCTCAGAATCCTTAACTTATTCACATTTGCAAGCCCCCTTTGCCAGGAAAGTAACATTTACGGAGTCTGGGGATAAAGAGGTGGATATTTTTTGGAGGGTCATTATTCAGCCTGTGTGTGTGTGTGTGTGTGTGTGTGTGTGTGTGTGTGTGTGTATGTGTGTGTGTGTGTGTGATTATTCAGCATGTGTGTGTGTGTGTGTGTGTGTGTGAGAGAGAGAGAGACGCTCAGTCATGTCTGACTCTGCGATCCCATGGACTGTAGCCCACTAGGCTCCTCTGTCCAGCTTTGGACTTGGAGGATGTGCTACACTTTGATTCCACATCAACATGGGCCCAAGGACTCCTGGCAAAGGCAGATGTAGAAGCAGACAGAAAGAACCGCCAGCACCATCAGGAGTCTCTGCATTTGTCTCAGGGAGATGACCACAGCTTGGCCCACGGTGCTGGTGCAGAGGCTGAGAAGTGGTCAGGTTCCAGGTAGTGGAACCGGGTCTGGTGGCTAGGTGGCATGCGGAGGGAACAAGAGAGTGGACTTGAAGAGCAGTCCTAGGGCTCTCCCGACTGAGCAAAGGGGGCCTGTCCCAGGGCTGGGGAGACTGGGGGAGGGGAGGGATGAGCCAGAGTCTGGGTGGGGCAAACAAGGAATCAAGAGTTCTCCTGGACGTGGTACGTTTGAGATCAGGGATATGTAGCGCTGCGCTGTTATAGAGGCTGGGTGAGTGTGTGTGTGTGCTATGTCACTTCAGTCACGTTCAATTCTTTGCAACCCTGTGGAATATAGCCCACCAGGTGTCTCTGTCTGTGAGATGCTCCAGGCAAGGATACTGGAGCGGGCTGCCATGCCCTTCTCCAGGGGATCGTCCCAACCCAGGGATCAACCCCATATCTCCTATGTCTCCTGCACTGGCAGGCAGGTTCTTAACCACTACGACCACCTGACTGTAACTAAAAATGCTCTTCCCCTTGGCTACTGCCCTCTAGAGTTGGCCAGGGAAAATTCTGAGACAAGGCTCTGCATCCCGATTTCAACCCTGAGACAGGGGTCAAGAGCACCGGCTTTGGCATGAATATGCAGAAGGGGATCTCCTCCATGGAAATCCCTTGACTTGAACTTGGAGCAAGACTGATGGAACTGAAAACTGACACCACCACAGAATCATGGCCCGACGGTACTCCCCAGCAGCACAGCCATTTTACCTGGGCCATCTCTCAGGCATACAGATACATTGGCAATTGTTATTATTCAGAACTGCCTCTGGGCTTGACTGTGTACAAGGAAGTGGAGATGGAAAATGAACTTAACAGTCTCATGGAGGATACAGACTTTTCTTTTTAAGGCCACATGTTGTATGATTCCATTTATTATTTTTTAATTTCTAGAAAATATTTATTTGGTTGCATCAGGTCTTCGTTGCAGCACATGGGATCTTTGCTGTGGCATGTGGGATCCTTTTAGTTGAGGCACACAGAATCTTTTTTGGTTTTTAGTTGTGGCATGTGGGATCTAGTTCCCTGACCAGGGATTGAACCTGGACCCCTGCATTGGGAGCAAAGAGTCTTAGCCACTGGACCACCAGGGAAGTCCCAGAGACAAACTCTTTAAGTGACTGCACATATAGTATAGAGGAAAATATGCTAAGTAAAGGTATAAGCAAGATGCAGTGGGAACATACAAGGAGGAGAATTCATTCTGCCTGGAAAGATCAGGGAAAGTTCAACCAGAAAGTGTTAGTTGAGCTGACCTTGAGGGATGATCAAGTGGATAAGGGTCTGGTCAATGGAACAGCAGAAGAGAGAGACAAATTTGTGAAAACATGTAGCCCTGATGTGAACAAGTGAGTGTAGCCTAGGATGAGTGGCAGATTGCATCCTCCAAAGATGGCTGCACCAATTTAGTATAGGATGGGATATCCTAGACTTGCTCTTCTCTCGATGACACTGACACTCCTCTGTCAAGACACAAGAATCTGTTCCCTCTCCTTAAACCTGGGTGAACTTTGGCACTGCCTTGACCAATAGACTATGACAAAACAAATACTATGCAGATTCCAAAGCTAAATTATAAACGGCAGATTCCAAAGCTAAATTATAAACGGCATTGAAACTTCTACATGGCCTCTTGGATCATTCATTCTAGGGGTGTCCTGTAGCTATGCCACAAAGACACTCAAACAGCCCTGTGGATAGAAGCAGAGCCCCCTAAGCAACAGCCATCATCACTTGCCAGTCTTGTGAGTAAGTCACCTTGCAAATGGATCTGTCAGCTTTGGACAAGCTTTCAGAAGATTCCTGCAGCTGACCTCTAATGGCAACATGAGAGACCCCAAGCTGTTTCTGAATTCATGACTCACATAATCCATGAACATAATTAATGCCATGATTTTCAGTCAGTAAGTTTGGGGGGCAGTTGGTTTTGCAGCCATAGTGACTGGAACTGCCTGGAAGAATTATCAAGGACACTGTATATCCTGCTGAGAAATTTGTTTTATTCTTTACAAAACCAAGCAATACTACTGTTTTCCGGATGGACAGCTACATGATTCAGCCTATATATCTTAGAAAGACCATTTTGACAGTTTGAAAGATGAAATGGAAAGACAAGAAGGTAAATGGAAAAGAGCACCAGTGAGGGCAGTGAAGCTGTTGTAAGAATCTAGGGAGGAGTTGAAAGTTCACACTAAACATGGGGAAGGAAAATGGCAAAGACATTGGGGGTTGGGAGGTGAGTAGAGTGGTGAACGACTGAGAATGTGGAAAGAAAGAGACAGTTAGAAGAAAGATGGTGTGGATAGTGATCCTGAGAGTCTAGTTTGGTGGACCAGAAGGACAGTAATTCATTAATGGGATAAGATATGAGGGGTCCATTCATTTAACAAATGGCATGGTTTCATGTAAAGCAAAGCTAGTACACTGGCCTCTTCCTAGGGCTATTAGCCAGGTTTCCTCTTAGGTATTCACTCCTTGTCCCCTGGACCATGACCACCCCACTAAAGTCTGTGTATTCCCAGAGCAACTTGATTAGATATCCTAGCTCTATCACTAAGCTTCACTGAGCCAGAGAAGGTGGCTACTTAATTTTTCTCTGTAAACTTTCTTTCCCAAATGCCTGTAACGCTTCAACAAGTCCTCTCAGCTCTACCTCCAGGCTATAACTACTACTCTTCTTGGTACAGACTTTTCCCAAGTCACCAGAAAATGGTTGCATTCTTTTAGCTGGTCTCCTTTCTCTGGTTTTGTATTGTTTTGCTTAATAGAAATCAGATCATGTTACCCCAGTGCTTAAAATCCTCCCCTTGGCTTCCCATTGTGCTTAAAATAAAACCCACATTCCAGCCCAAAGTGTCTGAGGCTGTGTATCTGGAACCAGCTCTCTCAGCTCTCTGACTCTTCTTTGACACTCTCCTAGTTGACCTCTCTGTCTGGTCTTCAAACATGCTAGTTTCCCCCCTGCCCCAGAATTTTCTTTCTTTCTCTTTTCTTCATCCTGGGCCTCCCTCCCAAAGTTGGGATTTGGAAAAGGACCCAATAAAAGCTCTCCTCCTCCCACTCTAAGTCTGAACAAAGAGAGAAATAATATAGAAATAACAAAGGAATATCAAAATGTCATTTTTATGACTAATAAAGGCCATGTTGGAGGATGTAGCTTAAGGAGGAAATGGGATGGCCTGCAGACTCCAGAACTGTCACAGTCTTTCCACTCAGACCCAGTCTCTCTGCACAGGCAGGTCTTGCCAAGAGAAGACAGAGAGCATGGAGGAACAGGAGAGAAGCCCAGTACCCCAGAGAAGCTTGCTCCTCAGATGGCATAGGAGAGGAGAATAAGGGATGGAGGAAGAGGGAAGAGCTAGGGATGCCTGGTTGATTCTTGCCAGCTCTACTAATCTGACCAGCCCCTCTACTGACCCTATAGGCAGGTGGTGCCATAGGCATTTGGCTTCCTACCCTCCCCTACCACTTCCTATGTCAGACCTGAAGAAGAGGTGTGGTGAAGAAAAGGCAGAAAGAAAGAAGGAGTGGAAGACCACATTAGGAGGGGACAAAGAGCCTCCCTAGGAATCAAGGTCTCCAAATACCTGTCTCATCTTCATTTCTCAAATCTCAGAGAGATCCTTGCTGATCCCTCCATGTAACAGATGCTTCTCGGACTTCCGTGGTGGTCCAGTGGTTAAGAATATGCCTGCCCATGCGGGGATATGGGTTTTTGATCCCCAGTCTGGGAAGACTCCATGTGCTGTGGAGCAGCTAAGCCCATATGCCACAATGAACTACTGAGCCTGCACTCGCACTGAGCCCACACAAGCTAGAGCCTGGGCTCCATCACAAGAGAGGCTCAGGCACCACAGCTAGAGAACAGCCCCTGCTCGCTGCAACTAGAGAAAGCCCGTACTCAGCAACAGAGACCTAGCTCAGCCAAAAAATAGAAATGCTTTTTTTAAAAAAGAGAGGCTCCCCACCCTCACCCCTTACACATACACTCAGTCTCTCCTTCCATCTTTACTCTAGTTATTTCTTTGTATCCCATGGAAAATCAGTCATCGCCACTAGAACATAAGCCCTGTGAGTTTGGTGGCCCGTTGTCTTGTTCACCATTACAACCTCAGTGCCTAGGACAGGACCTGGTACATAGCAGGTATTCAACAAGCATTTTTTAATGAATTAAAGAGACAAAAGTGGGAATCTCTGAGAATAAATCCCTTTAATTGTGGCTTGAGGTAGGGGGTCTCTTGGTCCTCTTGATACCCAAAGGATGTCCTCCCAGACCATGGAGGAGCATTGGCCCCGTGAGGGCATGCCTGGTGGCTGCATGTCTTCACTACCAGTCTGGAAGCATTAAGCCCCTTCCTAGGAAGCACGGATACTATTTTAAGAGACAATTTGTGACTAGCTGCCATGACGACAATGTCTCACCTATTTCCTTTGCTTAGAGACTTGGAGCACTAAAAATGCTGTGCAGTGTAATTGGTTTCTTCAGCGTGGGGTCTAAGCTTTCTGGGGTGTATTATGTTCCAAATGAAAAGGAACAGCAAGATAAACCAATGCCTCCACTTCCTCTCTCAGAAAAAGCTGGTTCTTCTCGGCTCCATAGGAGAAGATGATGCAGAAATTATGGCTCCGGACCACTCTGAGAAATACCTCTTCTTCAGGTCTGACATAGGAAGTGGTAGGGGCAGGGTAGGAAGCCAAATGCCTATGGTACCACCTGCCTATAGGGTCAGTGATGTGATCTGAGAGCATCTGATGGGTCCTCTGCCCCCACCCCAAGTGAGGCTCTCCAGAGGGTTCCCCAGGGTCACTCTACAGAAGGCGGGCATTGCAGCCGACCACATGCATGTTGAACATATGTTCCAAAGAGGAATGAAGACAGAGGTTAAAGGACAGCACCCCCTACCCTGCCCCCAACATCAGCAGTGCAAAGTCTGGAAGGAGCAAGGAAAAGAAGGCAGCTCCGGGGCTTCTCTAGTGGCTCAGAGGTAAAGAATCGCCTGCCAATGAAAGAAACATGGGTTCAATCCCCCACATGCCACGGAACAAATAAGCCCCTGCACCACAACTGTTGAGCCGCGCCCTGGAGCCCAGGAACCGCCACTACTCAGCCCACATGCCCTAGCACCCGTGCTCCTCAACAAAAGAAGCCACTGCAATGAGAAGCCTATACATTGCAACTAGAGAGTAGCTCCCCCCCCCTTGCTGCAACTAGAGAAAAGCCTGCACTCAGCAACAAAGATCCGGCACAGCCAAAAATAAATAAATAAAATTATTTTTAAAATTATAAAAAAAAAAAAAAGGAAAGAAGGCAGTTCTGGGCAGTTTGGGGACAAGGATGCCAGTGTCTCCTTTTCCATAATGAGGGCGGGACAGAACAAGTCCATCAGCCACTCCCTGCCAGCATCCAAAGTCCCTAAACGCCAGTCACTCCAGCCTCTCAAATACTGGCCCTCATTTTCAATCTGTGGAGAAGGGGAAAGGCTAAAGAATTCCCTTTCATTTCACTCCATTAATAACTAAGCGGCAAGACCTGAAATATTTATGCACCTGAGCACAGAGCCCGCTCTGGGCAGGACAAGTCAGATCACGGTGATTTGCAAGGCTGCTGTCTCGGCCCTGTCAGAAGGGACAACGGAATGGCTTTGATGGCCAGGAGGGGCCAGCAGTGACCAGGGCACCCTCCAGGTGAGTGCCGTCTGCCCAAGGGGCACCCCGGAAACAGAGGGCTTCCTCCAGCTTTCAGAACACGTGCCTCTTCTAAGAGGCATGGCCAGTGTTGGCTGCTGACAGTGGTCTCTGCCCTTTATCTGCCCTTCTGCTTTGTAACGCAGAGATGGGGCCAGGGAGACCTCACACCTTATGTAGAAATTAATTCAAAATGGCTCACAGATCTAACTAGAAAATGTAAACGTAATTTAGACACAAGAGAAAATTTTCATGATCTGAGTTAGAGAAGGCGTTCTTCGACAGGATAACCAAAAGTCTGATCCATGTAAGGAAAAAAGTGACAAATTGGGACCTCATCAAAGTTTAAAATTCTTGCTCTGCCAAAGATATGTTAAGAGAATTCAAAGACAAGCTACAGACTGAAATACAATATTTGCATCTGCCCTAGTAGCTAACAGTAGCCACGTAAATACAGTTCTATCCAATGCAATAGTAAGCTAGCAGGATTCTTGGGAAGATTCCTCCTCTCTGATAGAAAGGTGGAAATTCGGGACTTCCCTGAAGGTCTAGTGGTTAAGCCTTCCTGCTTCCTGGACTTGCCTGTTAGCTCAGTGATAAAGAATCCGCTTGCCAATGCAGGAGACATGGGTTCAACCCCTGATCTAAGATCCCACATGCCATGAAGTTACTAAGCCTGTGTACCACAGCCACTGAGCCCTCACTCTAGAGTCCATGTTCTGCAACAAGAGAAGCCCTCACACTGCAACTTGAGAGTAGTCCCCTCTCTCCACAGCTGGAGAAAAACCCCAAGCAACAGTGAAGATCCAGCACAGCCAAAAATAAATAAATAAAATAAAGACTTCACACTTCTAATGCACGGTGCACTGGTTCATCAGGGAACTAAGATCCTACATGCCTTGCAGCCAAAAAAATGAAGTTGCTGATGTTCATTAAAAAAAAAAAAAAGTAGAAGTTTCTGAGAATATTCCTTCTTTCAGCAGCTTGGCTATCACCCCTTTCTTCCTGCCTTTGGTAAGTGACACTTCCAGCTGCAACTGCCATCATTTTCAAGCATGAAAATCTGTATGAGAGTCCTAGAGATTCAGGTTCAACACGCTGACCTGTTTGAGGTACTGACCTAACATCACAACTGCCTTCTTCCAGACTTTTGTTGTGTGAGACCATTTCAGAGGCCTTTGTTCTTTACTATTGGTCCAATCCTCTGCTACTTTGAGGGGAGGGGGATCCTAATTGTTACAGAAACAAGGCTGTTTCTTTCTTTGGCCCCATCTTATAGGCTACACTGGATGGGAAGTCAGGGTGCCTGGGAGAACCAGCATCTCCTCTGTTGGGTGCTTCAAGAGTGTGCACTGGGTACTCCAGAGGGTGGTACTCTTCACATGTAGCTTTTCTGTGCTGTGTGCATGCACTCCCAAGGAGTCTGCAGGTCTGCATCTTTGCGATCCCTGTTGCAGTAGAATTCAACTCTGGCTAAGCTAAGCAAAACTAGAGCTTTTCTGGAAAGATACAAAGATAGCACATACCAGGAAAGGGTGTGCATGCACAAGTTCTCAACGAATCCACAGACTTGCTCCCTAGGATGCTGCCATAAAATGACTCTGGAAGTCAGGGTGCCTGGGATAACGAACATCTCTGTTGGGTGCTCCAAGAGTGTGCACTGGGTACTACCTCCTTCCATCAGTTTGTGTCTTGGTTCGAGTTTCAGACTCCCTGGAGAGAGAATCCAATGGCTGAAACTTGGTCAGGTACTCACCTCATGGAAAATTCAATTTGGCCAGTAGCTGAGAGGGTCTGTTTGTCAAGCCTCACTCACTGCCTGCTGATGTAGTCAGGGATGAACAACAAGCCCCCAAGGAGTGAGGTCTGCCTTCAGGAAAGCATAGAGGAAGAGATGATGGCAAAGAAAGGCCAGAGGATCTGTAGCACTGCACTTCTTAAAACGGCGGTCATGGCTGTGACTAGAACCACTTGACTGGATCCTCATTAGCCATATGAGAATCTGGACGTAAAGGGCTGGACCTTGTCCCCGAATCTCATCCCTGCTCCAAATGGAGGCAACTCATTGACACCAGATGGTCCTGCAGTGGGGAAACCATCAGGGGGTTTCAACAGAGGACCGTAGGTTCTAATCTAGAAATCACCTTGGCTTTCTGTGTGGGAATGGATAGTTAAGAGGACATCCAGAGAGAGCAGCTGGGAGATGGATAGAGGGACCAGGACAGGAGAAAGATGGGAGTGATTACAGAAAGAAGGCATGGCTTCCATTTCTGATGGACGGTCAGAGTGAGAAAGAGAAAGAAAACCAAGTTCGGGTGTGAGCACCTGGGTGGCTAAATGTTGCCTTCCATGGAGAAGAGTAAGCAGGGGACGGAGCAGGTGAGTATGGGTGAATGTTAACCTTTCCAGTTCACATAGATTAAGATACCTGTCTCCGGTGATGTCAAGTGGAAAGCCCAGAGCTCTGGGTCCAGCCCAGACATGCCTATGTGGGAGTCAACAGTCTCTATGTGGTACTTAGCCCAGGGACAGGGTGTAATCACTGGGGAGAAAGGTGAGAACAGGAGGACGAGAGCACCGGTCTGACCATGGAGGGCTCCTCTTTTCCTCCTCAGCTGGAGGAGCTGCCAGGAAGGGGGAAGGGAAACAAGAGAGTGTGGGGTAGGGCCACGGAAGCAGGAGGAGGGCACCTTCATTTATGCCAATTCTGCTGCGACTTCAGGGGTCCTTGGAGGTTTGACAGGGCTTCCCTGGTGACTCAGGTGGTAAAGAATCTGCCTGCAAAGCAGGCGACCAGGGTTCGATCCATGGGTTGGGAAGATCCCCTGAAGGGAATGGCTACCCACTCCAGTATTCATGCCTGGAGAATCCCATGAACAGAGGAGCCTTGCGGGCTACAGACCATGGGGACACAAAGAGTCGGACACGACTGAGCAACTAACACTTCACTTTCTTTCTGGACGTTTGACGCTATGCTTCTTCAAGCAAGAGCTCCTAGGTAGTCATCAGCCTCCGACATCAGCCCCACTGGAGAACAACCCCCACCCTCACCCCACTTCTGCCCTTCTGCGGGTCTCTTCCCATCCACCCAGCATCTCAGTGGGGAGGGAATAAAACCTCAGAAGGCTACTGAAGAAAGAACCCTTACCTCCCCTGTCCACTTCACTCCAAGAAGTCATTGTAACTTTTTGGCACCCGAGCAAAGGAAGAGGAATTCGAGGGCTCGGCTGTTGAGCTGGTTTTGCAATTACCTCCCCTCCTCCACTCACCCCCGTGCTTCAGGAAAACTCAAGCCATACGACCAACATGGCCTTGGGGCCTCCCGACAGCACTGAGCATGCTCAGAACACGCAGGCCCCAGCCGGCTGGGCCGCCGCCCTACGGAGACAAAGTCCAGATGGTCTTTGGCTCAAGGCACACTCTGATCTCAGCGGCCAAACTGCTTGGGGCATTTAACAGGAAATTGGGGCCAAGTAATAGCATTTTGTCTTGGCTGGCCCTCAGAGCCCTTCTGGTAGCTTAAATTTAAAACTGAAGATAAAAAGCGCCTTAGCATTCGAGAAACCAAGAAGAGGGAGCCTACTTCCTTTCTGCCTGTGACATTCAGAAGCCGAACTCTACTGGGAGGATGGAGAGACTGGTCTTGGGAAGGAGAAGGAACTCTGAGGGAAACCAACTATCACGAGAGTCCCCGACCTTCCCACAGAGGACAGAGGAGAGAGGACAAACCGGGTCCAGGGCCACCAGAGACTCACGATTAGGGAGTCGATAGGAGGAAGCCTTCGTGGACTTCCGGCCAGGCCTCTATGCAGGCGGTATCATCAGTCCTGCTGTAGGAAGCTGTCAGCAGAGGCTGGCTGGCACCAGCAACGCCTTCTCTACCTTGTCAACCCAGCCACGCTCTGAACATACATGCCTAGAAAGCATGGCCTTTCAGAACCAGCAGGCGCAAAGCTCCAAGTCCCACCTTCTCATTCTCCAGAGGCCCAGAGAAGGTCAGGGATTTCCCCCGGGGCTCAGAGAAAGGGAAAGGCTGATGCCAGGGTGGGTTTCGGGTCCGAAGGTCTCCCTGGCTCTCAGGACGGCCTGCTGAGGCTGACATGAGTAAATGGCACCAGCCTCAGCTCTCTACAACAGCTCCAGTGCTCTCTCCTCGACTCAAACGGACAAATGCACCAAACTCCCTAAGCTCAAGTGCAAGCTGACAAGAGAGTTGGAGCACTTTTAAGAACAGACAATGGTTGCCAGAGGAGGAGAGCTGGGGGTGGGTGCGCTTCCCCTTAGGGGCCAGAGCCGATCTGTCATTTGGTGCCATCACAGAAAAGCAGAGATCCTGTTTCATCTCTTTGATGATGGAGGTATGATAAGTAACAGCATGTTTTAAAGAAAAGGCTTCACATCAATTTGCTTTGGTTAAAAATAAATAAATAACTTTGGTTACAGCACAACAGCTTTGTCAGAAAGGGAATGCTTTTCCATCTTGCAATTTTTCTATAGTGTGTAATAGGCATTGTGCATTCACTCATTCATCAAACCCCTTTGAGCCCTGGCTGTGTGTCAGGCTTGAGGGATGCAGAAGTAAAGGTGATGACAGGGACGGGGACCAGCCAGGGTGTGAACTGGAGAGTGGAGGTTGGCTGTGACAATTCTGATGACAAGAAACACACTTAAAACACAATGACCAAAGAATAAAATCTGAAAGGTTTAATGAAAAGGTATATTGAACAAATGCTAACCAAAGGAAAGCTGAAGTAACCATATATTTAAAATAGGATCTAAAGCAAAATACATTAATAGAGATGAAAGGGTCATTATAGGCAGATTCTTTACCAACTGAGCTATGAGGGAAGCCCCAAAGGGTCATTACATCATGACGAATCAATTCACCAAAAAGATATGATAACTTTAATTTTTTAAACTTGTATATTCCTAATAACCTCAAAATACTTAAGGAAAAAAAAAGTTCTGTAAGGAGAAATTGACACATCTACCCTAGGGGAATGTTTTAACACGATTCTGTCAGTCATTAATAAAGTATCAGTTATATATATAGAAAATTTGAGCAATTTTAACATATTGACTAGATTAACCCATTCATACCAACTGATTGCCAAAAAAAAATGTCCAATTAGAACAATACCAAGTGTTGGTAACAGTGAACACTGGTGGTGACTTATTTGCTGTCCACTCAGTCGTGTCCAACTCCTCTTGACCCTGTGGACTGTAGCCTGCCAGGCTCCTCAATCTGTGAAATTCTCCAGGGAAAAACACTGGACCAGGTTGCCATTTTCTTATTCAGGGGATCTTCCTGACCCGGGGATGGAACCTGGGTCTCCTGCATTACAGGCAGATTCTTTACAGTCTAAGCCCCCAGAAGTGTAACTACTAAAACCATTTTAGAAAAGATCTGGGCATTACTTAGAAGGCTGCATGTATACACTGAAGGATGAACTCCCCAGGTCGGTAGGTGCCTAATGTGCTACTGGAGATCAATGAAGAAATAACTCCAGAAAGAATGAAGAGATGGAGCCAAAGCAAAAACAACCTCCAGTTGTGGATATGACTGGTGATGGAAGTAAAGTCTGATGCTGTAAAAAACAATATTGCATAGGAACCTGGAATGTTAGGTCCATGAATCAAGGCAAATTGGAAATGGTCAAACAGGAGATGGCAAGAGTGAATATCAACATTTTAGGAATCAGTGAACTAAAATGGACTGAAATAGGTGAATTTAACTCAGATGACCATTATATCTACTACTGTGGGCAAGAATTCCTTAGAAGAAATGGAGTAGCATCATAGTCAACAAAAGAGTCCAAAATGCAGTACTTGGATGCAATCTCTAAACGACAGAATGATCTCTGTTCATTTCTAAGGCAAACCATTCAATATCACAGTAATCCAAGTCTATGCCCCGACCAGTAATGCTGAAGAAGCTGAAGTTGAAGGGTTCTATGAAGACCTGCAAGACCTTCTAGAACTAACACCCAAAAAAGATGTCCTTTTCATTATAGAGGACTGAAATGCCAAAGTAGGAAGTCAGGAGATACGTAGAGTAACAGGCAAATTTGGCCTTGGAGTACAGAATGAAGCCAGGCAAAGGCTAACAGACTTTGCCAAAAGAACGTGCTGGCCATAGAAAACACCCTCTTCCAACAACACAAGAGAAGATTCTACACATGGACATCACCAGATGATCGATACCGAAATCAGATTGATTTTATTCTTTGCAGCCAAAGATGGAGAAGCTCTATACAATCAGGAAAAACAAGACCAGGAGCTGATGGTGGCTCAGATCATGAACTTATTGCCAAACTCAGACTTAAATTGAAGAAAGTAGGGAAAACCACTAGACCATTCAAGTATGACCTCAATCAAATCCCTGATGATTATACAGTGGAAGTGACAAATAGATGCAAGGGATTAGTCTGATAGACAGAGTGCTTGTAAAGCTATGGATGGAGATTCATGACATTGTACAGGAGGCAGGGGTCAAGACCATCCCCAAGAAAAAGAAATGCAAAAGGGCAAAATGGTTGTCTGAGGCAGCCTTACAAATAGCTGAGAAAAGAAAAGACATGAAAGGCAAAAGATAAAAGGAAAGATATACCCATTTGAATCGCAAGCCAGTTCCAAAGAATAGCAAGGAGAGATAAGAAAATCTTCCTCCATGATCAGTGCAAAGAAATAGAGAAAAACAATAGAATAGGAAAGACTAGAGATCTCTTCAAGAAAATTAGAGATACCAAGGGAACATTTCATGCAAAGAGGGGCACAATAAAGGGCAGAAATGGTATGAGTCTAACAGAAGCAGAAGATATTAAGAAGAGGTGGCAAGAATACACAGATCTATACAAAAAAGATCTTCATGACCCAGATAACCACGATAGTGTGATCACTCACCTAGAGCCAGACATCCTGGAATGTGAAGTTAAGTGGGCCTTAGGAAGCATCACTTCAAACAAAGCTAATGGAGATGATGGAATTCCAGTTGAGCTATTTCAAATCCTGAAAGATGATGCTGTGAAAGTGCTGTACTCAATATGCCAGCAAATTTGGAAAACTCAGCAGTGGCCACAGGACTGGAAAAGGTCTGTCTAGTCAAAGGCTATGGTTTTTCCAGTAGTCGTGTATGGATGTGAGAGTTGGATTATAAAGAAAGCAGAGTGCTAAAGAATTGATGCTTTTGAACTGTGGTGTTGGAGAAGACTCTTGAGAGTCCCTTGGACTGCAAGGAGATCAAACCAGTCCATCCTAAAGGAAATCAGTCCTGAATATTCATTGGAAGGACTGATGCTGAAGCTGAAACTCCAATACTTTGGCCACCTGATATGAAGAACTAACTCATTTGACCCTGATGCTGGGAAAGATTGAAGGCAGGAGGAGAAGGGGATGACAGAAGATGAGATGGTTAGATGGCATCACCCAATTGATGGACATGAGTTTGAGTAAGCTCTGGGAGTTGGTGAGGACAGGGAAGCCTGGCATGCTACAGTCCATCGGGTTGCAAAGAGTCAGACATGACTGAGTGACTCAACTGAACTGAACTGTGTACACATGCTCTGAATGACCCAGCAGGGCCCCACCTAGATAGACAGGCCACAAGAACACTCCCGTACACGTGCATCAGGAGATATGTGTAAGAGAGTTTGTAGCAGCACTTTTTATAATAACCGAGATCTCAAAGCAACTCAAATGTCCGTCAGCCATAAAATGGAGAAGTCCTAGAATAGTCGTGCACTGCAGTGCTCTTCGACACCAAAATGAGTGTGCTGCCCTTTTTTTCTTAGTTTACACAAGCCAGTCTCAAAAATATAATGTCAAAGAAGCAAATTCCAGAAAGAAAATTCAAATATAGCCAAAGCTTAAACTATGAACTGTTTAATGGTTATTAACTAGATAGCTAAACTGTAGAGAAAACCAAGGGCAAGATAGAGTGCAGTGTGCTCAGTTGTGTTGAGCACTTGACGACCCTCTGGATGGTCGCCCTCCAGGCTCCTGTGTCCATGGGATTTCCCAGGCAAGAATACTGGAGTGGGTTGCCATTTCTTCTTCTAGGGGATCTTCCAAGTCAGGGATCTAGCATGTGTTCCCTGTGTCTCCTTGAACTACAGGTGGATTCTTTACTGTTTGAGCCATCAAGGAAGCCCAAACTAAAGAAAACCAAATGAAGTCCTAACACAAATGTAGAATCACCGTTGCCTCTACAAAACAGGGGTAAGACTGAGAAGTCTTATTGGAGAAGGCAATAATAATTAAAAAAACTTTTTACATCAAATAGAAACTAACTGTATTTCTCTGAAAGAAGCAGATATTCATACCTGGGACTTCTAAGGTGCTTTTAATGCCCTAGTTCTTAAACTGGGTGATGCATAAATACACCTAAGGGACACTTTTGTATACTTGTGTCAGGCAATGTCTGTAGGAAAACTAGCAGCATTGTCCATAATGCACAGGTTCTTGTTTTATTGAGATTTTTCAAACAGTACACATACCTTTCATACATACTCTATGTTTGAAAACTTTTGGCTGTGCAGGGCAGCATGTAGGGTGGTAGTTCCCCAGCCAGGGATGGAACCCACGCTCCTTGCGTTGGAACCTTGGAGTCTTAACCACTGGACTGCCAGAGAAGTCCCCATACATACTCTTTCATATATGATATTATTTTTTAGAAAGGAAGGAACAAAATATACCATTTTGAGAGAGGTCTCAGGGTGAATGAAAAGTGTATGGGTGGATTATACTAATATTTTCATCTTTATACTTTTCTGTATTTTTTTGAAACTTCTATGGTAAGCATGCATCACTTTTACCATGAGAAAAAAACTTTGAGAAGTGATGAAAGAAAGCATAAAAGGAAAGATTTGGGTTTGACCACATGAAAATATAAAAATTTGTCTAAAATGGAATAAAATCAAAAGGTAAATATAACAATGAAAATAATTTATATGAAATTATTACCAGTAAATCAGAAAAAGGTACATGGATTATTAAAAAAAATAAGAAACATAAGCCAAGAATTATTGTCTCAAACCATATGGGAAAATATTCAACCTCAATTAGTAATCCCTCTGAAATGTCCAGTAATCCTCAAGAGAGGCAAGGAGTGGAAACTTTACAGGACTTCCCAACTGGATAACCTGGACTTGAACTCTTGCTCTGCCAAATTAATAGCTGTGTATTCTTTGGCAGCTATTCTTAAGCTTTCCGAGTCATGCTCATGTATAAAATAAAGGAAATAATTAATACCTTGCAGCATTGTTCCAAGAATTAGAATTAATACACTCAATAATGCACAAGGCTTGGCTCATGGAGATGTCTAACTAATGGATTTCAGGTTCTTAAGCAAGGAATTGCTATTGTTTTAAGCCACTTAGAGCTGGGATGGTTGCTAGGCAGTGACTGATAATCTGTTACAAGCATCAAGAGAAACATGCAGAAACATCCAGGGTCAAGGTAACTATGGTGGAGCCTGAAAAGACCTGGTGACAGCATGGGCTACAGATGCGGGCAGCAGCCCAACCTTCCTCCCCCTCGTCCAGAAGTTGGGACTGTGGCCTCCAGGAAGTGGGACAACGGAGGAATTCTCAGCATGGTAGTGGTAGAATCAGAATCATGCTTTTCAAAGATCCCTCGGGTGGTAGCCTGGTGAAAGGATGAACAAGAGATGAAACCAGCAGATGTGTGTAAATAGCTAGAATGAGACAACTAGGTAGGCAAGAGAGAAGGACGTGTCTCAGCTGTGCCATGCAGGGACAAGATCTGGAGAGGAACTGATTCCCAGTCTACGCATCCCCCAGCATCCTTCTAAATGTCCGTGGGCTCAGCCTCTGCCTCCTGGCTAGCCGGGCAGAGGAAGATGATTTACCAGCAGTTGTGCCAACTGCCTGCAGGTGAGGTGTTGCATCTGAATGCTGTCTCTGACCCCGTCTCCTCCTTGTGCTCCTACTTTCCCCTTTGTCATACCCCCTCTCTCTTCCCTCAGTCTTCGGCTTCCTTCCATTCTAAAGGAAAACTGGTTCATGAGTTCTTCTAACCCTATGTGTCCTAAGTCAGGATCTGAACTCATTTGTTCTCTTCTGCTGGGGCAATGGACACCTCTTTTTAAAATTAATTTTATTGACATATAGTTGATTTACAGTTGTGTTTATTTCTGCTCTATAGCAAAGTGACTCAGTTATACATATGTGCTGTGCTTAGTCGCTCAGTCATTTCTGACTCTTTGGGACCCCATGGACACCAGGGAGCTCACCAGGCTCCTCTGTCCATGGGGATTCTCCAGGCAAGAATACTGGAGTGGCTTGCCATGCCCTCCTCCAGGGGATCTTCCCAACCCAGGGATCAAGCCCAGGTCTCCCGCATTACAGGCGGGATGGATTTTTTACCATCTGAGCCACCAGGGAAGCCCAGTTATACATATGTATACATCCTTTTCCATATTTTTTTCCATGATGGTTTATCACAGGATATTGACTATAGTTCCCTATGCTCTTCAGTGGGACCTTGTTGTTTATCCATTCTGTATATAATCATTTGCACCTGTTAACAGAGGAGCCTGGCAGGCTACGGTCCATAGAGGTGCAAACAGTCAGACATGACTGAAGCGGCTTAACGCTAGCACAACCCCAAACTCCCAGGCCATCCCTCCCTTTTGGCAACTACATGCCTGTTCTCTATGTCTGTGAGTCTGTTTCTGTTTCATAGATAAGTTCATTTGTGTCCTATTTTTGATTGCGCATATAAGTGATATCATATGGTATTTGTCTTTGGCTTACTTCACTTCGTGTGACGGTCTCTAGGTTCATCCATGTTGCTGCACATGGCACTGTTTCACTCTGGGACCTCTTGTCTAGCATCCTGAGATGGTCATGAGATTACAGGGAATACCTTCAGCAAACCAAGGTCTCACTGCAAGATGATGGTGACTTGGCTTGGAGAAGGGGCATGCAGGGATTGTGGCATGGAGGTAGCAGAGAGGGATCCCAAGAGGCCATCCGCAATAAGATGGCTCCACCATTCCCTGGGAGCCTCATTGGAAGGCAGATGAACAGCTTTTTTCTGAAATTGTTTTCCTTTCTAAAGGTTCTTCCCAGTGACACTCAGTCTGTCACTAGAAATCAAGTCTCAGTCTGGGCTCTCTGCTTGCCATCAAATTCCTGTCGCCCAATTCATGGCCATGAGCTGGCATTAGGAAGCCTGTCAGCATGTGTTAGAAAATCTGGGCTCAGATGAAAGAAAACATTCACAGATATTGCCTGTGGAGGGCTACGTGTCAGGATCCTAGGAGCACTGCAAAAACCCCGCATCGTGCCCACTTTAATGGATGCATTTGTGACATGCCTTCCCCCTTGGTCTCTCCTCTTTTTATGGCACAGCCTTTCTTCCTCGTCCTCCTCCATTTCATTCTTATTCTTCAGCAGTCCTTCACATAGAATAAGGCTCCATAAATGGATAAATGAAAACAAAAGTTGATCTATCTGCACCATCTTTCTGAATAATTACCATACCCCATCTCACACACACAGACCACCCATCTCAGATACATATAGGGGCCTTGAGAGCAGCATTTGTTTTCTGCACCTTTCTTTGTTCCAACATTTCCTGTGTAGCGCTGGCCTAGCTTTGTTAGGAGTTTGATAAATATCATTGGTTGACACTGACTTCACAGAATTTCAGGGTGCCCAGATTATGGGTCCCTGAATAAAACCACGTACTTTTTGAACAGCAGGCATTGTCTGATTAATGAAATCACCATACATATATTGAGTTTACCTGATAATAAGTAATCACAATCAATTGATAATGAAGTGACATACACAATCAATTGAGAATAATTGGATTGAATGACAAACTTAGACTTCTGATTGAAATTAATTGTATTACTGAGACAGACTTGGAATCCCAAATGCAAATAATTAAAACTTTTTCAGGTAAAGAAAGATAAATTCTCCTATTCAGCGGTCCAGGGAAAAAAGGATCTGGTTATTGTCAATTTTTAAACTTGAGCAAAGGAAGTAATGATGGTGTTACCTTTGGACAGATGCTTCAGTGGAAGGTGAGAGCTGGGTTAATTTGAATGGGCAAATATTGAATCTCTTTCAAAAGAGAAGCATTTAATCTGGCAGCTCTGGGGAGACTTTCTTAATTAATTGAGGATTTGGATTGAAGGAGAATGCAAACAGCATTTGTGAAACATTTGAATGGTGGGGTGGGTCACAAGCCCAGGGCCCAGTTAAGACTCTTTTCCCCTGCTTGGCCATCTCCTGAGTTCCTGGAATTGGTATCTGAGCCTGTGTCAGCTCTACCAGGGTTTTGTGGCCCTTAAAGTAAGGAGTCACCTGAAGGCTTGTTAAAAGGCAGATCTGATGCTGTGAACCTAGAAAGGTGCCTGAGATTCTGCATTTCTGACAAGCTTCCAGGTGATACACCTGGAGTAGCAGAGATCTATAGCACACCACGTTGGACTATGCTCACTAGGCACTTGAGTGTTCAAGGGTTGATTTTGTGTATATATATATGTATATACTATATATTTCATATTTTATAAAATATATATTATATACTTAAAGCATTTTATATTAGATTATTAAACATCAGAATATTGTTTTATTATTAAATTATATAAATTCTATTATATTGTTAAATATTTTGTTTATTTTTTATGTTATTTTTTAACTTTTTACTTTGTGTTAAACTATAGCCAATTAAAAATATTGTGATAGTTTCAGCTAAACAGCAAAGGGAGTCAGCCATCGATATCATGTACCCATTCTGCCCCAAACTCCCCTTCCATTCAGGCTGCCACATAACATTTAGCAGAGTTCTCTGTGCTCTACGGTAGGATCTTGTTGGTTATCTATTTTAAATCTAGCAGTGTGCACATGTCCATCCCAAACTCCCTAAATATCTCTTCCCCCTATTCTTCCTCTCTGGCAAACAGAAGTTTAATATACTTTTATATATTATAGTTATATATAAGATCTTCAGTTCAGACTGACTGTTAATTTGTTTTTGTTGTGGGGGAGAGACATTTTTTTAAGACTTTGTTTTTTAGAGCAGTTAAGTTTCTCAGCAAAACTGAGAGGAGAGTACAGAAATTGACTTCCAGTATTCCCCTTGCCCTCACATGTATTTAACATCCCCCATCTTTGCCTTCCCCCACCAGAGTAGTACATTTGTTACAGTTGATGAGCAGGCATTAATACAGCATCATCCAAAGTCCGCAGCTTAACGTTACGGTTCACTCTTGGTGCTGTACATTTTATGGGTTTGGACAAATGTATAAGGACATGCATTCAACATTATGGTATCAAGCTGAAGTGTATTCACAGCCCTAAAAATCCTGTGGGCTTCCCTATATTATTTTTTACAACTGCATGTGGATCTATAATTATTCCAAAATACGAGCTCTAATTAAAAATAAAAGACAGTGAGACACTTCCCTGGAATTCCAGTGGTTAAGACTGCGCTCCCAGTGCAGGGGGCATGGATTGGATCCCTGCTTGGAGAACTAAGATCCCACATGCCTTGTGGTGCAGCCCTCCCCCTCAAAAAAAAAGAAGAAAATGAAAGATGATGGCAAGCTCTTATGCTGTCCAGTATTAGGGAACTAGACCTGGAGGTCCCAAGGCCAGGAGGAGGAAAGAACAGCCACTGAGAAGTCCTCACTGCTGCCACTGCTGGGCTCAGAGCCCCTGACAACTCTGTGGCCAAACCCTGGACAACGCTGGTAAGATGATGGCATTACTGCCTCTGGACCACAAAGCATCCATCCACAGGATGGACCCTGCACAGAGCTGCTTCTTTGCATCACTAGCTCCCAAGTCAAGGGTGGTGCATTTGTGAAGACAGGTGGAGCCTGAGTCTCACGCCTGTTGGATCTGAAAGGGCAGCTGAGAATGAGATAATCTGAATTTTTGACTTTCACAGTGGTGATTTTGCCACTGACCAAGACTCCAAAGCTGGGGAGTTCCCCAGGCACAGAAAGGGGGTTCTGATGCTGGGTGGCCTTGAACAATAGCCAAGGTCTTCTGTACCCTCCCTTTCTCTCTTTTTCCCCTTGCCACCTGACCCTTACAATGACCCCCACCCAGCTCAATTCAGGACATGGATTAGAGGCCATGTCCTTAAGAAAGGCTTCTCTAACCCTTCTTCCCCCTTAACAGGGTTTGATTTATTTCCTGTGTTTCCATATGTTGGGTTTGTATCACATCAGCTCTATCGGGCTACAAGTCTTAAGGACAGAAATCCTATCTGCTCAGAACCCAAAAGTCAAAGGGGAAAGGGAGTAAGGGAGGAGCCCCTCTACCAATCAAGGTCAGTGTTCCCAAAGAGACTAGCAGATTACCTGGAGCAAAGCAGGACAGGGCAATGTTAAGATGGGGTAAGCCGACAACACTGAACCCCAGGGACATGATAGACATGGGTGGGGTTCATGATCAGAAACCATCATCACTGGGGTGCTGATGAGAGAGGAAACTTCTCCCAGACAGAAAAACCTGTAATCATTGTAAATATGCTAGACCTGTCAAAAGCCCATGATATATAGTCCACATAAATTATGAAACACCTCACGGTTCTACTTGCTCCATATCAGTGTAAAAAAAAAAACTCAATTTTTCAAAAGATGGAATATTGAAATATATCGCTACGGTGTCTGACTAGTCTTTTCCTGTCACCTTCCTCCATCCCCTTTCCACAAAGAGAAAAAAAGCCTCTCCCACAAGAAAGCTCAGGTACCTTGAAAGCTTGACTGCAGCAAATTTGACCAAGAGCCTGCAAGGCCCCAGTTTGGGGAGCTCCTTCAGGATTTGCAGCAATGGGTCAGTTGCACAGCTGAGTCACCCAGAAAATTCTCTTTTTAGAAAACTCTTTTAAGTTTTTTATTTAATTATTTACTTATTTATTTTTGGCTGTGCTGGGTCTTAGATGCTACATGCGGGCTTTCTCTAGTTGTGGCAAGCAGGGGCTACTCTTCGTTGCATGGGCTTCTCATTGTGGTGGCTTTTCTTTGAGGCTCAAGGGCTCTAGATTGTAGGCTCAGTATTTGTGGCGCATGAGCTTAGTTGCTCCAAGTCATGTGGGATCTTGTTCAGACTAAGTGACTGAACAACAACAGCAACAACACGTGATCTTCCTGGACCAGGGATAGAACCCATGTCCCCTCCATTGGCAGGCAGATTCTTAACCCCTGGACCACCAGGAAGTCCCAGAAAATGGTCCTAGAAGTGAGGTAGGGTGTTGAGCTGGCTCCATGGATAGAACACCCTCACAGAGGGCTCCAAGGCCTGGGATCTGAACACAACTAGGACCCTCAGGAGGGTCAGCCTTTCCTGGTTCCAGCACCCTGCCGTCCGTGTGTAAAGGCTTGTTGCTGTTCAGTCACTAAGTAGTGTCTGACTATTTGCAACCCCATGGGTGGTAGCACACCAGGCTTCCCTGTCCTTCACTATCTCCCCCAGTTTGCTCAAACTCATGTCCATTGAGTCAGTGACACCATCCAACCATTTCATCCTCTGTTGCCCTCTTCTCCTCCTGCCCTCAATCTTTCCAGCATCAGGGTCTTTTCCAATGAGTAGACTCTTTGTATCAAGTGGCCAAAGTACTGGAGCTTCAGCTTCAGCATCAGTCCTTCCTTTAATATTCAGGGTTGATTTCCTTTAGGATTGACTGGTTTGATCTCCTTGCTGTCCAATCTCAGTTTGAAAGCAGCATTAATTCTTTGGCACTCAGCCTTCTTTATGGTCCAACTCACAACTGCACATGACTACTACAAAACCGTACCTTTGACTATACGGACCTTTGTCACAAGTAATGTCTCTTGCTTTTTTTTTTCTGTAAAGGTTGCTTGCTGCTCCCTGTTGTCTTTCTTCCTCCTTCTGATCTCAAGGTAGGAGTGGGTAGCCTGTGCTTGGCTTCTGGCATTGTCAGTCCCCTGCTTGCCTGCTGTTCAACAGGTCTCAAGGGTGGGAAAGGTCTGAGGAGCTCCGTTGAAGGGGAGCTGGTGCTTCCCTTCCCCAGACGAGGTGATACACGTCATTTCCCTAGCGGTGGCGGAACCCAGACACCCTGGAGATTGGTTCTCATCTGGACTTTGAAACCCACATTCCACTTAAATTCCCTTTGACGGTCGTTTGAATAACAATGCATTCTACTAAGCCGGGCTAATGGGAAAGTAATCTTTCTCTTTCAGAGCCATTGCTCTGTGAAGTGCTTACCAAATAGGGTTTTTAAATAGCAAGAGAGCCAAACTCAATTTAGGAATTAATGTGTTTAAACCCAGCTGGAAACATTCCAATTCACTCCCAAGGTAGAAACTGGAATTGGAAATCCTCAACTAGCCCCAGCCTCCATAGGCTTAGGGCTGAGAAGAAACCAGAAATCTCCATGGTTTCAGCTAGAGTCAGGTTCCAGCAAGACCACCTGATGGACCTTCCCAAAGATGCTGGGCCCTAGAGTCCTTCTCATTAACCCAAGTTTGTGGGCTTCCCTGGTGGCTCAGTGGTATAGAATCTGCTTGCCAATGCAACAGACTTGGATTCAATCCCTGGGTCAGGGAGATGCCCTAGAAAAGGAAATGGCAACCCACTCCAGTATTCTTGCCTGGCAAATCCCGTGGACAGAAGAGCCTGGCAGGCTACAGTCCATGGGGTCACAGTTGAACAGAGTTAGCTACTAAACAGCAACAGTAACACACAATGAGCTCAAACTGAAACATCGGACTTTGGAACAGAGGAAGGTTTATTGCAAGACCATGCGTGGGAACAGGTGGTTCATTCCCTAAAGGCCTGAACTGCCCGAAGGGTTTCAGCAAAGCACTTTTAAAAACCAGGCGAGGGAAGGGGGTTGTAGGGTCTGTGATCAGCTTGTACGCCATTCTCTTACTGGATGATGGTGAGATAGCTGCGTGGTGTCACAGGGGTTAACATTATCAGTCCTTGAACTCCAGGAGTCCTGGGGCTGTGTGCTCGTGGCCATCATGTAGTTAACATCTTTCATTTGTTGGAAAGGGGTGGCTTTTTCTGTCTGCAAAGCAACTCAGGAAATGGGCACCGACTACTATTGCCTAGGTGTGTTGGAGAGGAGCTAAAGCAGAGGATATGGGGGTAGGCCTGTCCCGGGAAGCCCCTGTAGGGTCCTGCTCGCAACTACCTGCCAACCAGTCACCTCTGGACCAATGGACAAAACCAAAGAGAAAGCCAACTTGTAACACCCAAGTTTACAAGGACAAGGCTTCACACTTACTGAGTATAGAGAAAGCCCACCCTTCTCCACCTCCCCATGGACCAGTGGCCACCAAGGCTGTTGGGGCCATGGTTTTATCTCTAAGACATGCCCAGGCCTTCTGGCATAGGGCCTTTCGAGTAGAGATTGGTACGGTCAGGCCTCTCAAGGTGGCTGTTCTCCCGCCGTTTGTACACCCCCTGCTTGACCTCTGCCTGCTTTTCGTGTACGGTTCTCAGGTGTGTGACCTTCCTGCATGCTTGCCGCAGGCCCCAACTGGTGATTGCTCTTAAAGAGGTGGTGAGGCGCCTCTGCTAGTTTCCCTGGTAACCCATGAGCCAGTCTGCTGTAGTTCCCCCTGTAACTGGCAGTCTCCCCCCTTTCCCCCAGGTCAGGCCACTCAAGGCACCGCCGCTATGTCTTGCCTGTCTCCTACTGCACGCGTGGAACACTGCTGCAGGACCTTGCTTCAGACGTGTAAGCTCCCCTATCCATTAAACCACTGATGGCTCTGTCACTGCCTCTGGGCTCTTTCTACAGTCTTTTTTTCTTAGTTGAAGGATAATTGCTTTACGAGATTGTGTTGGTTTTTGCCATACATCGACATGAATCAGCCCTAGTTATACATATGTGCCCTCCCTCTTGAACCTCCCTCCCACCTCCCACCCCATAGCACCCCTCTAGGTAGTCACAGAGCCCTGGTTTGAGCCTTTCTGCAGTCTTAAGGCTGGGTGGGTACAGGCCTCGTAGGCTTATGAGGAACTGCCAGACAAGACTCCTGTTGGCTGTTGGGAGCTGGGGGTGCCTCCCTGCAAGACTGGCAGCAGAGACCACACCGGGCCAACATATATATATCTGTTAAGACTTCCAACATGTAGAGAAAGGCCCTGGCCTGGGGAGGAGAAACAGCCCTGGCCAGAGGAAAGGGACGGAGCTCAGACACCCTCCCAACATCCAGACTTGGCTTTGGAGGACCCCAGACTCCCCAGCCACCTGGGGGCTCTCGGAACTGGAACTCGGGCCAACTCAGCAGCTTCCTGGTTAAAGAAGCATGGGAAGCACTAGCCAAAACATCTATCCCTTACCCTGACCACCAAAAAATATCTCCATTGCAGCAGAGCCTTCCAACTTGGCTCGTTTCTCTCAATCTCTGCAGCTTTCTCCTGTCCTTCTCGGAGTTTCAGTTTCAGATCCTCTCCCCATCCCTCCACCTCCACCCCCGACTGGAGCTAGACCTCGGTAAGCCTAAGCATCCCACTGATCCAAGCTTTGTTTCAGCTTCAGGGAAGAGCTGCGAGTAGGGAGGGTTGCAATGAGAGCAAGCAGCATTCATGTCCTCAGGGAGAGTAGAGGTTTATCAGGCAGAAAAATGATTGAATTCTTTTGTGTGTGTCTTTTACAACTGGGTGAAATCACCTCCAAATTATGATGGCTTTTGGGAGCTGGAGGGGAGAGGAAATTGAATATGTGTTTTTCTAAGTTCTGAGATATTGATTGAGAACTAATGGAGGGAAATGGATAATTGGCTAATTGATCAGGTCATTTATATTCTCAAACCTTCAGGTTAAGGGCGCCCCCCACTGGGTATGGCCTGTGCTGCATGCTTAGTTGCTCAGCCGCGTCCAACTCTTTGCAACCCCATGGACTGTAGTGTAGCCCTCCAGGCTCCTCTGTCCATGGGATTCTCCAGGCAAGAATACTGGAGTGGGTTGCCATGCCCTCCTCCAGGGGATCTTCCCAACCCAGGGATCAAACCCAGGTCTCCTGCATCGGAGGCAGATTCTTTACCATCTGAGCCACCAAGGAAGCCCCTGGGTATGGCCTAGTCCCTTGTTAGATCTGCCAGGATTTTGAAGGTTAGAGACCCCAGGCCATATGCCTTTCTGTGTCAGGGGTCCCCAAGACCACTCTCAGGTTTCATGATGCTCTAGAAGGACTTAAAGAACTTAGAAAACTATTATACTTTGGTTACAGTTAATACAAAGGATACAAATTAAGAGTTCCCATGCCGCAACAAAGATCCAGCGCAACCAAATAAATAACTTTTTAAAAAAAATCAAAGGTGTATAGGGTATAAGGCAGAGTATAGGACAAACCAAGCATGAGTTTCCAGGTTCATCTACCAGTGGGATCAAACGAACAGCCCATCATGGTCCCAGGAACAGCATGTGACAACATGTATGAACTATGGTCAACCAAAAAAACTCCTTTGAGACTTAACATTGAGGGTTTTTATTGGGGGTCATGTAGGCAAGAAGCAACCATCTGACTGACCTTAGCTGTTCAGTCTCCAACTCCCTTTTCCCCACGAAGTCAAACTCATTTGGTATGGGCCAGGGCCCCAGGCAAACAAAAGCAAGCATTCCCCATAAATGCACTGTCAGTATCAACAATCCAACATGACCCCAGGCCCCAGGCCTGCAAAGACTTGCTTACTAGGCTGCATATTTCAATGACTCAGAGGTTTTCTTCCAAGAATTGATCAAAAGCGAGTCTTGAAGGTTTAGAACTTGTAGAATTAGGACAATGTAGGCCTCCTTGGTGAAACTTTTCTTTATTTTTCTTCTGCATGATGATTTTTTTTTAACTAGAGGATAATTACTTTACAATATTGTGATGGTTTCTGCCATACATCAGTATGAACCAGCCATAGGTGATATGTCCCCTCCCTCTTAAAACTCCTTCTCACCTCCCTCCCCATCCCATCCCTCTAGGTTGTCACAAGAGCGCTGGCTTTGGGTTCCCTCTTTCTTACAGCAAATTCCCATACGTATTTTACATATGGAATGTTTATGTTTCAATGCTGCTCTCTCAAATCCTCCCACCTTCTCCTTCCCCTACTATGTCCAAAAGTCTGTTCTCTATGTGTGCATCTCCATTTTTGCCCTGTAGATAGGCTCACCAGCACCATCTTTCTGGATGGGTTAACCTTTTCCACATGCTTGCCATGACAGCTCCATCTACTAGAAAACTGCAGGGCAGGGGGGTGGGGGCAGGGGCAGGGTGGGGGTGGGCGCAGTGCTCATTTCTAGTTAAACTCTTATTTTTTTTTCATCTTTATTGGAAATTCTCTGTCAATTTTGTCTCCGTATACCCACCAGTCACTGGGCCATAAGTAAGTGTTAGTTGCTCAGTCGTGCCCAACTCTTTGTGACACCATGGACGGCAGCCCACCAGACTCCTCTGTCCATGGGATTTTCCAGGCAAGGACATTGGAGTGGGTTGCCATTTCCTTCTCCAGGGGATCTTCCCGACCCAAGGATCGAAACCGGGTCTCCTGCACTGCAGGCAGATTCTTTACCAACTGAGCTATGAGGGAAGCCCACTTGGCCATACCGAATCATTTTTGCAAGGCTTACCAGCCCTCAAGGTTATAAGATTTTTTTAATCAAATGTTATTTTAGAACAGTTTACATTTAATAAAAATTTCCAAAATCATACAGAGTTCCCAAGTACCCAAGTATCCGATTTCCTATTATTGTTAATATCTTACTGTCATGTGGTACACTTGTTGCAATTAAAGAGCCAATATTAATGTATTCTAGTTAACTAAAGTTCATACATAATTCAGATTTCCTTAGTTTTTACCTAATGTCCTTTTTCTTTTTTTTGGTCACACTCCACAGCATTTGGGATCTTAGCTCCCCAACCAGGGCTCAAAACCACATTCCCTGAACTGGAGGGTGGATTCTCAACCACTGGACCACAGGGAAGTCCCCTACCTAATGTCCTTTTTCTGTCCTGGGATGGTGTCCAGGACACCACATTATAGTTAAACATCCTGCCTCCTTGGCCCTTTCTTGGCTGTGACAGTGTCTCAGACCTTCCTTGTTTTTGATGACCTGGACAGTTCTACAGTGCTGGTCATTATTTTTCTGGATGTTCCACAATTAAGATTTGTCTGATGTTTTTCTCATGACTTGACAGGTGTGATGAGTGTTTTGAAAGACCTCAGAGATAAAGTGTGATTCTCATCACATCATATCAAGAGTATACACTATCAACATGAATTATCACTGTTGATATGAACCTTGATCACCTATCTGAGGACATGCTTGTCAAGTTTCTCCACTGTACAGTTCCTCTCCCCTCCCCTGCTTTCCATGCTGTCTTCTTTGGAAGGAAGTCACTAAGTCAAGCCCACACCTAAGGAGTGGGGAATGATGTTCTGTTTCCTTGAGTTATGGAGTACATTCATAAATTACTTGGAATTCTTCATAGGAGAGTTGACCCTTCACTCCCATTTTTAAAATTCAATATCAGTGTTGACCCATTGACATTTATTTTGTACTTGGGTTATAATCCACTATTACTTTATTTTCTTGTCTTGCCTTTGACCTTTAGGAACTCTTTAGTTAGTCGCTGGGTCCCTTTGACATACCCCATTATCATAGGTTTTGTATTTGTTGGTTTTTAGCACCTCTTTGCTCTCTGATAGAATTAGATGCTCCAGGCGTTTCTTGTATATTTCATGCTCCATAGAATCTGCCAGTTCTCCAAGGGGTTATCGTTTTTAACCTGGCCTCTGTATCTTGAAATTACAGAATGTCATATTGAAAGATGTCTGCATACCCCATACTCCACCCCTTTGTTTCTCGATCATTTTTTAAAAATATTCATTTACTTATTTGGCTGTACCAGGTCTCATTCGCTGCACATGGGATCTTTCACTGCGGTGTGCAGGCTTCTCTCTAGTTGTATCGGTAGGGCTCAGTAGTTGCAGCGCTCGGACTGTGGCGTGTGGGATCTCAGTTCCCCTACCAAGGGCCGAACCCATATCCTCTGCACTGGAAGATGGATTCTTAACCACTGAACCACCAGGGAAGTCACCACCCCTCACTAATTTTTATTCGCAGAAGTAAAACAAGAAACAGATTGAATTGCACTCCAAGAGACCTTCTGGAAATTGCTTTCTGGAATAAATTTTATTAGAACTTGCTTTTATATTACTTTCCCTTGCTCCATAAAGTCGAACTACAACTAAAATACAACTTCTGATGAGCAGAGACATCTAGTTAGTGCTGCTGTTTAATGCAGGTCTTGCTGGAGATACTCAAAGCTTGAACCCTTTTGCTACCTAACTTGACACTGCACCTTATTCGATACAGGCATTTGGCTACATTTTTTTTTACAAAGACATTGAGTATTTGATGACAATCATTCCCATGGAGACTGTAAATTGCATTTTCTTAGGAAAACAGAAGTGCTTACATTTTATCACTGCACTTATTGCATAATTGATTTTTTAAATTTATTTATTTATTTTTGGCTGCACTGGTTCTTTATTGCCGTGCAGGCTTTCTCTAGCTGCAGTGAGTTGTGGCTACTCTCTAGTTGCAGTGCACAGGCTTCCCATTGCAGTGGCTTCTCTGGTTGCTGAGTATAGGCTCTAGGTCGCACAGGCTTCAGTCGTTGTGGTACATGGACTTAGTCCCCCATGGCATGTGGAATCTTCCTAGACCAGAAATTAAACCTGTATCCCCTGCATTGGTTGGTAGATTCCTAAACACTGGACCACGAGGAAAGTCCATCACTGATTTTAAAGCTAAGGAGTTTGCACAAAAAGTGGCCTGGATTCTAAAAGGAAGTGATCCCCTGGTTAGGACGGTATAGGAATACCAAAGGTGCCAACCCAGAGTCCAGGCCAGGGAGAATACTAAAGGGTTAGCGGTGCAACCTGCTAGTAACAGAAACCTCTAACCTGCATCACACATCTGCTTCAACTGGGAGCTGGATGACCCTCCTTCCGTCGTCCAACAGAAACAAGACCTCAAGTAATGTGACCGGTTTATTAAGAAGCCTCAACTCTAGGGGATGAATATGAAAAGATTTCAGTTCCCCAAAAACTGTGCTCTGAGGAGTCTCCTTATCCGCTGGATTCCTGTAATGACAGTTCAATTCTGTAAGGTGTTTGAGTTATTGAAAGAGCTTCATTTTGGTTTTTAAGATTTGTTCTTGTTCATTTTAAGACCGCAATTTCATTTTCTGTTCAAAAGCCTTAAAACCCCTCTCTCCCCACTCCTCCTTATCTTCAGCACAGGCTGCAGCAACTGTGTCTGATCTCTGCCTTTTTCTCCTTCACTCCTTCCTCTCTTGTTTCCCTTCCTCCCTCCCTCTCCCTCTGTCTTGGTGCTTGGCCTGAAGTCACCATCTTCCATCTGGGAGGGGGCCTGCAGAAGAGCTCAAAGGTATTTTGTTCTGTCTATTCCTTGAGGGCTTCCCAGGTGGCGCTAGTGGTAAAGAACCCAACTGCTGATACAGGAGAGTAAGAGATGTGGGTTCGATCCCTTGGTCAAGAAGATCCCCAGGAGGAGAGCATGAAAACCCACTCCAGTATTCTTGCCTGGAGAATCCCATGGACAGAGGCACCCGGCGGGCTGCAGTCCATGGGGTTGCAAAGAGTCAGACACAACTCAAGTGACTCAGCACCCATGAACAAATTCTTTGAGAAGGAACCAGGACCCTGCACTATTGTTTCTTGGCTCCTCTGCCTTTGCTTCTGTTTCCTCCCTTCCCTGATTAGCAACTGTTTGAACTTGCCCTTTGGAACTCAGGGGAGGACAAGGAGGCTGAATGAAATCCTTTGGGGAACATGGGGAGGATTTGTATCTTGGAGGGCTCCACAGGATCTCTCTCCATTTTAACCCCATGCAGCCTTCTCTGGTCTTGCCCAGAATAGTGGAGTCACTCTGTTCTCAATAGCACAGGACTTCCTGGTCACATCATCAGAGCAGGAAGAGCTCTCCATCTTTCCCTCCATCTTTCCCTCCCTATCCTGGGCCTGGGGCAATCTCAAAGGAGATTAAGGATGCCTGTGGACCAAGACCCCCACAGAGGTTCTCAAAGTGGCTCCAGGACTAGCAGTCTCAGCATCACCTGGAAACTTGATAGAAATGCCAGTTTTCAGATTCCAAGCCAGGCCTATCGAATCAGAGATTCTAGGGGTGGGACTCAGCAAGTTGTGATTTAACAAGCCCTCCAGGTGACTCTGATGGCACCAAAGCACGAGAACCACTGCTTCAGGGTGCACGGTATTCTTAATCTTTTTTCAGCCACACACCTGAGCTTACATGTTCAACTTCTTTAGACGCCTTTCTCTAAGCAGTTAAAGTGACTTTTCTAAGTTCCAGTAGCTACTAAGCAGCAGTAGAACCATGGTCTCTAAACTGGTAGAATTAATGATCTCTAGTGATTTCAGGTGGAGCTATTGCCGTGGGGCAAGGGGGCATCAGCTCTGAGCATATGTAAAGGAAAACTTTTCCCTACTCACAGTACTTCTGACACTGGATGTGTGGGTTTTTCCATATCAAGCAGTTTTCCAGTTCTTGGTAGACACTAACTGAGTGTCTTACCATTTAGCTCAGTTATGACGCTAATTGCTCAGCATTAACACAGAAGCTCACAGGTTAAGAGCTCAGCCCTACAAGACTGCCCCAGAGAGTCCAACTGGGCAACATTTGAGTTGTTCTTGTTGTTTTAGTTGCTAAGTCCTGTCTAACTCTTTTGTGGCCCCATGGACTATAGCCCACCAGGCTCTTCCATCCATGGGATTTCCCAGGCAAGAATACTGGAGTGGCTTGCTATTTCCTTCTCCAGGGGATCTTCCCAGACCAGGGATCAAACCCGCCTCTCTTGTGCTGGCAGGCCAGTTCTTTACTACTGGGCCACCTGGGAAGCCTAACATTTGAGTTGAATGGAGCCAAAAGCAGAAACAGAATTTTTAAAGAATCAACAAGCATAGTTTTCCAATAACTTCAGTGGTCCAGCCTCCAGCCAGCCCCATCTTCTGCCCCTGACAAATGCCTAAGTGATGGATGGCTTGAGAGAAAACACACAATCGATGATTCCATCATTTGATGTTGAAGGAGAAACATCCAAGGACAGTCTCAGTTTGGGGTGGGGGTGGGAGTGACAGACTTACACAAAGGCACAAAGCAGGATATAGTGGAGGGGGGGATCCCAGGGTGGTGCTGGGGCAATGCCACCCCCACAGGTTGTCTGCCTTTCCCACTGAAGCCAGCCCCCCCACCCCCTGCAGTTCTGGTAGGTCCACCTGCACACCCAGTTCCTAGGTAGGATTACATTTGTGCACACTCCTGGACCAATAGGCATTGGCTGATAAGTCTTCTTCATTTTCTACTGGGCTTCCCTCTCACTGTGGCTCCTCCCTGAATGTATCTCAATCAGAGCAATTGCTTTCTTTAACACTTTGGCCAATCACAACCTCAACACACACACACACACACACACACACACACACACACAGAGTGCATTTTTCACAACAGTGAACCATGCTCTTCATTTTCTAGCACAAGGAATTCATCTGTATTCTTGCAGCAGGAGCAACATCACCTGGGAGTTTGTTAGAAATGCAGAGTCCCAAGCCCCACCCCAGAGCTCCAGAGTCAGAATTTGCATTTTAATAACCTCCTTAGGAAATTGATAGGCACCTTTAATTTATTTTAAATATTTATTTTTATTCGTTTATTTGCACTGGGTCTTACTTGTAGCATGCAGAATCTTTAGTTCCAGCATGCAGACTCTTAGTTGGTGGCATGTAGGATCTAGTTCCTTGACCAGGGATTGAACCTGGGCCCCCTGCATTGAGAGTGCAGAGTCTTAGCTACTGGGATCACCGGGGAAGCCTCAGCACCTTAAATTTTGAGAAGCATTAATCTAGTGCAACTTCACAGGAAAGCTCCACTAGTGCTATTTCTACTAATGACTGTGTCATGGGAGTCCATCCCTACTCTTCAAGGGTGGCCTAGAGCATGAGATTTTATGCCCTGCCCCTCAATATAAGGTTCAGAAGTGATACATCCAGGATCTCCCAAAGTTGTCTTATCATGAAAGAACCCTGGGAGCTTTTTCACTGAAAAATTACAATCATGATAATTTTAGATCTTATTTAATCTCCCACTTTAGAGTTGAAAAAAAGTTTGACCCAGGCATTCTGAGTGCATCGGGATGATGCAGCAAGGAATGTTGCCCCCAACCATCCTAACTCTACCCAAGACGATGTGCTATTTCTAATTCACATCGTCTCACGTCCTACCAGTGTTTGCACGTCTTGAGTCTATCTTGGGGCGTTGAAAGGTGAAAACTGTAGTTAATGGAGAGCAAATGTGGTTGTGTGATGTGAATAATGACTTTCACAATCTCTCTGAGCCTCGAACAATCTAGTTTGCAAAGTACTTGGCTGTGTCAAGTCCGTGGGGTCAGAAGCAGCGGCGATGAGCACACGCATTCTCACAGCTAAATGTCTGAGTGTTTCCTATTGTTAGAGGGCTGTTATTGGGACACCAAGCTGGCCCTGTCAAAGAGAGATCAGTGCCCAGAGCTGTTGCACTCCTTGTCAGATACAGCGTTTCCTTGCTGAATTCCCAAGAGCGGGGGTTGCTGTCCTCATCCCAGGATCCAAATGTAGGGTAGGAAATGCCAGCCTACTCCAGTAGTCTTGCCTGGAAAATTCCATGGACAGAGGAGCCTGGTGAGCTACAGTCCTCTTGGGAATGAATTAGTGAACACCAAGAGCATTCCTGAAAGAATATGGTAGATGTTGCCAAGTATTGCCTGAGGAAGGGAGGGCTCAAGGCTGAGACCTGACACCCCAGTGGTTCCAGTGCCCCCTGGAAAGGGCTAGAAATATCCCTTGGGGAGACAGATAGTCTAACACAATGGTTGAGATCAGGGAGCTGACTATGGCCACATATGTCCCATGTGAACTCAGCAAAGATAATGCCCTGGGCCTCACTTTTATCATATATAAAATGAGGACTAAAAACAGTTGCAATGTCAGAGGATTGTTAGAGGGTTAAATTAATTTACATGAAGTGTTCTGCACAATGCCAGGCATGTAGAAGATATCCATTGACTTCATCTTTATCATTTCACTAAAAACTTAATTTGCTAGACTCTAAGCCCTGAAAGTGGACTTCCCAGGCTGCACTTGTGGTAAAGACCCTGCCTGCCAGTGCAGGAGATGTAAGAGACATGGGTTCCATCCCTGGGTCAGGAGGTGGGCATGGCAATCCACTCCAGTATTCTTGCCTGGATAATCCCCTGGACAGAGGAATCTTGAGGGCTACAATAGGGTCGCAAAGAGTTGGACATGACTGAAGCAACTTAGCACAGCACAAGCCCTGAGGGTAGGTGTTAAGGTTCATTTGTCTTGGTCCTTGTGGCCCAGAGCCTGGTGGGGGGACCACGCATGACAGGTACTTGATGACTGAAAAGATGATGAAAGTTCTCTGCCAACCAGGGACACAGGCTCTGATTATTCTGGTTGTGATTGTCCCAATGGTTGATCAACTTCTAAATACTGTCAATGAAAACATCAATCAGTCAATATAAGAACAAAATGGAAATTTTTATCTGAGCCAAACTGAGGATTACAACCCAAGAACAGCCTTTCAGAAAGTTCCAAGAACTGTTCTGTCCATCAGAGGTCAAAGCACAGTTATGTAAGTTTTTGAGATCAGATCAGTTCAGTCAGTCATGTCTGACTCTTTGTGACCCCATGGACTGCAGCCTGCCAGGCCTCCCTGTCCATCATCAACTCCCAGAGCTTACTCAAACTCATGTCCATTGAGTAAGTCATGCCATCCAACCATCTCATCCTCTGTCGTCCCCTTCTCCTCCTGCCCCCAATCCTTCCCAGCATCAGGGTCTTTTCCAAGGAGTCAGTTCTTCGCATCAGGTGGCCAAAGTATTGGAGTTTCATCTTCAACATCAGTCCTTCCAATGAATATTCAGGACTGATTTCCATTAGGATGGACTGGTTGTATCTCCTTACAGTCCAAGGGACTCTTCAAGAGTTTTCTCCAATACTACAGTTCAAAAGCATCAGTTCTTCTGCACTCAGCTTTCTTTATAGTCCAACTCTCACATCCATACATGACTACTGGAAAAACCATAGCTTTGATGAGATGGACCTTTGTTGGCAAAGTAATGTCTCTGCTTTTTAATAAGCTGTCCAGTTTGGTCATAACTTTTCTTCCAAGGAGCAACAGTCTTTTAATTTCATGGCTACAGCCACCATCTGCAGTGATTTTGGAGCCCCCCAAAATAAAATCTTTCACTGTTTCCACTGTTTTCCCATCTATTTGCCATGAAGTGATGGGACCAAATGCCATGATCTTAGTTTTCTGAATGTTGAGTTTCAAGCCAACCTTTACACTCTCCTCTTTCACTTTCATCAAGAGGCTCTTTAGTTCTTCTTCACCTTCTGCCATAAGGGTGGTGTCATCTGCATATCTGAGGTTATTGATATTTCTCCCAGCAATATTGATTCCAGCTTGTGCTTCATCCAGCCCAGCATTTCTCATGATGTACTCTGCATGTAAGTTAAATAAGCAGGGTGAAAATATACAGCCTTGACATACTCCTTTTCCTATTTGGAACCAGTCTGTTGTTCCATGTCCTGTTCTAACTGTTGCTTCCTGACCTGCATACAGATTTCTCAGGAGGCAGGTCAAGTGATCTGATAGTCCCATCTCTTAAAGAATTCTCCACAGTCTGCTGTGATCCATACAGTCAAAGGCTTTGGCATAGTCAATAAAACAGAAGTAGATGTTTTTCTGGAACTCTCTTGTTTTTTGGATGATCCAACAAATGTTAACAATTTGATCTCTGGTTCCTCTGCCTTTTCTAAATCCAGCTTGAACATCTGGAACTTCATGGTTCACGTACTATTGAAGCCTGGCTGGGAAAATTCTAAGCATTACTTTCGAGTGTGTGAGATGAGAGCAATTGTGCGGTAGTTTGAGCATTCTTTGGCATTGCCTTTCTTTGAGATTAGAATGAAGAATGACCTTTTCCAGTCCTATGGCCACTGCTGAGTTTTCCAAATTTGCTGACATATTGAGTGCAGCACTTTCACAGCATCATCTTTTATGATTTGAAATAGCTCAACTGGAATTGGATCACCTCCACTAGCTTTGTTCGTAGTGATGCTTCCTAAGGCCCCCCTTGACTTCACATTCCAGGATGTCTGGCTCTAGGTGAGCGATCACACCATCATGAATTATCTGAGTTGTGAAGATCTTTTATGTATAGTTCTTCTGTGTATTCTTGTCACCTCTTCTTAATATCTTCTACTTCTGTTAGGTCCATACCACTTCTGTCCTTTATTGTGCCCATCTTTGCATCAAATGTTCCCTTGGTATCTCTAATTTTCTTGAAGAGATCTCTAGTTTTCAAGATAGAGGACTGTATATTAAATTATATATATATAAAGTATTTTTCTTTTTTATTATTATTATTTGTTTATTTTTGGCTGCACTGGGTCTTTGCTGCAGCACATAGGTCACAGAGCGTGGGCTCAGCTGTTGCGGCACCCAGGCTTAGTTGCCCCAAGACACGTGGATCTTCCTGGACCCGGGATCATAACCCATGTCCCCTGCATTGGCAGGCAAATTCTTAACCACTGGACCACGAGGGAAGTTCCCATTTAGTGCTTATTACTGATGGTTTACACCATCCAGATCTACAGGGATAGAGCAAGTAGTGGGTCATTGTGGCTCCTTAGGAAATTGAGAAGGAGGGTTAATCTCCCAAGGAGTTGTGACCCTTAGTGAGATTAAGGAGTGTTATCTTCAAAGGAGGTCTGGCCAATACAGAGGCACAACACACATTGATGGGAAGGGAGGAGGCCCAAACAGAGAAAAATGTTATATTTAAATTTTTCTTGTCTTGTCATAAAATATGAATTTTAGTTCATCAACACACAAGAGCAGGAGGAAGATCACAAACAAAAGAAAGTCTAGAGGAGACCACTCTTAAAAATAAGATAAAGTTAAAATGTATCTGTTGAAGCAGAAAGCTTTGAGGAAAGGTTTAGAAATGACAAGTGGAAAGAAGAGATGGGGACAGACCAGGGGGCCATAGGTGGACACACAGGGAGGTTTTCTGGGCTGATGCGAGCGCAGCCAGGACCAGAGGGAGGCAGGGAGGTGAGAGGGCAGTGGTCCAGAACCAGGCTTGTTTTGCCCACGTCAAAACACTGACACGCCCATGTCTGCAACAAAGAGAGGCTTTATTCACAAGGTAGCCAAGGGAGAAAATGAGAAAACAAATCTCAGATGTGCCTCCCCAAAGGCAAGGAGCTCAAGGATAAACGATAAAGAAGCAGCGTGGTCTAAGGTGTGGAGGGCGTGGGCAAAGGTGATTGGGAAAAGGTGTGGGCATCCTCGTTCTGCACAGGTGTAGCCAAGCTCCAGGTGTCTGCACCTTCAAAACTGAGGGCTTTGAGGTGAAGCGGTCACTGAGCTGACATTCAGGCGTGCCCAGTTGGAGGGTTGTATGTGCTGGCGGGTCTTAACCAGCTCAGCTCTAACTAGAGGCAGCTGACTTCGAGTTTCAAGAGATCAGCGC
The DNA here is from genome assembly GCA_007570785.1 of Antilocapra americana. Lineage (NCBI taxonomy): Eukaryota > Metazoa > Chordata > Mammalia > Artiodactyla > Antilocapridae > Antilocapra > Antilocapra americana. The sequence goes on from ML660781.1 coordinate 2,476,524, forward strand.
AGGCAAACATCTTACCGTGCAGGTCCTGCGCGGCTCGGAGGACCCGCAGGTCTCTCGTGGCAACAGTTAGGCCGCGGTTACCCAGGGTGCCACTGGCGGGGCGGGGCCTCGGCGCTCCCGGCAGGGAGCGGGCGGCTGCTGCCCGCCATCACTGGCTGAGGGGGTCCTCGTCGCTCTAGCGCCCGGTACTGGACGGAGAGTCCGAATAATTCTTGTCAAGTCGGGGGTCCTGGTGGGACGTAAACAGAGAAACAAGCACCCGCTGGCCCCGGCTCCGGAGACCACCTAGGCGGGAGCCTCGGGAAGGGGCCGCGTGTCCCCCGAACCGAGGTGCCCCCGTGGACCAGGACGCGTCTGCCCAGCCCGTCCCCTTTCGGCCTCCTCACCCTTCCCTTCACAAGGCTTCGTGTGGGGAGGCGGGTGGTCGCGGTCGGAAGGACAGCGCTGCTTCCCCAGATCTGGAACGGGACCAAGAGCCCAGGACCCCGCTTATCCTCCTGTTGGAGGGGAAAGCCGATTTGAGCAGTAGCCAGGAACCGCTGACCCTCCGGGGGCCCCCACAGCCGCCGCCTCGCCCCGTGTCTGCGTCTCCAGCCCCCCAAGGACCGGCCTCAGCAGCTCTGTGTGAGGTTCCAGCTCACTGCCTCCTCTCTGTCCATGGAGTTTCAGAGGTAAGGCCTCCAGAATTTTTAAAAAAGTGCTCTTTTCTTCCTCTGTTTGTAAACTGAGGTCTTGTTGATTTGGGGGCTTCCCTGGTGGCTCAGTAGTAAAGAATCCGCCTGCCAATGCAGGAGATGCGGGTTTGATCCCTGGGTTGGGAAGGTCCCATGGAGAAGGAATGGCTACCCACTCCAGTGTTCTTGCCTGGGAAATCCCATGGACAGAGGAGCCTGGTGGGCTACAGTCCATGGGGTCGCAAAGAGTTAGACGTGACTGAGTGAACAAAAACAAAATTGTTGATTGACAGTATAAGATTCAGGGGTACCACGTAGTAATTCACAAAATTTAAAGGCTTTTTACCCCTTTTATATTTATAAAATAATGGCTAATATTCCCTGTTATACAATATATCCTTGTAACTTACTAATTTTATACATAGTGGTTTTTACCTCTTACCCCTCTCCCCACTGGTAGCTACTAGTTTACTCTCTGTATCTGTGAGTCTGTTTCTTTTTCATTTTATTCACTAGTCTGTAATATATTTTAGTTTCCACATGTAAGTGATTTATCATACACTTTTTGTCTTTCTCTGTCTAACTTATTTCATGAAGAGTAATGCCCTCTAAATCCATCCATATCGCTACAAAAGGCAAAATTTCATTCTTTTTTGTGGCCGAGAAATATTCCACTGTGTATATCTACCACGTCTTTATCTGTTGATAGAGACTTAGGTTGTTCTCATATATTGACTATTGTAAATAATAGTTATGAACTTTGGGGCACATGTATCTTTTTGAATTAGTGTTTTCATTTGTATATATACCCAGGAGTGGAATTGCTGGGTCAAATGGTAGTTCTGTTTTTAGTTTAAGGAACCTCCATACTGTTTTCCAGTGGCTGCACCAATTTACATTCCCACCAATAATGTGTAAGGGCTTCCTTTGCTTGACATCTTTGCCGACATTTGTTTCTTGTGCCTTTTTGATAACAGACAGGTGTGAGGTGTTATCTCATTGTGCTTTTGATTTGCATTTCTCGGCTTAGCGATGTTGAGGATCTTTTCATGCGGCCGTTGACCCACCATCTGTATGTTTTTGGTAAAATGTCTATTCGGGTCTTCCAGCCATTTTTTAATCAGGTTTCTTTTCTATGCTGAATTGTATGAACTGTTTTATATATTGATATTTTGAACATTAACCCCTTATCCATTACAACATTTGCAAATATTTTCCCAAGAAAGTGCTCTCATGTGTGAGAACAAGAGGGTGGGGGGCTGGCAGGGACTGACAGAGGAGGTGTCTCATGTGTCACTTCCTCCACCCAGAGGAGGAGGCTGGGGGGCAATGGGGACAGATCAGAGGGGCAGCTCCCTGGGAGAACCATGCTTTGAAAAGACCATGTGCTCACCTCTACTTTTCCTAAAGGTTTAGCCCCTGCCCTCACGCCCAGCCCTGGGGTGGGTCCAGGGATAGCAGAGAGCAGACAGCTGTGAGAAGGAAGAGAGCATCGTCTCTTCCTTGTTTCTTTTTCTGTTTTTGGTTATGGTAAAATACATGTAATGTAAAACCTGTCATGAGTGACGCTTAGTACATTCACAACGCTGTGGGGCCGTCAGAGCTGTCACCTGGTTCCAGAACATTCCCATCACTACAAAAGGAGGCCATGTACCCATTAACTGCTCCAGTTTCCCCCTCCCCCACCCAAGCCCTGGCACCACTAATCTGCTTTCCGTCCTTATGGGCCTGCTTATTCTGGACGTTTCATACAAATAGCCTCACACAACACTTGGCCTTTTGTGTCAGCTTGTTTAACTTTTTTCTCTCTCTGGCTGTGCCACACTGCATGTGTGATCTTAATTCCCTGACCAGGGATTGAACTCTCACCCTCAGCAGTGAGAGCTCAGAAGGCTAACTGCTGGAGGGCCAGGAAATTCCCTCAGCTTCTTTTATTAGTATCATGTTTTCATCCATGTTGTAATGTGTGTCAGTACTTCACCATTTGTATGGCCAAACAATGTTCCATCATAAGGGTATACTATATTTTGTTTATCCAATCAGCATTAAAAAGCTGTTTCCACTCTTTGTTGCTAATAGTGCTACTGTGAACATTTGTGTACGAGACCTTGTGTGAACATGTTTCACTTCCTTGGGCTACATACCCAAGAGAGCAGTCACTGGATCGATCAAGTGGTAATTCTATCTTTAACTTTTTGAGGAACTGCAGATTTTCCACTATGTTAGTTTTAAAAATAATAATTAAAAACAACACTGTCCCATTACCTGGCAGCTACATGCCAGTCCCTGTACCAGCCCCATGGTTCTGTACTCCTGCAGGAACCTTGAAGGCCAGAATGATGATGTTCATCACGCAGATGGAGGGAAACAGGTGCAGGGAGCTGGGGAAATTGCCCAGAGTCACAGCGAATGATGGCTGACCCCGATTTGCACCCAGAGTGCTCCAATGAGAAAGTGCAGTCCTGCCTCCAGTGGGCCATCTTCATATCTGTCCCGCTCCTCAATCTACCTGAGCTCCTGGAAGGACTGAGGGAGAGAGAGAGGGTGATGGGCAGTTGTCATGATCGGGAAGAACTTGTGGGGATGACACGGATGACAGGATGGTTTCTCGATGATTATCTTGACCCGTTTTTTATTTTTTTACTTTTTCTGTTTTAGAAATTAAGCAATTTTAAAATATATTTTATTTTATTTTTTCCTTTACGTTATCATGTTGGTTTTGCCATACATTGACATGAATCTGCCGTGGGTATACATGTATTCCCCTTCCAGAACCCCCCTCCCACCTCCCTCCCGATTCCATCTCTCTGGGTCATCCCGGTGCACCAGCCCTGAGTGCCCTGTATCAAGCATCAAACCTTGACTGGCGATTGATTTCACATATGATAATATACATGTTTCAATGCTGTTCTCCCATATCATTCCACCCTTGCCCTCTCCCATAGAGTCCAAGACTGTTCTATACATCTGTGTCTCTTTTGCTGTCTCGCATACAGGGTTATCATTACCATCTTTCTAAATTCCATATATATGCGTTAGTATACTGTATTGTCATTTTTCCTTTTGGGTTACTTTACTCGGTATAATAAGCTCCAGTTTCATCCACCTCAGTAGAACTGATTCAAATGTATTCTTTTTAATGGCTGAGTAATATTCCATTGTGTATATGTACCACAGCTTTCTTATCCATTCGTCTATTGATGGACATCTAGGTTGCTTCCATGTCCTGGCTGTTGTAAACAATGTGGTCATCTGCAAACAGTGAGAGTTTTACTTCTTCTTTTCCAATCTGGATTCCTTTTTTCTTTTTCTGCTCTGATTGCTGTGGCCAAGACTTCCAAAACTATGTTGCATAGTAGGAGTGAGAGTGGGCACCCTTGTCTTGTTCCTGACTTTAGAGGAAATGCTTTCAGTTTTTCACCATTGAGGATAATGTTTGCTGTGGGTTTGTCATATATAGCTTTTATTATGTTGAGGTATATTCCTTCTATTCCTGCTTTTTGGAGGGTTTTTATCATAAATGGATGTTGAATTTTGTCAAAGGCTTTCTCTGCATCTATTGAAATAATCACATGGTTTTTATTCAATTTGTTAATGTGGTGTATTACATTGATTGATTTGCAGATATTGTTGAATCCTTGCATCCCTGGGATAAAGCCTACTTGATTGCCGGGAGCTGTCAGGATGCCCCCTTGCTCGGATGACAAGGTCACGAGACTAAGAAAGTAATTGCAAAGCTGACTTTCTTTATCGGGGCATCCTGGGCAAGCCCCACCCTGGTATTTTTCTTGGAAGTTCTGTCCATGCTCGGAACATTGGCTCATCTCAGTAGGTCAGTCACAGTTGGAAAGAATTCGTCCTGAGATAATCCCCCCAGACCTTATGGACCAGAGGATCCGGGAAGGTGGATCACCTTCCCCGGGGGCTAAGGAGGAATGAAAGGGACATTTAAATAGGTTACTACTCCTCCTACTAATTACTGGGGAGTTTACCAAGAGTTCTCTGGGGGTCGTGGCAAGGCCACCACCAGAAAGGCTCGTACTTGGGTCACCTTTCCACCTCCCACTCCCCCCACCACTCCACGGAGGAGGCTCTCTTCCTTGAAGAAATCAGGCTCGATTGAGACTTAGGAATGCTCATAATTGTGGCCAGCATAGTTGGAGATATTGATTGCTTTAGGATATGTAGACATAGGAATTCATTTTAGTAGTTGTAAGGTTAATAGGACTTCATTGTTAAAGCAGTCCTGCTAAACTGTCTCTTTGTCCTCTTTTCTCTTTCCTTGTAAGAACCAAAATAGGTTAATAGAATAAAAGTTTCAAGCTTAAGCCCTTCTTTCTAGCTTCTACATAGTTGCACCTAATAAGAGATGTAACCTTTCTACTTAGATTGATGTACTTATCCGAAGTATGCTGGAGACATTCAAATGGTAAACATACTATTGTTAAGTCTAATTATGCGGAAATCCGACCTTTTGCAAGGAAAATGAGCTTAAGGTTAAAGTTGTTGATGATAGGCAGAAAACAGGATTGTATAGAATTAGATGTGATGTAATGGGTGTGTTTCTTGGGTATAAAAACTGTAAACCAACAACAATAAACGAGAGACTGCTCCATCACCACACATCAACTTAGCTCAGTTCTTCCGCCGACGCCACTCATCCCTCAAGACCCCCGGACCCGCCGAGGCTGGACCCCGGCACTTGATCATGATGTATGATCTTTTTAATGTGTTGTTGGATTCTATTTGCTAGAATTTTAAGGATTTTTGCATCTATGTTCATCAGTGATATTGGCCTGTAGTTTTCTTTTTTTGTGGCATCTTTGTCGGGTTTTGGTGTTAGAGTGATGGTGGCCTCATAGAATGAGTTTGGAAGTTTACCTTCCTCTGCAATTTTCTGGAAGAGTTTGAGTAGAATAGGTGTTAGCTCTTCTCTAAATTTTTGGTAGAATTCGGCTGTGAAGCCATCTGTTGACCCATTTTTTAAAGGCTTTTAAAAAAGTTTTTTATTTTTGGCTGCACTGGGTCTTTGTTGCTTTGTTCGGGGGTTTCTCTAGTTGTGATGAACGGGGGCCACTCTTCATTGTGGTGCAGAGGCTCCTCTTTGTAGGAGCTTCTCTTACTGCAGAGCACAGGCTCCAGGGTGAGTGGGCTTCAGGAGTTGCTGCACACGGGCTCAGTAGTTGTGGCTCGCAGGCCCTAGAGCATTCGGGCTACAGTAGTTGTGGCTTGTGGGCTCTAGGGCACAGCCTCAGTGGTTGCGGCCCTGGGGTTTAGTGGCAGCATGTGGGAACTTCCCGGACCAGGGATAGAACCTGCGTTCCCTGCATTGGCAGTGGATTCTTATCCACTGCGCCACCAAGGAAGTCCTTGACCCATTTTTAAAGTATGGGTTTAAATTACTTATTACCATTAAAAACAATGGTATAGGCTCTTTACTCTGACAACAGTATAAAATAAAAAAAAAAAAAATCAACCCCAAACAGGTGTGTTTAGTAAAACTCAACCATAAACAGCTGGAGATTTGAAAGCACTGATTCTCATTGGAACACCTCTGAGAAGGAATGAAGAGGGAAGACCTCAGGGCCGCTCTGCGAGGGGTCCTCTGGTTGGCCTGGGTTGGGGCTGGACAGGGGGATTTTGGAGACCTCCAGGGGCCCACAGGCTGCTTGGTTCCACATTGAGGACTGGGTGGTGCATCTTCATCTAAATTCTGTCCTGTCAAAGCCGCAGACAGGGAGGGAACCACTCCCTGGGCTGGGCTCTGACACCCACCTCCCCAGCCATCCGGCTTTGGCCCTAGGCCTGTGGCATTTCCCAGGCAGCTGTAGTTTGGTGCCTCGTGGATGAAGCCAGGGGATCCAGAAGCTCGTCTGTGAAAGAACCTTATGTATGAACTTGACAAACGGCAAAGCATTTTGCTGCAGGAGGGTAGATTGCTGGGTGCTCCAGGGACACAGGTGGGTGGAGAGATCTGAGGTTAACAGCAGGAATGCTGAGCCGGCGGTATTCAGCGCCCTTCACACCTGGAACAGAATGCCTAGTATTGTACTTACAGCAGCAGTAAGAAGGGCTCACATACATTCAGCACCGACCCCATGTCAGCACTGTATCCAGTGCTTCATGTGCATTCCTGACTTAATCCAGACCGCAGTCCTATTGGGGTATGCTGTTTTTCTCCCCATTTTACAGATGAGGAAAGCACACTGAGGCCAGAAGAAGTCACAAGGCTAGTAGGTGGTAGAGCAGATGCCAGGGCCAAGCATTCCAGGGGAGCCACTGCCTTGAACCCCCACCAGGAGGGATGAGGCTCCCAGGACCCCCTGCCTATGTGTGTGGAAGATTCCAGCTGGAAGGGCCTGCCTAGTATCTAACTGAGCATCAAGGATGAAGAAGGGCCAACTGTCCTGACAAGATTGAACGTGACCCTCAAGCTGGCCTGCAGCTCCCCAGGGGCCCAAAGCCACCAGAGGCCCATTCCTGGGGAGTTGGACCTTCTGGCAACATTCAGTCCATGGGCCGGCAGCGGCTTCTCAGATGGCATTTGATGATGATAAGGAGGGAGGCCCACATGAGGGTGATCCGGACAACTTGTTTTTCTCCTCTCTCTGGCAACAGCCCTGGGACAGCCTGGTGGGGCAGCAGAAGCAGCCTGGTGGGGCCCTCTCTGCCCAGGCCACAGCCCAGCTCTTTGACAACAGACTCCCAGGTGTGTTTCTTTGACCTTCCATGGCTCTAAATGGACTTTGCTTCTGGTGGGTCCTCTAAAGGCCAAAAGCTGATGAAAGGATGAACAAAATCTATATCCAAACAATGGAATATTATTCAGCTGTAACAAAGACTGCTGATTCACACATCATGGATGAATCTTAGAAACACACTAACTGAAAGAAGCTAGTCACAAAGGACTACATTTTGAATCATCTCTCTTTTTTCCTTCTGTGATAAAAACTTTGTTTATGGGTGGGAGATGGTAAATCAGGGCCTTTAAACAGTGGGAAAGTCTATTAGTAAAATCATCTAACAAAATATTAAGCAAAATATCCTGAATCAGAAGCCTGGGAGAGAAGTGTCTAAATAAATGTGTGGGTTAGGATCTAATGGGCAGTTTGGGCAAACTGTACCAGGCTGATGTCCTATGGCATCCCGGTGCAGAGACTGGACTTCAGTCACTCAGTCGTGTTCAACTCTGCGACCTCATGGACTGCAACACGACAGGCGTCCCCGTCCATCACCAACTCCCAGAGTTTACTCAAACTCATGTCCATTGAGTAAGTCATGCCATCCAACCATCTCATCCTCTGTCATCCCTGTCTCCTCCTGCCTTCAATCTTTCCAAGCTTCAAGGTCTTTTCCAGTGAGTCAGTTCTTCTCATCAGGTGGCCAAAGTATTGGAGTTTCAGCTTCAGCATCAGTCCTTACAATGACATTCAGGACTGATTTCCTTTAGGATGGACTTGCTGGATCTCCTTGCAGTCCAAGGGACTCTCAAAGAGTTTTCTCCAACACCACAGTTCAAAAGCATCAATTCTTCAGTGCTCAGCTTTCTTTAGTCTAACTCTCACATCCATACATGACTACTGGAAAAACCATAGCTTTGACTAGGCGGACCTTTGTTGGCAAAGTAATGTCCCTGCATTTTAATATGCTGTCTAGGTTGGTCATAACTTTTCTTCAAAGGAGCAACAGTCTTTTAATTTCATGGCTGCAGTCACCATCTGCAGTGATTTTGGAGCCCCCCCAAAATAAAGTCTTCCACTGTTTCCCATATATATCCCATGAAGTGATGGGACTAGATGCCATGATCTTAGTTCTCTGAATGTTGGCTTTTTTTTTTTTTTTTGGAGCAAATAATTTTATTTTTTACAAATACACCAAAGAATCATGCAATGCTGCCAGCATTGGATGCAATCCTGGGCCACAAGTCTGTACATTTCTTTGCAACTGGTCCTGTGATGGCAGAACCTTTCATCTCGCCTTTATTGTTTACTATGACCCCTGCATTATCTTCAAAATAAAGAAACACACCATCTTTTCTCCGGTATGACTTTCGTTGTCGAATTACCACTGCTGGATGTACCTTCTTTCTGAGCTCTGGTTTGCCTTTCTTGACCGTGGCCATCACCATGTCACCCACACCAGCAGCAGGAAGTCTATTCAGTCGTCCCTTGATCCCCTTCACAGAGATGATGTACAGATTTTTGGTTCCTGTGTTGTCAGCACAGTTAATCACGGCTCCAACCGAAGACCCAAGGAAATCCGGAATTTCGCACCAGAGGACCCACCGCGTCCTCGCTTCCACATCTTGAAGGCCGGAAAGGAACAAAAAGTGAATGTTGAGTTTTAAGCCAACTTTTTCACTCTCCTCTTTCACTTTCATCAAGAGGCTCTTTAGTTCTTCTTCACCTTCTGCCATAAGGGTGGTGTCATCTGCATATCTGAGGTTATTGATATTTTTTTCAGCAATCTTGATTCCAGCTTGTGCTTCATCCAGCCCAGCATTTCTCATGATGTACTCTGCATGTAAGTTAAATAAGCAGGGTGACAATATACACCTGACATACTCCTTTCCCATTTTGGAACCAGTCTGTTGTTCCATGTCCAGTTATAACTGTTGCTTCCTGGCCTGCATACAGATTTCTCAAGAGGCAGGTCAGGTGGTCTGATATTCCCATCTCTTTAAGAATTTTCCAGTTTTTGATCCACACAGTCAAAGGCTTTGACATAGTCAATAAAGCAGAAGTAGATGTTTTCTTGAAGTCTCTTGCTTTTTTGATGATCCAACGGATGTTGGCAGTTTGATCTCTGGTTCCTCTGCCTTTTCTAAATCCAGCTTGAACATCTGGAAGTTCATGGTTCATGTACTGTTTGAAGACTGGATGGGAGAATGTTAAGCATTACTTTCTAGCGTGTGAGATGAGTGCAATTGTGTGGTAGTTTCAACATTCTTTGGCATTGCCTTTCTTTGAGATTGGAATCAAAACTGACCTTTTCCAGTCCTGTGGCCTGGAAAAAAAACTCAGTCCTGCTGAGTTTTCCAAATTTGCTGGCATATTGAGTGTAGCACTTTCATAGCATCATCTTTTAGGATTTGAAATAGCTCAACTGGAATTCTATCACCTCTACTAGCTTTGTTCGTAGTGATGCTTCCTAAGGCTGACTTGACTTCACATTCCAGGATGTCTGGCTCTTGGTGAATGGTCACACCATTGTGATTATCTGGGTCATAAAGATCTATTTTGTATAGTTCTTCTGTATATTCTTGCCGCCTCTTCTTAATATCTTCTGCTTCTGTTAGATCCATACCCTTTCTGTCCTTTTTGTGCCCATCTTTGAATGAAATGTTCCCTTGGTATCTCTAATTTTCTTGAAGAGATCTCTAGTCTTTCCCATTCTATTGTTTTTCTCTATTTCTTTGCACTTATTACTGAGGAAGGCTTTCTTATCTCTTCTTGCTATTCTTTGGAACTCTGCATTCAAATGGGAATATCTTTCCTTTTATCTTTTGCCTTTCACATCTTTTCTATTCTCAGCTATTTGTAAGGCCTCCTCAGACAACCATTTTGCTTTTTTTGCATTTCTTTTTGTTGGGGATGGTCTTGATCCCTGCCTCATGTACAGTGTCATGAACCTCTTTCCATAGTTCTTCAGGCACTCTATCAGATCTAATCCCTGGAATCTATTTGTCACTTCCACTGTATAATTGTAAGGGATTTGATTTAGGTCATACCTGAATAGTCTAGTGGTTTTCCCTACTTTCTTCAATTTAAGTCTGAATTTGGCAATAAGGATTTCATGATCTGAGCCACTGTCAGCTCCCAGTCTTGTTTTTGCTGACTGTAAAGGAAACTTCTCCATCTTTGGCTGCAAAGAATATAATCAGTCTGATTTCAGTATTGACCATCTGCTGATGTTCATGTATGGAGTCTTCTCTTGTGTTGTTGGAAGAGGGTATTTGCTATGACCAGTGCATTCTTTTGGCAAAACTGTGTTAGCCTTTGGCCTGCTTCATTCTGTACTCCAAGGCCAAATTTGCCTGTTACTCCAGGTGTTTCTTGACTTCCTACTTTTTCATTCTAGTCTCCTATAATGAAAAGGACATCTTTCTTGGATGTTAGTTTTAAAAGGTTTTGTAGGTCTTCATAGAACCGTTCAATTCAGCTTCTTCAGCATTACTGGTTGGGACATAGACTTGGATTACTGTGATATTGGATGGTTTGCCTTGGAAATGAGCAAAGATCATTCTGTTGTTTTTGAGATTGCATCCAAGTACTGTATTTCGGACTCTTTTGTTGACTTTGATGCTACTCCATTTCTTCTAAGGGATTTTAGAAGACTAGACATTCTTCTAAGGGAGACTGGACTTAGCCCCGTTAATACAGACAATTGAGTGATAGGCTCAAAGTCAGTTCTGGTGAAGTAGAAATTGAGCTTCCCTGATTCTTCCTGAATAAAGGAAACTTTGAGGAGAGAGAGGCTCAGATAAGAAACTTACTCAAAATGAACAGCCTCATTTTTCTAGATTCAACCTATATGCATTAATATATATTTTTCTCTTTCTGACTTAACTTCACTCTATACGACAGTCTCTCAGTCCACTCACATCTCTGTAGATGACACAGTTTCATTCCTTTTTGTGGCTGAATAATATTCCATTGTATATATGTACCATATCTTCTTTATCCATTCTTCTACTGATGGACATTTAAGTTGCTTTCATGTCCTGGCTATTATAAATAGTACTGCAATGAGCATTGTGGTGCATGTATTTTTTTCTTTTGCATTATGATTTTCTCTGGGTATATGCCCAGGAGTGGGATTGCTGGGTCATATGGTAGTTGTTTTTAATTTTTTTAAGGAACTTCCATACTCTTCTCCATAGTGGCTCTATTGATTTACATTCCCACCAACAGTGCTAGAGGGTTCTGTTTTATTTACAATCTCTTCAGCATTTATTGTTTATAGATTTTGTGATGATGGCCTGAATGATCCTTTTAATATGAAGTTTGTAGAATAGATACATCCATACAGACAGAAAGTAGATTAGGGGTTGCTAAAGGCATGGGCAAAGAAGGGAGGGAAGGAAGGGAAGGAGAGTGAATATCAATACTATTGCGTCATGGGTTCCTTTGAGGAGTGATGAAAATCTTCTGGAACTAGATAGTAGAGGAGATTGTACAACCATCTGAATGTACTGGATTGTATACTTTCAGTCGGCTATGTGAATTATGTTACAGTAAGTGAGCTATATTAAATGTTAATCCATGTAGGGGCTTTCCTGGCAGTCCAGTGGTTGAGACTTCATCTTCCAGTGCATGGAGTCTGGGTTCAGTCCCTGGTTGGGAAGATAAGAGCCCACATGCCTTGGGGCCAAAAATGCAGAACGTAAAACAGAGGCAGTATTTTAACAAGTCAGTAAAGGTTTTTTTAAAATGTTAATCCTTGAAAAGCACGAAACATGTAGACATTCTTGAGTCCCTCTTCCAGCCTGTGTCGGTGTGAGCACTTCCCAGGGTTCCAGGGCCCATCCAGTCTCAGCAGAGAAGATGAAATGGGTTCTCGGTCAGCTGCTGGCTTCTCAGCCTCATGTCTGCTGCCCTTTGGGAGGTGTGCAGTGTGAGCTTCCTGTGGGTTTTCTCTCTCCCTTTGGGGATTTTGTGATGTTCCAGTCTGGGATGTGTAAGCATGCTCAGTCACTTCAGTCCTGTCCTACTCTTTGCAATCCTATGGGCTACAGCCCCCCAGGCTCCTCTGTCCATGGGATTCTCCAGGCAAGAATTCTGGAGTGGGTTGCCATGCCCTCCTCCAGGGCATATTCCTGACCCAGGGATCGAACCTGTGTTTCTTAATGTCTCCTGTATTGACAGACAGGTTCTTTACCACTAGCACCACCTGGGAAGCCCTCTGGGACTAACCGTCTGCATCTCTTTCCCAACACACATAATTGAAGCCACCCTCCCCTCCATCCATCATGTGTAAGCAAGACCACAAGCCAATAGGCAGAGCTGCAAAACCTACCCTCCAGAACCAAAGTCTCCATCATTGCTGTCTCCAGTATGGAGAAGCAGGATCTTCTCTTTTCTTGTATTTCATGACAAAATCCATTTACTCCCCTTTATACTCAGTGTTCTGGGTAATTGTGTGTCAGAGATGACAAGTTTAGAAAAGGAGAGGAGAGAGGCAGGCAGAAAGGGGAAACAGGAGAGCTTTGGTGCCAGCAAGAGCTGAGTGCATATCCTGCCTCCACCACTGACTGTCATGTTACCTCCGGCCCTTTGATTCCAGTAAGAACACCTAACTTCATAGGACTGTTGTGAGAGTAAAATAAAATGTGCCAAAATGCTAGAAAAATTAAAAGTGCAACATAACACATGCAGCATGCCTAGTCTGGCCTCTGGCAGCCAGCTGGTATTAGACAGTGGTAATCATAAGAAATCCATTTTTATGATCCAAATCTGAGACAGTGATAAATAACTTGAAGCTGTCAGGTGAATGTATGCCCCTCGGTTCTGTCTCATCACAGCAAAGATTTGGAGTGATGGACATTAAAGCCCTTGGTGTGTCACAGCTTTCGGGTCTCGGACAGACTGTGTTATAGCTCTTAGACAAATCAGTGTTACAGCTCAGTGTTATAGATCTATTTTATTTAGAAAATAGCAGGAAAATCCATCCTTAAGGCGTGAGGGCATGTCGACCCAAAGATGCGAGCAGAAGAGCTCCCCAGTGCGCGGGAGGGAAAGAGACCCCCGGCCCTTTGGCTCCTCTTTTTATAAGTTTTTTTTCTCCCCCTGGGCCTGCCCTATGTAAACTGGGCTAGCCAGGAGTGTTGTTTGTTCTACCTGAGGGCCTCACTCTGTCCTCGGACCTTCTTTTGTTCTATTTTCGCAGGCTTTTCCCTTCTTTTAGCCATCGCCATTCTGGACTCCTGTTTCCTATTCTAACTACCTAACAAAACCAAATGGATGTTCCACGTCATCCAATCCAAGGTCGATTTCTGCCTGTTGCTCTCGCCCTCCGACCTCTCACTGTTTCACAGACACTGAAGACCCCTCTCTCTTGGTTCCCATCTACCAGCTCTTCTCTGTGCTCCCTTGGTATGAGTACTCCCCCTCAAAGACCTGTTCTGAATCCTCTTCCAGACTTTAATGTCCCTCTCCTGGTGAGCTACTCCTTCCTGGGGCTCTAAAGATGCCTATAGTTTAAAGACTTTACAAACGACATCATTTCCACACCTGCTAGTCTGCCCATGGAAACATCTAGCCACCACCTCATAGTCCACATATTCCAAGTCCAAAGGACCATCTTTTCTGCCCCCCATTCTGAGTCTCTTGTTTCAGTCAACGGCACAACAACCTGTCAGCCATTCATTCATTCATCTTCAAGTCCTTCCTCCAATTGGTCAGCTGTATTCCTACAATGCATCTGACTTCTTTAGGTCTCCTTGCCATAGCCTCCTTCTTTTCTCTTTCTTTCTTTCTTTTTTTTTGGCATGTGGGATCTTAGTTCCCGGTGCCCCCTGCAGTGGAAGTGGACCACTGGACCACCAGGGAAGTCCCTGACCTTCTCTTAAAGAGAGTCCAGGAGCTTAGGTCTTCACTGTTAGAAAAAACCCAGGATCCTCCTAATCTGGCCCCAGCCTACCTGACACATCCATCGCCCAGTACCTCCCTGTGTTAGATTCATATCAGATGACCTGCCATCCTTGAGCTATAAACAGTGCCTTCCCTTACCCCAGGCTGATTCCTGAACTGGGATTGAAGTCAGTACTGGTCTGAAGGCAGATTTTACCAAGTGGCCTATCTTAGCTTTGGAAGATGAGTAGGGAAATAAAACTGCTGTCAAGTACTGTCACTCAATAATTGTCTGTCTGCTCAGGAAAAGCAAGCAGCTGGCTGTGAGTCTGGCTATTCATTGCACTTGTCACCTTCACTCCCCAAAATGAGTCCTGTTCACTGCCCCCTAACACCACCCGCTCTGTGGGATCCCCTTTATGTGCTCGCTTCATACCTCTTTCCTCCCCAGTGGCCTGTCCTTCTGGAGGTCAGGGATCTCTATTCCAGGCACACACCCCCCCATAGCCTGAAGACTCATCTGACTACCCTGACCCCTAGAAGCTGGGCCTTGTAATGAAGGCTGGAGGCCATGCAGAACTGTCCTGCAAGCAGACACCATGACCAGGGAGGTGACTTCAATTCAACAGGAGTTAATTACACTTTGACTGATGAAACCTCTACCAAATCACTACCTCAGAAGGATGGAATGACCCAGCCACATTGGGTGAAAGCTCAGGTGACAGTCCCTGCAGATAAGGCTTCCCCGGAGGGTTCCCCCCTTTGGAGACTGGGTGCACAAAGCTAGCATTCAGCTCACAGTCCTCAATTCACCTACCCCCGCCCCTGCTCCAGTGCCCGACCGGAAGCACCCACTCTGGTAGGTGTGTTAGATCCTTGGGTGTATGTTGGGGATGGGGCGTTTGGGGTGCTATTCAGTGTGTAGTTATTTTCAGTATATGTAGTCTCCTGCATTGTAGGCGGATTCTTTATTGCATGAGCCATTGGGGAAGCCCAAAAGATACATCTAGAAACTTACATTTTACCAGCAGAGGGGAACCAGGTTTTGTCTGCGTGTCTGCCCCTCTGAGAGTCTGTTTCCAGTATAGCCTATATTCTCTGCTTTCCCAGCCTCACCACTGACTCATCTCTCTTTTTTTTTTTTTAAGCTTTATGCATTTTAGTTTTTTAAAAATTTTTGTTAGTTTATTGGCTGCGCTAGGGCTTTGTTGCTGCACTCGGGCTCCCTCTAGTTGGGGCGAGCAGGAGCTACTCTTTGTCGTGGTGCACGGGCTTCTCGTTGTGGCGGGCCACAGGCTCTAGGCACGCAGGCTGCAGTAGTTGCAGCTCTTGGGCTCTAAAGCATGGGCTCAGGAGTTGTGACACGGGCTTAATTGCTCTGAGGTGTGTGGGATCTTCCCGGAGCAGGGATTGAACCCATGTCCCCTGCACTGGCAGGCAGATTCTTATCTACTGGGCCACCAGGGAAGTCCCAACTCATCTTAAGTTGTCCTAGTCTTGAGATCACTGAATCTCCTATTAAAGAGGTGAGATTTGGGTGGAGTTTGACTGTAACAAACCCTCGGGATAACTCATTTGAGCTGATAACACCACAGATTGATTTATTGTACACAGGCCTCTCCTGCTACAGGAAAGCTACATAGAAAAACTTAAATTTATTGATCATTATTAAGTTTCTCTACCCACCACCTTTGAAAAATGGGCTGGTGCAGCTCGCCCCCTGGCGGCAGCAGAATGGCACCAGCCCTTCTCTCTGTGTTCATTCCAGTTCCCTCCAGGATGCTTTTAGAGTCTTTTCTTTCCCCGTGCCTCTTGCGTTCTCCCAGACTCGCAGCCACTCTCATTGCATTCCTCATGCCCAGCAGTCTGGCTGCTGCCTACCTACTGCACTGAAGTCTCTCAGAAAGAAGTAGCCAGTGGACCCCCAGTCTGAACATCCTCATACTTGACAAGGAAACGTCTCTGCTGCTGCATTGGGTCCCCCTCTCCTAATCATGCTTGAAATATCCTTTCTTTGACTCACAAGATCCACAGTGTTCTGGTTTTCTTCTGCCTCTCTCATCCTCACCTGTCTCTTGTGTGACCCTCTCTCTCTCTCTGCCCATCCTAAACATTTGAACTCCCGATCGTTTTTCCTTCCTCTTCTGTCTTCACTTACTGGACTATCTCACTCACTCACATAGTTTCAGCCGCCACCTGCCTGCACGCATGTGTCTGAGAACCTGCCTTTATCGTCCCACAGTCTCCCCTGCACCCTTGACCACGTATCTACCTGCCTCCACGACGTTCTGCTCCCAGGTGCTCCAGAGGCCAGCCACTCAGACACGGCATGTCCAAAATGGAAGTCCTCACATCCCACCCCCTCCCCCAACTCCCACTGCATGCCCCCATCTCTGTGGTCAGCACCGCCATCTCTCTCCCCAGTCGTTCTGGACTCCCCCTTTCCTCTCACTATCTATTGTGTGTTGAATTCTGTTCACCAAAAAAGGGGTTTAAATCCTAAGCCCTTGCTTGGAAATAGGGTCTTGGCAGATATGTTAAGGTGAAGTCATGCTAGGCTTCCTGGTGGCTTAGATGGTGAAGAATCTGCCTGCAGTGCTGGAGACCTTGGTTCGATCCCTGGGTTGGGAAGATCCCCTGGCGAAGGGAATGACAATCCACTCTAGTATTCTTGCCTGAAGAATCCCTACAGTCCATGGGCTTGCAAAGAGTTGGACACGCTTGAGTGATTAACAGTTCATACTAGGCTAGATTGGGGCCCTTATTTGAGTATGACTGGGTCCTGATAGTTCAGTTCAGTCATGTCCAACTTTTTGTGACCCCGTGAACGGCAGCACTCCAGGCCTCCCTGTCCATCACCAACTTCCGAAGTCTACCCAAACCCATGTCCATCGAGTCAGTGATGCCATCCAGCCATCTCATCCTCTGTCATCCCCTTCTCCTCCTGCCCCCAGTCCTTCCCAGCATCAGGGTCTTTTCCAATGATTCAACTCTTCACATCAGGTGGCCAAAGTATTGGAGTTTCAGCTTCAGCATCAATCCTTCCAGTGAACACCCAGGACTGATCTCCTTTAGGATGGATTTGCTGGATCTCCTTGCAGTCCAAGGGACCCTCAAGAGTCTTCTCCAACACCAACAGTTCAAAAGCATCGATTCTTTGGTGCTCAGACTTTTTCACTGTCCAACTCTCACATCCATACATGACTACTGGAAAAACCGTAGCCTTGACTAGACAGACCTTTGTTGGCAAAGTAATGTCTCTGCTTTTCAATATGCTATCCAGGTTGGCCATAACTTTCCTTCCAAGGAGTAAGCGTCTTTTGATTTCATGGCTGCAATCACCATCTACAATGATTTTGGAGCCCCCCAAAATAAAGTCTGACACTGTTTCCACTGTTTCCCCATCTATTTCCCATGAAGTGATGGGACCAGATGCCATGATCTTAGTTTTCTTAATGTTGAGCCTTAAGCCAACTTTTTCACTCTCCTCTTTCACTTTCATCAAGAGGCTTTTTAGTTCCTCTTCCCTTTCTACCATAAGGGTGGTGTCATCTGCATATCTGAGGTTATTGATATTTCTCCCGGCAGTGTTGATTCCAGCTTGTGCTTCTTCCAGCCCAGCATTTCTCATGATGTACTCTGCATATAAGTTAAATAAGCAGGGTGACAATATACAGCCTTGACATACTCCTTTCCTTATTTGGAACCAGTCTGTTTTTCCATGTCCAGTTCTAACGGTTGCTTCCTGATCTGCATACAGGTTTCTCAAGAGGCAGGTCAAGTGGTCTGGTATTCCCATTTCTTTCAGAATTTTCCATAGTTTATTGTGATCCACACAGTCAAAGGCTTTGGCATAGTCAATAAAGCAGAAGTAGATGTTTTTCTGGAACTCTGTTGCTTTTTCGATAATCCAGCAGATGTTGGCAGTTTGATCTCTGGTTCTTCTGCCTTTTCTAAAACCAGCTTGGACATCTGGAAGTTCACGGTTCATGTAAGGACCTGATAAGGACCCCAGAAAAGAGAAACTCGGGAAGGTCTATGACCATAGAGCAGAGACTGGAGTGATGCAGGTACAAGCCAGGGAATGACCCCGATGCTCAGCCACATCCAGGGGCTGGGATGAGGCAAGGGTAGACTCTACCCAGAGTCTCAGCGGGAGCATGGCCCTGTTGACACCTTGACTCTGGACGTCAGGCCTCCGGAGCTGTGAAAGGATGCATCCCCTTGTCCAGAGCCCCCACTTGGTAGTGCTTTGTTATGGCAACCCTGGAATCAAATCCACTGTCCAGGCCGTAACATCCCTGGCTTGGCCTCCCGTGTGGACCATGACATCAACCTTCTAACCATCTGCCCAGCCTCCAGGCTGATCCAGGCACCTTTCACGCTCATGGCCAGAATGATTCATCAAAAACGCAGGTGTGTCCTGAGACCCGCCGACTGCCCAGCCTGTCCCAGCTACTCTGTGTTCCCATGAGATCCAGAACAGCTCCTGGTGTTTGCTGACGAAATGGACTCAGCCTGCGGTGCCCTCCACCCTCCTCCGTGTGGCCAATCCCATCCATCCCAGGTGTCATTGGCTTTGCCTCGAGCTGGGGCTCCCCAGCTGTTGGAGAGCACACCCCACCCCAGTGCTCACTGTCTGTGCTGGCCTTGTGGGGGCCCTCAGCCTGCGAGCTCCCAGTGCCTGCCATAAAGCCAGGCCTTGATGAGCTTTCCCTGGGGGTCCAGTGGCTAAGACTCCGTGCCTCCAATACAGGGGGCCCAGGTTAAATGCCTGATCAGGGGACTAGATCCCACACGCCTCAACTAAAGCTCCTGCATGCTGCAAGGAAGAGCAAAGATTCCACGTGCTGCAACTAAGGACCAGCGCAGCCAAATAAATAAATATTAAGTAACAAAAACAGGCACTGGGGAGGTACTCTGTAAAGTTTGTGAACCTGACCTTGAAATCTGAAATGTCCAGGGCCCAGGACTCAGGCTTTGGTGAGATAACAAGAGATACCATTGGCTGGGGCCCATCTCAAAGCCTCCCTCTGCCAACAGCCTCGGGCCCTGGAGACTAGAGCAGACAGGCATCTTTGTTCACTGTCATCCTGTTCCCTTCTTTCCAAGAAACAAGACCGTCTGTGGCTCCATCGTGGGGCTGCTTGGCCCTGGACACGCCCACAACTTGAGCAGGTTTAGACTTTCCAGAGCCCTGGGCACTCAGACTCCTGGAGGTCTCATCACCCAGCACGCTCAACACAATCAGAGGCACCCCACATCTGACAGCAAAGATTTTTCCCATACAAGTTTACAAGCCCTGATTTCTCTTCATTGCCTCCATGCATGCCCAGGAAACTTCACAAAGAAAATTAAACCTAAAAACGGTCACCCAACATTTGTTCACAAATAGAACATTAAGCAGTTAATAAAGTGTTACATTTATTAATACCACTTTTATTAGTTATTTCACTGGATTTCCATTTTATGAGTTTTCTTTCTTATTTCCCAGGGTTTTCAGCAGCTCCAGGCCTTGGGGTCTCTGCTCAGTAGGATGGAAGAGCCGAGGAGGAAGGAAGCTGGCGTCCTCAGAGAGGAACCCCGTGGGTGGGAAGGCTGCAGCCGTGTGCGCCGGGCTCTGGGCAGGCTGGGAGCAGTGGGCTTTGTCCTGGGCCGTGGGCTTGACGGGCATCCTTCTGTGTCACCATGCCAGGCAGAACACAAGCTCTGCCCCAGGAAGGGAGAAGGCCAGAGCTCGGGGCCCCGCTGTCCCTTCAGGAGGGGGGTCCTGTGAAAGGAGAGGCCCAGGGATGTCCAGGACTCTGCACAGAGCTGTGCCAGGAGTCTCAGCACCGTGCTGAGGCCTGGTCTGGCCCAGAGCAAGAGGCTCCCGGTGGCTTCAGCGCGGGGAGGAGGGGCAGTGAGCACAGGCTCGGGCCGCAGGCAGGCCGGGCAGTGTCCTGGAGGGGCTTTTGAAGTCATCTTATTTATGGTGGCTGGGTCTCCGTTGCTGTTGCCGCGCGGGCTTTTCTGGAGTTGCGGCGAGCGGGGGCCCCTCTCGAGCAGCGATGCATGGGCTCCTCATTGCAGCGGCTCCTCTTGTGGCAGAGCGCGGGCTCTGAGACGTGAGGGCTTCAGGAGCTGGGGCTCGCAGGATCTTGGGCCCAGGCTTGGTCATTGTGGCACATGGGCTTTGTTGCCCCGTGGCATGTGGAATCTTCCCAGACCAGGGATCGGACCTGTGTCTCCTGCATTGGCAGGCAGATTCTTTACCACCGAGCCGCCAGGGAGGCCCTATTTAAAAACAGTTTTTTTATTTTTTGTTTATTTGGTGACGCTAGGTCTTCGTTGTGCCAGGTGGCGTCTAATTCTTTAACCAGGGATTGAACCCAGGCATCCTGCATTGGGCGTGGTGAGTCTAAGCCACTGGACCACCAGGGAAGTCCCTTCCGGGTGGGTTCTTCATGAGCTGTTTTACCTCAGGCAAGTTTCTGAACCTCTCTCGTGCCTTATCTGTAAAATGGGAATATTTCAGAGTTACTGTAAAGTGTGGGGGATAATTTAAAACAAGTCAATGGTTTGGGAAGTTCCTCAAAAAGTGAAACTTAGGATTACTATATGGCACATCAGTCCCACTCTTAGGTGTATACCCCAAAGAATGAAAAAGGGACTCGAGCATTTGTACCCGAATACTCATACAATAGCCCTGTTGCTGTAGGGCTAGCAACAGTTACCAACAGGTGGGAAGACCCCAAATATCCACCAGTGGATGAATGGGTCAGCTAAACATATCCATACAATGGAAAGTTATTTGGCCATGAAAGGAATGAAGCTTTAACACATGCTACAACACAGTGAGTCTCGGCAATGTGCTGAATGAACTAGGCCAGATCAAAAGGGCAAATATCGTGTCATTACATTTATATCAGATACCCAGAACAGACAAATCCATAGACACGAAAAGTAGATCTATAGAGTAGACCAGAGTCTCTGTAAGCGAAGAAGGGGAGGGCCATGGCCTTTCTGCTTGGGACGATGAAAATGTTTTGGGTTAGAATAATGGTGATGGTTATACACCTTTGTGAATATAGTGAAGCCCCTGAACCACACACTCTAAAAGGGTGAATTTTATAATAGATAAGCTCCATCTCAACAGCAACAGGCTAGAATAATATTGCTCTAGTGTGTGCGTGTGTGTGCACTCAGTCGAGTTCGACTCTGTGTGACCCCACAGACTGTAGCCCGCCAGGCTCCACTGTCCATGGGGATTCTCCAGGCAAGAATACTGGAGTGGGTTGCCATTTCCTCCTCCAGAGGGTCTTCCTGACCCAGGGATCCAAGCCACATCCCTTGTATCTCCTATATTAGCAGGCAGATTCTTTACCACTGAGCGGCCTGGGAAGCCCACTGCTCTAGCACTTACAATCAAGCAACTACAAAACCAATAAAGTTGAACCATATAGTGAAAAAGTCAGACACCAGTACACTGGGTACCCTCCAAGGACACATCAGTTCTTCACATGGTGACCTTGCACTGTCCCCCCTCCCCATCTGGGCTTGAGGGAAGGAGGAGTAAGCCTCTGTCTCACCACAGGGGCCGGAGGGAAATCTGATAACACCTCCTCAATGACTTTCTCAAAAGACAGCATCTTCTTATTTCCCCTTGCTTAATCAGCTCCAGCCATCTCCCCAAGGGGAGCCTAGTGCCACACATGGGTGAAATGGAAATTCAGGTGAATTCACCTGATTGCTAAAGGGTTCTAAATAATGGCTGTAAAAATGCTCACCAAATTCAGGAAACAGACAAAAGGACACAGTGGGAACTTCAGTAAAGAGTTAGGAAATATAGGAAATAAACCAAAGATTTATTTTATCTTTATTTTATTTAACTTATTTTTTAAAATCAGTTTCCTTTGGTTTTTAAAAAAATATTTATTTGTATGTATGTATTTATTTTGGCTGTACCTGGTCTTAGTTGTGGCATCTGAGATTCAGTTCCCTGACCAGGGATCAAACTCAGGTCCCCCGCATTGGGAGCGTGGAGTCTTAACCACTGGACTGCCAGGGAAGTCCCCAATTTTTATTTTATATCGGACTATAGTTGATTTACAATGTTGCATTTCAAGTATCCAACTAAGTGATTCAGTTGTACATATATCCATTCTTTTTTTTTTCATATATTCATTCTTTTTCAGGTTCTTTCCCCATATAGGTTATTACAGAATACTGAGTAGAGTTCCCTGTGCTATACAGTATATCCTTGTTGATGATCTGTGTTTTAGTAATTTTTGTTGGCATATAGATGCTTTACAATGTTGTGTTAGTTTCTGCTGCACGGCAAAGTGAATCAGCTATTCATATAGACTTACCCCCTCTTGTTTTGGATTTCCTTCCTGTTTAGGGTCACCATAGAGCACTGAGTAGAGTTCCCTGTGCTACACAGTAGATTCTCGTTGGTTATCTTTTGAGAATTGTCTTTTTTTGTATGTAGTAGCCTGTATGTGTTAGGCTTCCCTGATGGGTCAGACAGTAAAGAATCTGCCTGCAAGGTAGGAGACACATTAACTCCAAACGCCAGACTCATCCTTCCCCTCCACGTTTCCCCTTTGAAGTCTGAATCAGGTTCTGTTTTGTAATTAAGTTCATTTATGTCATTTTTTTCTTAGATGCCACATATCAGTGACATCATGTGAAATTCGTCTTTCTCTGTCTGACTGACTTAGTATGATAATCTCTAGTTGTGTCCATATTGCTGCAAATGGCATCATTTCACTTTTATGGTTGAGGGATTTTCCGTTGTGTATGTACCACATCTCCTTTATCCATTCCTCTGCCCATGGACGTGTAGGTTGCTTCATGTCTTGGCTATTGTAAATAGTGCTACCGTGAACATTGGGGCGCATATGTCTTTTTGAATTATGGTTTTCCAAGGGTGGGATTGCTGGATCATATGGTAGTTATATTTTTACTTTTTTAAGGAACCTCCATACTGTTCTCCATCGTGGCTGTACCAGTTTACATTCCCGGTTGCCTTTTCTCTGCACCCTCTGCAGTATTTGTAGAATTTTTTTAATGATGGCCATTATGACTGGTGTGAAGTGGTACCTCATTGTAGCTTTGATTTGCATTTTTCTAACATTAATTTACTAACATTAATGTTAATTTACTAACATTGATTAGTAATGTTGAGTATCTTTTCATGTGCTTTTTGGCCATATATATATACATACACACACACACATATATATATATATTTATCTTCTTTGGAGAAATGTCTATTTTGAGTTTCCACCAATTTTTTGATTGGAATTTTTTTCTTTTATATTGAGCTGCATGAACTGTTTTTATATTTTGGACATTAATCCTTGTATCCTGCTACCTCACCAGATTTGTAGATGAGTTCTAGTATTCTGGTGTGATCTTTAGGATTTTCTATGTGTAGCATCATGTCATCTGCAAGCCGTGACAGTCTTACTTCTTCTTTTCCAATCTGAATTCCTGTTATGTCTTTCTCTGATTGCCATGGCTAGGACTTCTAAAACTATGTTGAATTAAGTGGTGAGGAGGGTGAACATCCTTTTCTGCTTCCTGATCTTAGAGGAAATGCTTTCAGCTTTTTACTACCGAGACTGATGTTAGCTGTGGGTTTGTCCTGTATGGCCTTTATCATGTTGAGGTAGGTTTCCTCTCTGACTACTTTCTGGAGAGTTTTTTTTCATAAATGGATATTGAATTTTTTCAAGAGATTTTTCTGCATCCACTGAAATGATCATATGGTTTCTATTCTTCAGTTCCTTATAATGTGGATATCACATTGATTGATTGATACATGTATGTTGAAGAATCCTTGCATCCCTGGGATAAATCCCAGTTGATCATGATGTATGATGCTTTTAATGTGTTGTTGGATTCAGTTTGCCTGTATTTTGTGGATGATTTCTGCATCTGTGTTCATCAGTGACATTGGCCTATAAGTAACTTTTTTGTGGTATATTTGTCTGCTTTTGGTATCAGAGTGATGGTGGCCTCATAGGATAAACTTGGGAATGTTCCTTCATCTGCAGTATTTTGGAAGAGTTTCAGAAGGACAGGTGTTAGCTCTTCTCTAAATGTTTGAATTCATCTGCAAAACCATCTGGTCATGGACTTTTGTTTATTGGAAATTTTAAAATTACAGTTTCTATTTCAATACTATTTCAATACTTGTGATTGGTCTGTTCATATCTTCTATTTCTTCCTGGCTCAGTCTTAGAAGGTGGTACCTTTCTGAGAATTTGTCCATTGTGTTTTGGAGGAATATAGTTGTTTGTAGTAGTTGCTTATGATCCTTCGTATTTCTGTCAGTTGTAACTTTTCTTTTTTTATTGCTAATTTTAGTGATTTGAGCCCTCTCCTTTTTTTTCTTGATGAGTCTGATTAAAGGTTTATAAATTTTGCTTATCTTTTCAAAGAACCAGCTTTTAATTTCATTGATCTTTTCTATTGTTTTCTTCATCTCTATTGCTTTTATTTCTGCTCTGATCTTTATAATTTCTTTCCTTCTACTAACTTTGGGATTTGTTTGTTCTTTCTCCAGTTACTTTAAGCGTAAGGTTAGTTTGAGATTTTTCTTGCTTCCTGTTGTATAGCTATAAACAGCCCTCTTAGAAATGATTTGCTGTGACCCATAGGTATTGGATTGTTGAGTTTTCATTGTCATTTGTATCTAGGTATTTTTTATTTCCTCTTTGATTTCTTCAGTGATCCATTAGTTGTTTAGTAACATATCATTTAGCCTCTATGTGTTTTTGTTTTTTTCCTTGTGATTTTATTGTTTTAATCTCATAGCATGTGATTGGAAAAGCTGCTTGGCATGACTTCAGTTTTCTTACATTTGGGCTCGCTGTGTGGCCCATCATGTGATCTCTCCTGGAAAATGTTCCATGTGCCCTTGAGAAGAATGTGTATTCTGCTGCTTTCAGATGGAATGTTCTGTAACTATCAGTTAAATTCATCTAGTCTAAAGTGTCATTTAAGGCCAGTAGGTGAAAGGGATTAGTAGATACAAACTTCCGATTGTAAAATGAATGTAACAGGGATGTAACACACAGTGCAAACAATATAGTCAATAGCATTGTAATAGCTCTGTGTGGAGACAGATGGTAACTAGACTTACGGTGCTGATCATTTCATAATGTATTTGATTGGCTATGCTGTACACCTGAAACTAATATAACACTGTAAATCAATCATACAGGTATTTATGCACATCTGGTTGTATATTTACTTTGTCATTCAGTCGCTCAGTCATGTCTGACTCTTTGTGACCCTACAGACTGCAGCACGCTGGGCTTTCCTGTGCATCACCAACTCCTGGAGTTTGCTCACACTCATGCCCATCGAGTCAGTGATGCCATCCAATCATCTCATCCTCTGTCATCCCCTTCTCCTCCTGCCCTCAATCTTTCCCAGCATCAGGGTCTTTTCCAATGAGTCAGCTCTTTGCATCAGGTGGCCAAAGTACTGGAGGTTCAGCATCAGTCCTTCCAATGAATATTCAGGGTTGGTTTCCTTTAGGATGGACTGGTTTGATCTCCTTGCAGTCCAAAGAACTCTCAAGAGTCTTCTCTAACACCACAGTTCAAATTAGATGTTGGGTTTCTGAGAAACATGTTGTGGTTTTTCTGAAGGTAGAAATAGATGCATAATGTCCATCCAAGGTGTCTTGAGCTGTGAAGCGGGTATTTGTTCTGTTTGGTTGTATATCTACGCACCTGTCTTCTGCTAAACAAGACTCAGTCACCATTCCTTGGAATGTGGGCCACATAAATACAGTGTCACAAGATGTTCTGTGAGTGGAAAATGAAAGAAAATTCACATAAGGAATGTTATATACTTTATCCCCTTCTTAGAGATTCACCAGACAGGATATGAATGTATGAAAGCATGCATCCTGTTAAGTGTGCCTTTCTTCCTGCAATTCATTGCCAAGCTTTCTTTTGCAGAATCAGAATCAATATTGTGCTTCTGGGAACAGTCCCCTGAGAGTCCAGCCTTGTCTCCATACTCCCCCCACTGCCAGCTCAGGTCCCCCAGCTCACTGGACCAGGTGCCAGGAAGTCAGGGGGAAGGCTGGGAGCTGTAGCATTTCTGACTCCATCCCCTGAAATAGGGGTCCCCACCCAGATGCACCAGCTTTCAATGATGCAATAAAGCCATTCCCTTCCCTCTCTGAGCCCCCATTGTCTTATCCAGAAAATACAGAAATTTGGACCCCATACCCTACTAGTCATAATCTAGAATCAGAGAATTAATCCCTACAGAATAAAGTGATCCCCATAGAATAAAACCATTAGCCCCATCCAGTGTCAAGTTCGAATGCAACTTTTGGCCCCAGGAGGCTCGTATGTGGACATTTCTGAAAGGGACCTAGATTCTTCTCTGGCTTTATTGGTTGAGATATCACTCTGGTTTTGAGACCTAGCTTGAAACCCTTGGCTTCAAAGGGTTTCTTAAGATTCTTTAGTTAAATTTTTTTTTTTTAATTTGGCTGTGCCTTAGTTGCAGCACTTGGGGTCTAGTTCCCTGACCAGGGATAGAACCCAGGCCCCCTGCATTGGGAACACAGAGTCTTAGCCACTGGACTACCAGGGAAATCCAAGATTCATCCCTTGCATAACCTGTGCAAAATAATTTTCTGCCCACACTTTCCCCACCACCCTCCTTCCCAGAGTTCAGGGAGCAGGACACAGAGATGGGGGAGAAAGGATAAAGGCTTTGTGGCTTTGACCTGCTGTGTGATGCAGAGGTGATAGTGGGCAGAATTTGGGAGCAGTGCTAATAGAAAGGATCAGAGAAGCAGCAAGAGCTGGAAAAGCACACACTCTCAGTGTCCCGTGAGATCACAGAGGGTCCGCTGGACAGGCCTGCGTGGGACCATCTAGAATCTCAAGATGTTAGCAGGGTCAGGTGTAGATTCTGAGAGCAGTGGCTGACCCTCTGTCACCATGCTGGAGAGGGAAGCTTAGTGCCCACTGCTGCCAACTTGAGGGGACCAGAGCGGGCTGCTGGGCATGTGTTTCTGGACAAAGTCACTCCCATCCTGCAAATGAGCACCAAGATGACTTGTCCTGAGGGACTCTTCGCCCGTCTCTCTCTCCTTCTTGGAGCATCTCCACCGTCTGAGTGCAAGTCATGCAGCAGCTTGGTTTTGATGTAGATTTTTTAGTATTAATTTTTTTTTTTTTGGCTGTGCTGGGTTGTGCACCAGCCCTCTCTAGCTGCTGCGAGCAGGAGCTACTCTTTGTTATCGTGTGCGGGCTTCTCATGTGGTGGCTTCTCTTGTTATGGAGCAGGGACTCCAGAGCGCTGGCTCAGTAGTTGTGGCGCCCTGGCACGTGGGATCTTCTCGAACCACAAATCAAACCCATGTCCCTTGCGTTGGCAGCTGGATTCTTAACCACTGGACCACCAGGGAAGTCTTGATGTGAGTTTTAACATGAAATTAACTCGCAGGTGTTTGGAGACACATTTCAGATGGACCCCACTTTAATAAAGAAGTATATACCAGCCCTTCAAACTGAGAGAAAGCTGATAAATTGGGGCACCAACTCTACATCAGGAAGGACAGGAGAAAAGAAGGGAGGGAGGAGGAGGAGGGAGGTGAAGGGGAGGGAGGGAAGGACCACTAGTAGTGCTTGAGTCAGGGGGGAGTCTGTATCAAGAGAGCCTTTTTTTTTGCTAGCTAGTCCCAGATGCATTGTCACCTTCAGAGCTGTGTCATTTCCTGAGGGACGCACCTTGAAACAGAAGCAGCTGTTTTCCCATTAATCATTCACTCACTCACTCAC